>OZ004716.1:47722790-47997714 GCA_963924515.1 Vespertilio murinus | reverse complement strand
GATAACAGTAGAGATGGAGGCAAAGGGAAGGAAGGGGCTTGGCAGGGGCGGGGTGATGGGGAGGTTGGAGGGAGCAGTACAGCTAGGAGAGGACCGGAGCCAAGGGAAGTGCATGCGTGTGCATGTGTGTGTGTGTGTGTGTGTGCGGTGAGGGCTCCCAGGCGCCCTCCCCCCGGCCCACGCCTCGTCCAGGACGGGGGACAGCGTGCTGAGCCTCCACCTAAACCACCGCTCAGGCGGAAGGTCAACATCAAGTCCAACATCGGGGCTGGGTCCAGCCGTCCGTCCTCCCACAAACGGGCTGTGTGCTCACACCGTCATGGCCTCACGGGCCACCGCGCGCAGGTCCTCATGGCTCTGCCCGCCCGCCCCCGCCGGTTCCCAGAGCCCTGGGCTCACACATGCCCGACCTCCCCTCACAGGCATCCCACGCCAGCTCCGGGGACCAGCTCTGCTCCCCGTGCTCCCCCTGCCACACGTACGGGCCTCGCCCTGCGGCCTCACTCCTGCATCCTGGGCCCTGGACCGGGGCCGAGCCTCTGCCCCACGCAGACCTCACTGCTCCTTGCTTCATGCCCCGTCCCTCGTGACTCGCCTGCCCGCACCCCGTCCTCTCTGTACCCCGTCCTCTCCGAGGACCCGGCTGCAGCGGCTGCACCTCCCGCCCAGGCCCGTCGGGTCTCTCCCCCTGTGCGACCCAGGCCCAACTCTACACCTCCTCCTCCTCCTCCTCGCCGCCGCCCGTCCCCCGGGAGGGACTGAGCCCTCCCCTCCTCCCGCACTCACATCCTTGTCGCCCTTCTTCTTGCGCGTCTGCACCGACAGCGACTCCACTTCGCTCTCGAACTGGTCCACCTGCATGTTCAGGGTGTCGATGGTGTTCTGGGGGAGGAAGGTGGGGGTCAGCCGCATCCCCTGGGACACCGGGGGGCAGGTCCCGGCCCCCTCCTCGCCTCTGCCCGACGCACCGTGAGCCACTGGCCGACCTCCTCCTTCTCCTTCTGGGCGGGGTCCACCTTCTGCGCCAGGCCCAGGCCCTCCTTGCTGTAGGCTTTGGTCTTGGTCTCCCGCTCCACCACCTTGAACCGCTCCATTTGCTGTGGGGACGCAGCGCAGCCTGTGCCCCCCGTGTCCTCGTGGTATGTGGGGGGGCCCCCACCCCAGACGCCCGCCGCCTACCGTCTCAATGAGCTTGCGGTTGTCTATGAGCTGCCTCTTGTCCTTGATCTCGTTGGACGCCACCCATGTCTTGATCTGGTCCCTCAGCCGCTGAGGGGGAGCCCCAGTCAGACTGCTCGGCGCCCGCCCGCCCGGGCCCCCGCCCTCCTCGCCGGGACCCAGCGTCCGCGCTCCCGCCCGCCTCCCCGGACACAGGCGTCCGGCCCCCAGCCCCTCACTTGAAGCTTCTTAATCTCCTTCTTTAGGTCAGCCTCATACTTTTCTTTCTGGTTCGCGTTGGCCGCATTGTGGAGCTGGGGGCGGGGAGAGGGCGCGCGTCAGTGCCGGGACTCTGGGGCCCCCTCAGCCCCCCGATTGGCCGCCCTAGTGCCCAGGTCTATGTGCCGGGGACTCTGGGGTCACCCCCCAATCCACCTCAGAGCCGCTTCCCTCGGCCCTCAGCACCCCCTCCCAGACCCCCGCCCCCCTCCCGGCTCTGCTCGCCGGAGCCCCCATTCGCAGGCCGGACGCTGTACCTTCTGCCAGATATCTTCAAACTGCTCGACGCCCTCGGACACCTTCTTGAGGCAGCGATCAATCTCTCCTGTGAGGGGGGGGGACAGGGGCGGCGGTGAGCCCCCCGAGCAGCCCCCCGAGCAGCGGCCCACAGGGGGCTCCGGGCCCGGGCCGCCCAGTACCTTGGAGTTTGCGCTTGTCCGCCATCTTCCCTGCCCTACGGGCGAGCTCTCTTCATACTCCCCTGGAGGCCGCCGCTGCTAGGGGGGTGGGGGGGCACAGTCACTCGGGCTGGCGGCCCCGGGAGAGGCTGGGAAGAGGGGGGGGCAGGGAGGGGACGGGGAGGGGGATGTGCCCACTGCCCCCCGCCGCCCCGGCGCGGGTTGCACTGGGCCGAAGGAGGAAACAGAGCTGCTTTCCGGGGCGCCTGGCCCAGGAGATAGAAAACTCCTAGAGTGTGGGGCACCTTCCCCGACACTCACCCGTCTTGTCCGGGGCAGAGAAAAGCCACCCGCCACCCAGCACCCAGCACCCAGCTGACCGCCGGGGACGGAGGTGAGAGACCCGAGGCCGCCCTTCCCCCCGAGGGGTCAGGACACAGCGGACTGGACCCCGACACCTGCCCTCAGCCATCAGCCATCAGCCACGTCGGGGGCACAGGGCAGGTGCACCCCCAGAGGGCCTGGCAGTGTGAGCTGTGAGGGACGGAGGGGGCGTGGGGGGCAGACAGCTGTAACCATGCAGGACTCCCCCCCCCCCCCACACACACACACATACACACAAACACACACACAGACACACAGACAGGGCTGGGTCCCAGCAGAGGAGCCTCAGAGCACCAGTGTCTGACCTGGAGCGAACCCTGAAACCAAAGGGGCCAGCATGGGGGCAGCCGGGGGGGGGGGGGGGAGGGAGACGGAGGGGAGGCTGCAAGGGGCCCTCGGCCGGAGGAGCCAGCTGCACGCAGGACGGAGTCACGTATCAGAGCATCGGAGACACACCCCCCGCCAGGGCAAGCACCCAGGACTGGAGGCACCCTCACCCTGAACTGCAGGCGCCCGGGGGGACTGGGGCCCGGAGGGGTCGCCCGGGGAGGAAGCTACAACCGGGGCCCGGCAGCGAGCCCAGGGAGAGCGGGGCGCTGGCTGCACAGGAGGGTGCAGGCGCCAGGCTGCGCCCCGAGAGGAGAGGCGGCCTCTGCTCAAAGGCCAGCTCCCACTCTGAGATGGGGGAGCGAGGACTGAGCCCCAACCACAGGGGGAGCGGCTCAGCACAGTGACACTCAGCACTCCCAATGCGGCCGCAACTTCTCACTCCTCTGGTCACAGCTACCACCTAAGCCCCACGTGGCCAGCAGCTGGGCGTGGGGGGGGGGGTTCGGGGAGCGGGTAGGAGGGGGGACAGGGTACCACAGCCCAGGCTCTGGACCAGGCGGACGCCCATAAAGGCGAGCAGGTCCCTAAC
The DNA here is from genome assembly GCA_963924515.1 of Vespertilio murinus. Classification (NCBI taxonomy): domain Eukaryota; kingdom Metazoa; phylum Chordata; class Mammalia; order Chiroptera; family Vespertilionidae; genus Vespertilio; species Vespertilio murinus. The sequence continues at coordinate 47,994,576 of OZ004716.1, read as the reverse complement.
CTCAGGGCGGCGGCGCTGCCCCCACAGGCCCCTCTGCAGGGCAGGGGGTGTGGCCCCCGCTTTTCCTCTGCAACAGGCCAAGCAAGAGAGCGACACTCTCAGCCCGGGGGGCCAGGCCCACCCCGAAAGCCCAGCTCCGGGAGGGGAGCAGCAGCCGTAGGGCCGACCCAGGAGTGGGCGGCACCGAGGGACTCAACCCAAGCAGCATGGGGGGCCCAGACCCCCAACTGGAGGCTGCAGAGGGGCGAGGACAGGATGCCACAGAGTGCGTGCTCCGGCCTGGCCCCAGGAGCCCCCAGGGCACAGACGCCCCTAAACCAGGCGCAGCACGCACTCCCTCCCCGCCTGCCCTGACTCCTGACCGAGGGGCTGGGGTCCTGGAGGAGCTGGGACCCCGAGCCCGGGTTTCAGACAGAACCTCCGAGGGACACGCTGCGCCTGGCCAGGACCCGCGTGGCCGGGAGGAGCTCCCGCAGACAGGGGCCCCCCCGCAGGCCCAGACCTGCGCCCCGACATGGGGCACTGCCCCAGAGGAGAACCCCACTTCCACCCCGAGGTCCCAGCAAAGGACAGGGAGAAGGGGGTCGGAGCTCGAGTCTCCAAGGAGCGCCCACCGCTCTGGGGACCCCCCGGCCCCCTAGGTCTGCTCCTGGAAAGCGAGGGGTCTCCAACCGAGGAGCCTGGGCCCCAGACTTAACGGAAAGGATCCTCTGTCCAAGGGGAAGGCACGGCCGCCGTTAAGGAGCCCGCATCCGGGGGGTTGGGGGGGGGGCACCTTAGAACGCTTTGGTCCCAGGGAGAGTGACAACAGTCAGGGGGTGTCTCCCTCAGCCCCAGGCCCCTTCCCCCCCTCCCCCCCAGCAAGGAGCCTGTCCCCGGAGCCGGGACAGACAGAGGGCCAACACCCGGGCAGGCGGACAGGGGGTACCCACAAAGGGCCTGCCCTGGGGAGAAGGCCCGCAGCTCAGCACAGGAGCCTTATCCCCTGTGGTGCGGGCGGGGGTTGGGGGAGAGGGCTCTTTGGTGCTGGGAAGCTTACACGTCCACAGGATTTGGGGGCGGGGGGACCCCCTGCCTCCTGGGAAGATACACCCCAATCTTCGGAAGGACTGATGCGAACGGGGCTGCAAGCCAGACCCCGGAAGGGGCAGTGGACGGGGTGAGGGCCCAGGAGGCAAGTCCAAGACACACACACACACACCTGGGCCTGCAGGGCAGGGGCGAGGGCGGAGGGGGGGGGGGCAGGCGCCAGGCTCAGGGGGCCCCCTGCCCCGCGCACCCTGCACCCCGGGAGGGAGGCGGGTAGCAACCGAGAGCAAGCGGGCGCTGGGGTGTCACCCAGCTGCTCCCCGAGACCAAAGGGAGCCAGAGAGAGCTCCGGTCCCCGCCGGTGGGAGTGACAGCAGGAGGCCCTGCACCTGGAGCCGCCGCGCCCGGGATGGAGCGGCGTCCCGGGTGCAGGGGGCGCGCGTGGCGGGAGCCCGGCGGCCGGCCGGCCCCGCGCGGGGCGATGTGGGGGGGCTCGCAGCCCCCCACCCACGTGAAGGGGCTCCCTGCCGGAAGGGGTTCCGGGGGGCGGCGCCGCGCCCGGGCTCGCTCCCCGCGCCCCGCGGGGCAGACGCGGACGCCACGCGCGGCCCGGGTCGCGGGCGGAGGGGAGCGGCGGGCGGAGGGTCGCGCTCGGCGGGGCCGCGACGCGCCGGGACCCCGGGGCGGGCGCCGGGCGGGGGCGGGGGCGGCCATGTCGGGCGGGAGGCGGCGTTGCAGGGGCGGGGGCGGCGGGGAAGGCGGCCGCGGCGCCGGGCGGGGAGGGGGAGGCGGGGAAGGGGTCCGGCCCAGTCGAGCCTGACGCTCTCACCACAGGAGCTGGCGCCGCCGCCGAGGAGCGTATCGCGAGAGGCGAGGGAGGCGAGCGCCCGCCGCCTTCTCCTCGCGCCCCGGGCCCGGGCGCTATCGCGATAACGGCGCGGAGCGGAAGTGGGGTGTGGGGGGGGAAGTGGGCCCGGGGTGGTTCTGACGACGGGGGTCGGGGCTCCAGGGAGGCCGCGGCGTCTGCCGATGGCTCCGCGGAAGCTGACGGGCCCGGTCCAAGATGGCGGCGGCGGAGGAGGCCTCCCCTCCTCTCTTCTCGTCTCTGGCGCCGACCCGCCCCCAAGCCCGGGAGGTAGCCCGGCCATTGCTCCTGCGGCACGTCGCTCCCGCCGCTCGGGCGCGCCCTATTGGTCCCTGGCAGGGATGCGTCCGGCCCCCTCTCGCCGATTGGACAATTGCGCCAAGGCGCGGCGTTTGATTGGCCTCCCGCGCAGGCTGCCGGGATTGGCTCCGGTTTTGTTCCCCGTCCCTCCTCCTCCTCCCGCCTCAAGGCACAACACGCCAGCGCGAGGGCCCGCGCGTCAATCAGGGGGCTGGTGTCATGCTGATTGGACACACCCGCCCCCCTTTTCCTAAACCAACTGGCGGCGAGGAGGAGCTAGGCTGATCAGGGGAGGGAAGTCGTCCGTCAGGTTTCGGGCCATTTTTAATTGGTTGGGAAGGAATATTCCATCCTGAAGCCATTGGCTGGTCCTGGAAGTGGGTAGGGAAAGCGGAGGGGGGCATGCAGAGTGGGAGTTAAGGACCGGGTACCTAATGGCAAACAGACAGGTGCCTTCAAGGCTGAGGTCACCTGCCAATCAAAACATCTCCTGGGCCACGGGGGAGGAGCTGAGCAAGAGGCCCCACCCCTTCTCCCTCGTTGGCCCAGACTGTCATCACTCTTGCCAGTTGGCCCAATCGCGCAGCGAGGGGGGCGGCACCCGCTCTTCCAGCGTGTGAAACGGGGCGTGTAGCAGGCAGACCCAGGAACTGGGGCGCATCCTTCTCGGTCCCGAGCGTCAGCCCGTCGCTCAGCAGCGTGGTCCGTCTCCAAGTGCCTGTGTGGGCAGATCTCTGGAGGAAGCACGGGACACAGTGCCCCAAGTCACTGGCACCACGCGAAGATGCATTAGTGGGGAAGCGCCTCGGCGGCACGGAGTTTTGCCCTGCCTCTGAGGGCTTCACCGGTGCAGAAGGTACAGGTGCGATTAGGTTCCCCCTCCCACGGTTACCACCTAATGCCTATTGGCCCTCAACATCTCAGCTCTGCGCTCCACTCTCGGGAGAAAAACTTCCCTGACGTCCCGCACCAAGTGCTCAAGTTAAGAGCCCTGTGTGTGCATTCGGATGGATGCTTGCACGTCTGACATCCTCTTCGTCATTATTCAACTCCCTCCTCATGGATTTTGCATCCCCAGGAGGCACGGAGTAACCCTCGACTGAACGAATGAATGAATGCAAGGAGGGACTGTGGTTGAGACTGGCTAAGGGTCACACCCATCGAGATGGGAAGCCAGATTTGCCCATTATCTCTGGGCGGAGGAAAGTCGGAGGGAAGCAGGTGAGAACTGATCGGAATCACCTGTGACAAGGGAGATAAGGGTGCTTGTAAAAATGCAAGGTGACCCGGGCCGGTGTGACTCAGAGCTGTCAGCGGAGCTGTCATCCCATGCCCCGAAGGGTCCCGGGTCTGACTCCAGGGCAGGGCACAGACATGCGTTTCCAATTCAGTCCCAGGTTGGGATGCACGTGTGAGGCAACTGACCGGTTTCTCTCTCACACCCGTGTTTCTAAAACCAATAAAAAACACATCCTCGGATGAGGATTAACAAGAAAAAAGCCATGTTCTTAGGGCCACACAGCCCCAGCGATTTGTACTTTCACAGACTTGCCAGGTGCTCCCAAAGTGTCCCCCTGCAGGGGACTTCCCCGGAGTGGTTTGGGGGAGGGGTGGCATGGTCAAAATGCTGACCCTGGTCCAGAAGGTCCCCGGTGAATGGAGCGCCCACAGTCCCCGCATCGAAGAGTGAAGACCCAGAGCACTAACTCTCCAGTGTGGCGGCAAAGAGAACCACCTGGAGGCCTTCTCAAAACCCAGTCAGGCCTCACCGTAGCCAGGGCAATAAAAATGAATTAAATCTGGGCCCGGCGGTGTGGCTTAGTGGCTGAGTGCCAACCTCTGAACCAGGAGGTCCTGGTTCGATTCCTGTCCGGGGCACATGCCCAGGGTGGGGGCTCGACCCCCCAGTGGGAGGCATGTGGGCAACAGCCCATCAGTGATCCTCTCATCGTTGATGTTTCTCTCTCTCTCCTTCTCCCTTCCTCTCTCTGAAAGCAACAAAAACATGTTAAAAAAAAACAACACACAAATCCGGGGACCAGAGCCAGGTAAGCAGTAACGGTGAGACTTCTGAGATGCTCCCGCACGCACCTCGCTTTCGGGAGCGGCGGAGCGAGTGCGGCCTGGCCCAGCAGCACGGCCTCACCGGGGCCTGGTTAACGCGCACGGCAGGGAGCCTGGGCAGACCGCCGAGTCAGCAGCCCTGGGCCCTGCAGCCTGCTTCTAGCGAGCCTCACGGCAGCTCTGAGCACAGTTAGCTTCGGGGATCTCTGTTGTAAGTGTGCACAGGGCGGCTCTGTCCTGAGACCCGCCCCCGCCACACACACACACACACACACACACACACACACACACACACCATGGCCAGGGGAGGGGACTCCGAAGGGCCGTGCACGGAGGGCCGAGGCCGTGCCGGCACTTTGATTTGCCCAGGACTTCAGGCTCAGGCATGGACTGGGGAAGGCTGTGACGGGGCGATCTGCGGGTGGAGGGAGCTCCAGGCGGAGCAGATTCAGAGCTCCGGGGTCCACAGGAGGGACTGGGGTCCAGGGACACACAGCCAGCCCTGAGTGGGGTGGGGCGGCACAGAGAGGGACAGACAGGGAGAATGCAGCTGGACCCCGAAGCCGGACCCAGAAGGCTGTGCTGGAGACAGCGGGCGGCGGGCGGACAGGAGACGCCCCTTCTGCAGGGCTGCCCCCTCCTCAGTGGTACCAGCCCAGTCCCCGCACCCCCTCCCCTAACTAAGGAGAGGAATCTGAATGGGGGTGCCCGTAGGGAGAGTTAAGAGGTAATGCATTCAGCTGGGTGATTCCTCTGGCTGACCCGCCGCATGCCCATGAGACCAGCCCTGAGGACATGAGGGGAGAGGAGTTCCCCCCCCCCCCCCTCATAACTAGGAGGGGCCCTGACTTAGCAGACGAGGGACCCGGGCCGCCTCCTCGGTGCCTGTGAGCCCGGCTCGGGGTGCAGAGGACGGGGCTGTGGCGGCACCCCCCCCCCGATCAGGCCCTGCCCCCCACCCCGGGACTGCTCCGGGAGGCTTCCCCCCCCTGCCCTCAGCCGGCTGCGTACGCCTGAGGGAGGCGGCCTGGCCGGCCACGCCCCAGCCGGCTCCTCTCGTACCTGGCGAGCAGCGGAGCTCCGGGCAGAGGGAGCAGTGCCAGTCCCGGGGCCATCTGTGCCGAGCCTCTGGCACCCCAGAGAGGGAGCAGGGACTGTCCAGACGCCTGGGTGCGAAGTGACGGGTGCCCGGGGCATGTGGGCCGGAGGGGGCGCTCCTCTTCCGGGGATCCGTGGTGGGGGCTGGCAGGGCGGGGAGCCCACCTGGACCGGGGCCCAGGCTGCCCCCCAAACCCTGGCTCCTGCAGTGCTGACACACGGTCACCGGTTCTGACAATGTCCTTTTAATCACACTTTCCCCCAAAGTATCTCCTTTCCCGGTTAAGGAACAAAGACGAGGTGTGGGGGGGCCCTTCTGCCCGGACTGGGGCGGCGGTCTGGGCGCTGGGCCCCCGTGCCCCCTGGTCGGCCTGGACACGGGGCGATGGCCGGCTCCCCGTCGGAGCCCCGGGCCGACCCCTCGGGCGCATGTGGCCTCGGCGTGTGGCGTGGATGCCGCCCGGGCGCCCTCAGGTGGACATGATGCCGTTCTTCTCGCCCTTGACCTTGAGGAACTCGGCCATGCTGGAGAAGTACTTCTGGTTGGCCTCCGCCACCTTCTTCTCGGCCGCCTGGGGGTTCACGATCTCCAGGCCCTGGCGGTGAGGGAGCCGCGCAGACGGGTGAGGAGATGGCCTGGCCCCTGGACATCGGCCCCCGCCCCACATGCACCCCCTTTTCCCCCAGTGAACAAGTGAAGCGGAAGCCGGGGAGGGGGTCCCGGTACCTGGAGCGGCGTGAAGGCCACGCTGGAGGCGGTGCCCGAGGAGCGGTCGCGGATGGTGGACTTGCCGCCGTACACCACGCTCTGCTTCTGCAGGGTCCGCTGGGGGGGGGGGGGGGGGGCTGTGAGCTGGGCTCGCCCACCTGGGCCCTCCCCCGGGGCCGCCTGTCCCCCCCACCCCACCCCCCGCCGGGCGCGGCCGCACCTGCAGCGTCTTGGAGATCCGGGCCTTGGTGGCCTCGTTCACCTGCGTCTGCCGCACGCGCCCGCTGCCCGACTTGCCCAGGTGGCCCAGGCTGAAGCCCAGGTCCTCCTGGTAGGCGTCCTCCTCGATCTGGGGGGGCGAGGCCTGGAGTCAGTCACCCCTCGATCGGCTAGACCCCCCGGCGTCCGCCCCACCGGCCCGTCCTGGGGCCCCTGTTCAGGCACCGGCGGCCCTGTGACTGCTCCCCAGGCTACAGGTGGGGTGTGCGTGCATGTCTGTATGTCTGTATGTGTGTGTGTCTGTGTGTGTGTGTGTGTGTGACTGGGGAAGGGCATATGATGCGGGGGGTATGGGAGGGCAGGGAGGGGGGGCTGGGTGGCCAGCAGTGCCCAGACTGGAGTGCCTCGGGGTGAGGGGACTGGGGGGGCTGGGGGACCAGGGAGGAGGCCGGGAGGCGCCCCAGATCTGAGGGCCACAGACAGGAGCCGGGGCCGGGCCCACCTCTCCGAAGCTCATGCGGTTGGCCTGCTTGCGGATCTCCGTCAGCCCCAGCCGCTCCTTCATCTTGCGGTACCTGAGGAGGGCAGGGAGTCAGGGGGCGGGGCACAGGAGTCGGGGGGGCCGGGCACAGGAGTCAGGGGCCGGGGCAGGGAGTCGGGGGGCGGGGCAGGGAGTCGGGGGGCGGGGCAGGGAGTCAGGGGCCGGGGCAGGGAGTCAGGGGCCGGGGCAGGGAGTCAGGGGCCGGGGAGCCCACCTGCGGCCGCCCCGCTTCTTGCGCTGCCCGTCGAGGGGCGCCGGCAGCGGCTTCACCTGCTTCACCGGGGGCGGCTCCTGCCACTTGTCGAACTTGCGCTCGATCTCGTCCTTGAGTTCGTAGCCCACCTGCGGGCACGGGGGCCTCCGCACGACTGGCTCTCGGGGCAAGCTCCACCAGGGACCCGATCCCCGACTGACCCCCGAGACAACGGTCTCCCTGACACCCGGACACCACAGCCCTCCCCCCTCCCTCCTCCCCGCAGGTCAGCAAGGGGGGTGCCCGGGGCTGGCAGCCTCCGCCCGCTTCTCCCACCGACAACCCCCAGGGCTCCTCTTCTCAGCCCGTCCGGAGCCCGGGCACCCGAGGCCCCCCGCCCCTGCCCCCCCTCCCAGGCTGGCTGTGCACCCGCCTCGGGGCCTTGGCACTGACCATCCCAGTGTGAACGAGGTTCCAGATCGCCTGCCACCTTCCCTCAGGCCCCTGTGAGCCTCCCTCCCCGGGGCACCCAGCCCCTCCCCTCTCTCCTGGCACTGAGCCGGCACGGGGCACACGGGACACCACAGGTCTACCTGCCGTCCCCCCCTCCCCAGCTGGGGGGCTCTGTCTGTGCTGCTCCCCCTGCACCCAGCCTCCAGATCAGAGTGGGGGAGAGGGAGAGAAAGGGGGGGGGGTGGGCTGGGTGCTGGGACAACAGCGCAGAGACAGGGGACGTCTGTCCTCTCTGGAACAGGTGCGCCAGAGGCCGGGTCAGCTCCTAGCCCAGCAGCAGGAATAGCGCCCCCACCCTGTCCCCAATGGCCCCGCAGGCCTCGAACCCCTGTGGCCTGCCAGGCTCGGGCCAGGAGGGGGTGGGGAGGGGGTGGGCCAACGTCCTCACCAGGTCCTCCAGAGGCAGCGGGGGGGCTCTGGAAGTGGAAGGGGGGCACGGCACCCCCCTCCCTGGGCCCCGGAGGAACTGGGCGACCCCTGGTCTGACCAGCAGAGCCCACTCGGGACCGACCCGAGCCTGTGGGCTCCTGCCGTGCTGAGCCCCTGGCTGTGGGCATTTGCTAAGAGCAGCGGCGACAGGAAGCAGATGGGGCGGGGGGGGGGGGGTAGGAGGGCAGGGGAGCGACAGTGACCTCGGCGGGGCCACACAGACACCACCCGTCAGGTCGATCCCTCTCCCGGGACAGCCCTCGGCCCGGGAGCCCAGCCGCGGCGCCTCACCTTGCCCTCGGTGCTCTCGTGGAAGCTGTCCACGCGGGCCGCCAGCGTGCACTTGGCGGCCACCAGGCGCGCCGCCTTCCGCCGGAGATCCTGGGGGACCGGGGACGGGGCGAGTCAAGGCGGGATCCCTGAGGCCACGGGGCTCCCCAACGCCAGCCTCGCGGCCGCTCCTGCCTGGCAGCGCCCCCTCCGCCAGGGGTCGCTGCGGAGCGTGTGATGGTAGCAAAGCACCATCGCCAACGCTCTCTTCAGACTACTTTTTAAAAACATCTGGCTTGACAGACAGCCTAACATGCTGCTCCAGGCGGAGACCGTCACAGACCAAGGGCTCAGTGTGGTATGACTATCACAGGAAACGTGCAGCTTATCCTGGGAACACGAGAGAAGCCGGCCTGTGCTTTGGGAACACCACGATGGCGCATATAAATAGTAATAGTTACAAAAACTATGAGGTTGCCCTAGCCGGTTTTGCTCAGTGGTTAGAGCATCGGCCTGTGGACTAAAAGGTCTGAGGTGCAATTCCGTTGCGGGCTCCATCCCCAGTAGGGGGCGGCAGGAGGCAGCCAATCAATGGCTCTCTCTATTTCTCTCTCTCCCTCTCCCTTCCTCTCTGAAACCAATAAAAAAATATTTTTTAAAAATTAAAAAATAAAAACAATGAAGTCAGCAGCGGCTAGTGCAGTGAAGACCTAGCCTCCCCTAAGGGGTCTGGCCCTGGCCAGGCAGGGACCCGGGCGTTGGGGGGGGGGGGGGTGTCTTAGGGTTACAGGGCGTCAGTAACCACACCCGGCAGCTGGGGGCGCTCTGTGCGAGGTCACACACCGTGTTGGGAGAGGACCGAGGCCAATGGCGGGCAATCCCGGGCCCTGCCCTCACGTCTTCCCAGGGCTGCTACTGCCCTCCCCTGCGGTGACCTGTGACCCCGAGTGGGTCGCTCTCGGGGGTGCCCGAGCCCGAGGGTGCCAGGCTCCCGGATGACGGGCAGCACGACCGGGAAGCAGGCTGTCTCCCCACTTCCCAGATGGGAAGGCGAGGCAGAGCGAGGCCACCCATGGGATCCCAGCCCGCACGCCGTCCCCGGGGTCCCGCACCGCCCCGAGGGCTCACCGGGGGCAGCGACTGCACGATGTCGCTGTGGTAGATGTAGCCGGTGTGCGGCAGCACGGACGTGGACGAGAAGCCGGACAGCGTCTTGCGCTGGGCGCCCAGCAGCATGATGTTGCAGGCGGGCATCTTGGAGAGGTTGGTCAGGCCGCCGGCCACCCCTGCAGGCGGGCGGAGGGGGTGAGGAGGGCGGGGCACCGAGTCTGTGGTCGGATGGCATGGCGCCGTATGTCCCCGCCAGGCCCTCCTGTCCGCGCGGGGAGGGGGAGGCGGCTGCGAGCAGATGGCCCTCGAGGAGCCGACCCAGTCTGAGCAGCCGCACAGCCACCCTGGGGACACCGGGTCCCCGAGCTGGTCTGCGGGGCGGGGCGGGCAGAGGCTGTCTGGGGGGACACCGCTGTGAGCTGGGGCTGGTGTCTCTAAGGGAAACTGTCAGCTCACCGGAGGAAACCCTAACATGAGCCTCAGACAGCGTGTCACCCACTGGGGGCAGAATAGCCTGAGAGCACAGCCGCTCCACCCAGCGCCCTGCAGTGCTGGTCACAGGGCCGGAGTCCGGGACCAGGCCCGCCTCACCCCGCCCCCGGGCTCACCCATGATCTTGGCAGCCGTGGACGCCCCGATGATGATGGAGAGGTTGGGTGCGATGAAGGACATGCGGGACTCCACGTACTCGTAGATGCGGTGCTTGGAGGCGTTGAGCTCCAGCGCCATGTCGCAGGCCTCCTCCAGCCGCTCCAGCTCCTCCTCCGTCAGCTGCTGCCTGCGGGGAGGGGGCCGCACGCTGGCTGTGTGCACACGCGTGTTCGTGTGCGCGCGTGCAGGCGCGTGCAGCCTCGGGACCATCACCCACAGCGGTGGCCAGCTGGGGGCTTGCTGTTCCCCCACCTCCTCCGGGGAGCTCCCCGACCCAGCCCCTCCTGTGTCTGACCTGCCCCATCCGGGAACCTGCCACTGCGAGGGAGAGCGCCCGGCCACAGGACGAGGCTGGCTCCTCACTCGGGGGTGGGGTGGGGGGACCCCCGAGCCCAGCCTGCTGCCGGGCTGGCACTGAAGTGAACTGCCCCCCGAGACTGACGCCTGGGCCGCTGCCCTCCCCGGCGTACGCACCCCTGGGTGGTGGAGGCGGTCACGCTGACCACCATGATGGTGGCGTTGGTCAGGATCTGCTGCAGGTTCTCGTTGTTCTTGCACTTGTCCAGGCTGTTGCCCAGCTCCTGGGGGCGAGGCGATGGCAGTGGGCGGGCGGCACGGAGGCCGGGGGGCTCCTGGCCCTCCTGCTTCTGCCCCCCAACCCCCAACCCCCCGTCCCTCCCGGGGTCTGTGCGCAGTGCCTCTCCCGCCCCCACCGGCTCCGAGAGCATCGGTGCTCAGAGCACCGGCTCTGCCCGGCTGCCCGTCAGCTCTGCACACTCCCTGCTCCGTCCCCTAGAGGGAGTGGGTGACCCTCCCCCCCTCCCCGCGCCCTGGCCACTGCCCCCTCGGGAGACCCCTCTCCGGAGAGCCTCCGTTCCAGGCTGCGCCCTCACGCACTGGGTCAGCAGGTCCGGGGGCACCCCCCCCACACACACACACCCGAAGCCCCGCACCCACCTTGACGGTGCGGATGTAGTCCAGCGCGTTGGGGACCAGCGACTCCAGCTCGGGGAAGCGCTTCGAGTACTTGTCGCGGATGAACTTGTGGATGATGTCTGGGGCGGGCGGGGGGGAGGCATCTGATGAGGGGACAGGCGGGCGGCTGGCTGTCCCCACACCCTCTTCCCCTGTCGCCTTAGTAACCGAACCCCTGAGCTTCGAGGGGCGCAAGGTCACCCAGAATGAAGGGCAGCGAGGCGGGGCTGGGGCAGCAGGAGGGGCTCGGGGAGAGGCCCCCGGGGACCCTGCGTGCCCCCCCCCCCCCCGGGGCAGGGCTGCCTGCTCCCCCACTCACTCAGCTCGTTCTCAATCTCCACGGTCAGGTTGTTGGCGTCCACGATGACCCGGTATTCGGGCGCCGCCTCCACCGGCCCCATCACTGGGAGGGCGAGAAGCAGCGGTGGGTGCCCCGTGCCCGCGGCTCTGCCCACGCAGCTCCTTCCTGGGCACCCCCCAACCCCCACGCCCCTGACACATGCGTTCACCCTTCCACATCCAATCCAGGTATCGCTTCTTCCCTGGCCCCCGAGGAGGGTCAGCTGGCCCTCCGGTGGCTCCCGAGGGTCCCCGCTCCCTCCCTCCCAGCAGGTACTGCCCCCCAATTGCTGTCTGGGACCTGCCGACCTCGGCTGACCCCTCTGGGTGCCTGCCCCAGGTGCCCGTCTTCCCTTCGCAGAAAGGGAGAGTGTCCCTGACACTCCGCTCTGACGTCACCGTGTCTGACAACCTCCCGCCACTGAGCCCAGAGCCAACGCTGGCGGGAGGGGTGGGCGGCCACAGGACCGCCCCCAGCGCTGGCCCGCGCTGCCCTCAGCTGGGAGGGGGCCTAAGGGGACGCTTAGCGATCCTGCACGTCTGCGGTTACTTCCTGTCCACCAAATGGCACCAGCTTTCTACTCCCAGTACCACACTCTCCTTCTGAGATATATTTAATGAAAAAAGTACTGATGTAAAGAGAATGAGGGCAGGGGGTTGGGAGGCTGGGTGGAGAAGGTGAAGGGATTAAGAAGTGCAAATTGGCAGTTACAAATAGTCAGGGGGAACCTGGCTGGTGTGGCTCAGTGGTTGAGCATCGGCCAATGAACCAGGAGGTCACGGTTCAAGGGCACATGCCTGGTTTTGGGGCTCTCTGTCATCACTGATGTTTCTATCTCTCCTTCCTTTTCCCTCCCTCTAAAGCACAGGGAACATCATCAATAATCCTATCTAATAAAGAAGGAATATGCAAATTGACCATCACACCATCACCAAGCTGGTGGCACCCAGTCCCCTCAGCCTTGCTGGAGTCCCAGTCCTTCCAGGCCAGCCAGCAGTGGAGGGATGGGGGGGGGGGAGGGGGAGACAGTTGCATGGTGAGGCCGGACCCATCCTCAGCACCCCCAGCCGCCCAGGCCACCTGAGGCTCAGGTAACCAGGACTGGCCAAGGCTTGCGCTACCAGCAGTGGCAGCAGCAGAGATGTGATAGGGGTGTCGCCTTCCCCTGATCGCCGGGCCGCCTCCTGCCCCTGAGGGCTCCTGGGCTGAGGGACGCCCCTCCCTGCCCCCACTGCATGACTTTTCACGCACCAGGCCTCTAGCATTATAATAACTGTGGATGGTGCCAAGTGGGCACTAGACTTAGCAGGGGCTCACTCTGTAAGGCATATGTCTAACCGCTATGCTGTGCACCTAGAACTAATACTGTATGTCAACTGTAATTGAACAATCAAACACAAAACTGGGTGCTGAAAAAAGACAACCAAACAAGAAATGTGAAGTAAACAGGACACGTGGCGAAACCCCAGTAGCTGGTCACGTGACCCGCTTAGAAACCTGGACAGAGGCCTAGGCGATTGGCGAGGGCTGTAAAATGCAGCATCTTTTCAGAGAGAGGGGACCGGGCTAGGATGCAGGAGAAGAAGAGGGCTCAGGAAAAGGCGGGAGGGAGAGTGACCAGCTTTCGAAGCCACAAGCAGCAGGAGGGGCTCAGGGGCCTGCGGGGGGCCAGGTGGTGGGGGACCAGGCGGTGGGGACCGGGTGGGGTGAGGCCGAGGGAGGCAGAGGGTACCTTCCGAAGCTTTGGCTTGCTTGCTGATGTACTCCTCAATCTTCATCATGATCTCAGCAAACTGGGGAGGAGAGGCGGGTCAGCTCCCAGGACAGGGCGGGCGTGGGGGAGGGGGGAGTAAGGGGGGAAGGCCCTGCCCACCGCGCCCTCCGAGCTCCGGTCCAGCCGCGGCCGCTCACCATCTTGCTGTCCCACAGCTTGGCGATGCTCTTGACCGAATCCCCGGAAAGATCCAGCTGCATCTCCTCCTGCACATCCTCGATGGCCGGCTCCTCCTCTTCCTCCCCATAGCTGCCCCCTTCCTCCTCTTCCGCCGCCTCCTCGAGGTCGGCCAGGAGTTCGTCTGCCAGAGACATCCCGAGGCCTACTGGGGGGAGCGGGGTGCCCCTCATTACCGAGGGGCTTCCCCCCGAAGGCCCCGGTCCACCCTCGTCCACCCCACCCACACGCAGGCTCCGCGGGACCGGCATTTTCATTTGCGTTGCTCCCCCCGCTCCTAACTGTGCCCTGCACATAGTAGGTGCTCAGTTAACACCAACTGGATTAATCCATGAACAAACCCCCCAGAGCCCAGATAACCTCCAGCCATAACTCACACCACCTGCCCTCTCACAGTCACTCACTGACAAGACACAGCACCCCCCCCCCCAATTAAGGCTTAAAAGATACATCCTGCCTGGCTGGTGTGTCTCAGTGGATAGAGCACTGGCCTGCAGACTGAGGGTCCCGGGTTCGATTCTGGTCAAGGGCACATGCCCTGGTTGCGAGCTCAATCACCAGTGTGGGGAGTGTAGGAGGCAGCTGATCGATGATTCTCTCTCATCACAGATGTTTCTATCTCTCTCCCTCTCCCTCCCTCTCTGAAGACAATAAAAATATACATTAAAAATTAAAAAATTTTTTTAAAGGAAATGAAATATCTTTAAAAAAAAAAAAGGGGATACATCCTCCTGCCCGGCTGGTGTGGCTCAATGGTTGAGCATCAACCTATGAACCAGGAGGTTACTATGGTTCAATTCCCAGTCAAGGGCACATGCCTGGGTTGTGGGTTTGATCCCCAGTGTGGGGCATGCAGGAGGCAGCTGACCCATGATTCTCTCTCATTATTGATGTTTCTATCTCTTTCCCTTCCCCTCTGAAATCAATAAAAATATATTTAAAAAAAAAAGAAATACTGGGCAAATGAATCGACAATTTTATTTAGTCCTTACACCCACCACATTATCGTCCCTTTTCTCCAGGTCTGTCAATGTATTCCTTCCCATATACGGTAGAGGCATCAACTGTTATGTCTGGAAACGTGAGTTTTCTGTGACACCAGCCCCGCCCCCCCCCAAAAAAAAACCTGGATCCTGCCCCCCTGTTTATACATCTATGACCTCGCTCCTTTGCCTCCACACTGAGGAGACCCGAAATTCCTAACATTTGTCAGCCTGGGCACTGGAGGGCCGCGGGTTCGAATCCCGGCCAAGGGGCAAGTCCCTGGGTTGCAGGTTGGATCTCCCGGCCAATCCACGTGTCTCTCTCTCCTCTCCCGCTCCCTCCCTTCCACCATCTCCAAAAAGTAACGGGGGAAGCGCTCTCTGGTGAGGATTAACAGCCACAAAATTAAGTTTCTAACACTTTGATGCCCGTCTTCCCCGTGGAACTAACGTTCCCTTGAGAACAGACCCCGCTTCGTTCATCGCTCGCTCGCTCCCCCGGCGCCCGGCGCAGGGCGGCCACCAAGACGTCGTCTGACCCCAACCTGCCCCCCACGCCCCATCCACGGACTCGGCCCCTCCTCGGCCTCCCGTTCTCGCCTCGTACCCCAGCTCCCCGACCCCCGGCCCCACTCTCGGTGACAGCCCGCCGGCCCGCCCGCGGCACCCACAGACTGGGGGTTACCGTCGGGACGTCAGCGCCCGCCTCCTCCCCGGGCGGAGGGCGCAGAGGGCCGGGGTGCGGGGTCCTGCCGTCGCGGGGGGCACCGGCCTCCGGGCGGTCAGCCTGGCGGGGCCGCCCTCCCCTCGCCCTCGGCCGCCGCCACACTCACCACCGCCTTCCCTCCGCGCGCAGACGGTTCCCAGGAAATCAGCTCCGGCCGCCGCTCGACGCGAACTGATGACGTCGCGCCCGCGCGCCGCGGCCGGCTCGGCGCCGCGCCCTGATTGGTCCGCCGCCGCCGCCGCGTCCCTCGGGCCCCGCGGTTGGAACAACAACTTTATTAGCACCGGCCGCCGGGCGGAGACGGACCGGGTGGAGCGGGCGCGAGGCGAAGGGCTCCCCCGGCCCACGGCCCGCCGAGGACCGAGCCTCCCAGGCGGAGAGTCGCCGAGGGCAGACGGCGCGGCGTCGGGACCGGAACAAAGTCGGAGGCGACTCGGACGACCGGTGGCGGCGCTGGACCGGAGAGCAAGGGCCTTTCCGCCGGGACTCGGGGTCGGGGTGGGGGTGGGGCGAGGGAGGAAAGCCGGAAGCGGAGAACTACAACTCCCAGGAGGCTTAGCGGCCGGGTCCCGGTTGCCTGGGCCGTGAACTCTGATGGGGCGTGCAGTTTTGCGAACCACGTTAACCTAGAGGTTTGCAGCGTTGGGAGTTGTGCGCCGGGAGCCGGGGAGAAATGGAGCTGGAGCAGAGAGAGGGGTAAGTGGCTTTGGGGGGGAAATCCCAAGAGACAATGCGGCTGCAGAATGCTTTGCCCTGAGGGTTGATGGGGGTTGTAGTTCGTGCAATGGCTTTGGGTTAGAATTCTTACTAGGGACCGGGATCTGTACCCAGGCATCCTGGGGGATGAGCTTGGGAATGTAGAGGATGGAGGCCTGGACTCCTGGGTCTCAGTGAGGGGTTGGGGCCTTGAACTTCCTTTAAATACTTAGGAGGGGGAATCGGGGGTCTGAATTCTGGGGAGGGGAGGTGGTGGTTAGGGCTTGAACTCTGGATCCTTTGAAGGAGAGAGGCTGGGGGCCCGGCCTCCCGGCTTGGAGGGGGGAGCAGGGGGCCGGGGGTTCAGGGTCCCTGAGTCCCCCTGACCCCACAGGACCATGGCAGCCGTGGGCTTTGAGGAGTTCTCAGCCCCTCCGGGCTCGGAGCTGGCGCTGCCCCCGCTGTTCGGTGGCCACATCCTGGAGAGCGAGCTGGAGACCGAGGTGGAGTTCGTGTCCGGGGGCCTGGGCAGCTCCAGCCTCCGGGAGCGCGACGAGGAGGAAGAGGCGGCCCGGGGCCGGCGGCGGCGCCAGCGGGAGCTCAATCGCAGGAAGTACCAGGCGCTAGGCCGGCGCTGCAGGGAGATCGAGCAGGTAGGTGAGTGTGGATTGCGTTTTGGGGGGGTCCCCTGGCCCGGGTGCTCACCCCCCTCCCTGTGCACGCGGGCGCAGCCTCTCTCGCCCAGCAGGACGAGTGTCTTTCATGCACCGTGCGTTCATTCCGCACCCGGAGTGCCGTCCCCTCTAGGGGCTCTCGGGACGGCCCAGATCAGCCCGCTGATGCCTCACAGGAGCCTGGCCTGCATGGCGGAGGCCCGGTCCGCAGCTGACCTGTGCTCGCCACCCCCCTGCAGGTGAACGAGCGGGTCCTGAACAGGCTCCACCAGGTGCAGAGGATAACCCGGAGGCTCCAGCAGGAGCGGAGGTAACGGCCGACGGACGAGGTTGCAGAGGGTGGTGGGCTGAGGCCGGCGGGGGCCAGGAGCGGGATTGGGTCTCGCAGCAGGAACGCTATCTAGGTCTGGGGGAGCGGGCACACATCCTCTGAGCGGAGAGGGCGGCACAGGATGGGGTCCTGGCATTAAGAGCCACAGACCCAGGCCTAGCTGGTTTGGCTCGGTGGATAGAGCAGTGGTCGGCAAACTGCGGCTCTGGGGACCAATGAGTTTGTCGACCAGTACCTTAGGGAAAAACACTTAAAAAAAAAAAACCCAAAAAAAACAGCCGGAACCGGTTTTGCTCAGTGGATAGAGTGTAGGCCTGAGGACTGAAGGGTCCTGGGTTCGATTCCGGTCAAGGGCATGGACCTTGGTTGCGGGCACATCCCCAGTGGGGGGTGTGCAGGAGGCAGCTGATCAGTGTTTCTCATCGATGTTTCTGGCTTTCTATCCCTCTCTCTCTTCCTCTCTGTGAAAACTCAATAAAATATATTTTTTTAAAAATAAAGACATTTTAATAATGTACTGATGTCTTTAACCTGAAGTCAAAACTTCTGGGTAAGGGTAACACCTTACTTAGTGGTCGGCAAACCCATTAGTCAACAGAGCGGCAAACCGCTGGGAGAGAGCATCAGCTTGCAAACCGAAGGGTCCTGGGTTCGATTCAGGTCAAGAGCACGCACTTGGTTGCAGGCCACACCAGCATGGGCCAGACAGGGATGGGGGGGAGCAGGCAGAGCCCGGGGGAGCTGCGGCCCCCGGGGGCCCTCCACAGGCCTCTCTGGCCCTTTAGTTAGGAATAAAGACGAAGGCGGCCACGTGAGCGTCTGCTCAGCCCACACCCCCGGTGCTCTCCGGCGCCGGGTCTGGCTGTGGTCACCGCCGTCCCGGCAGGCGGGGTTGTCCCGCCGATGACAGCGGGAAGCAAAGGTGCGGGGTCGCCTTCTCCTGCCCCAAGTCCTCCGGCTGGCCAGGCGCTCGGCTCCCAGGTCTCGGGCCCCAGCCCTCCAGCCCTCCGGCTCCGGGGGGAGTCAGAGCCGGGCCGTCAGAGACCAAGGGGTCCCCCCGCGGCTCCTCTCCGGGCGCAGGTTCCTCATGCGGGTGCTGGACTCCTACGGCGACGACTACCGGGCCAGCCAGTTCACCATCTTGCTGGAGGTGAGCCGGGGGGGGGGGGGGGGGGGGGGGGGGGGCCGGGGGCCGGGGATGCCGGGAGCCCAGGACACGGTCCTCACCCGCCCCCCGCCCCCTCCAGGACGAGGGCAGCCAGGGCACAGACGCCCCCACGCCGGGCAACGCTGAGAATGAGCCTCCGGACAAGGAGGGGCTGTCCCCGCCCCGGAGGGCGCCGGCCCCCGAAGCCAGCAGCCCGGCCCCCGGCGAGGGGCCCAGCGGGCGCAAGAGGCGGCGCGCGCCCCGGGAGGGACGCCGGGCGGGGGTCCCGCTGACCCCGGAGCTGCCCCCCGTGCAGGTGGGAGGCCGGAGCCAGGGGTCCGGGGCTGGCAGAGGGCTGGGGTGGGAGGAGGAAGTTGGGGGGAGCCGGGGAGGCTGGGGTGGGAGGAGGAAGACCTGGAGGAGGCTGGGGAGGAGGTGGGAGGGGCCACGGCGGTTGCGGGGACCCAGGAACGCCGGGACTTTGTGGGGTGCACCAGGAGGCAGGAACAGTGGGGCCCAAGAGCCTTCCCCAGACGCAGGCCTGCTCACCCGGAGCTTTCCGCCCGCCCCCAGATAAAGGTGGAGGAAGACTTTGGCTTCGAGGCGGACGAGGCCCTGGACTCAAGTTGGGTGACTCGGGGGCCGGACAAGCTGCTGCCGTACCCCACCCTGGCCAGCCCCCCCTTTGACTGACCCCCCCCCCCCCCAATAAACGGACCCCACGCTCTCCTCGGCCGCTGCTGCTCCCGACTCTGATCACACACACACACCGGACTCGGGGGTGGGTTTCACGTTTTATTGGGGGCCACGGGGGAGGGGGTCACAGGTTCTTCAGCCACTCCAGGCTGCGGCCCTGGGAGTCCTGCGGGTGGCTGGGCACGTGGGGCATCTTCCCGTTGTCCCGGAGGGGCACTGCGGGGCGGGGCGGGGGGACAGGGGGGGCCGCTGAGACCAGCGCTCTCCGGGCCCGGAGAAGGGCTGGCCTGGGGGTGCACGTTCAGAGGGAACCGGGGGCCCCCCGGGCGAGGAGACAGGACAGCGAGGTGAGGGTCAGCGTCAGACACAGACCATCTCGATGACACTCACCTGGGTAGGTGTAGGGCGTGACCTCGTTGATCATGACGGCGTACTTGGTGTAGGGGCTGATGAAGGGCAGGAGCAGAGCTGCGGAGACACGGGGGTGAGGCCCGGGGAGGTGGCTCGGGAGGGGGAGGGCAGGAGCCGAACCCCGGCACCGCGGGGGCTGAGGGGAGGGGGGGTCAGGTATAGCACCCCCAAGAGGCCCACGGGCACCCCAGGGTCCCCACTTAGGAGGGTTTGTTATTTTTTGGGGGGTGGGGCCAAGAGGGCAGAGGGAAGTGGGGTGGACGGACTGAGGGGTCCCGGGGCACGAGGTGGGGGAGCATCTTGGGAACGTTCCAGGGGAACCCTGACCACGCTGAGGGAGGGGGGCTGTGCGGGAACTGTCCACTGGGGTGGAACCAGGAGTCCAGGGCCCAGAAAGGGACGCTCTAGGCCAGCCGTGGGCAAACTACGGTCCGCGGTCCGGATCCGGGCCGTTCGGCTGTTCTCTCCGGCCCGCGGAGCCGGAAGAGCGGAGGGTTCTCTTGCTCTCCCCTCCGCTCCTTCCCCAGCAGCCCAAGAGGAGAGTGCCAGCACGGTCAGGCTGCTTTTGTTCCGGCCCCTCTGGTCCAGTGTAAGAACCCATGGTGGCCCTCGAGTCAAAAAGTTTGCCCACTCCTGCTCCAGACCAACACTGACACGTGACTACACTCCTAATAGCCACATTGCAGTGGAAACAAGTTAGATATCCTGTATAATAAAAGGCTAATAGGCAAATTGCCTCCTCAACCTGGAGTTCGACTGGGGCGGGGAGGGGGGGGGGCAGCCCACCAACCTCTGCGGCCCCTCAGCCGGCCCAATCAGCCCTGATTGGGGCAGGCCAGCCGGACCCCACCTGTGCACAAATTCATGCACCGGGCCTCTAGTATAGGGGTGGGCAAACTTTTTGACTCGAGGGCCACAATCGGTTCTTAAACCGGACAGGAGGGCCGGAACAAAAGCAACCTGACCACGCTGGCACTCTCCTCTTGGGCTGCTGGTGAAGGAGCGGAGGGGAGAGCCAGAGAACCATCTGATCTTTGGCCTCTGCTCTTTCGGCAGCCAAATGGGCCAGATCCGGCCCGAGGGCCGTAGTTTGCCCACGGCTGCTCTAGTATATATATATTTTTTGTTAGTCCTCATCCCAGGATCCTTTTCCCACTGATATTTATTTTTAAGAGAGTGCATAAGAGATGGAAAAACATTGATGTGAGAAAGACACATGGATTGGTTGCCTCTGGACGTGCCCCAGACCAGCCTGGATGGAGCCTGCAACCGAGGTTACGTGCCAGAGCCCTTGACGGGAATCGAACCCCTCGGCCCACAGGCCACGCTCTAGCCGCTGAGCCAAACGGGCTGGGGCAAACCAAGATGACTTTTAAGGTACATTTCACCCGGTACATCCAAGCCACTGTTTCAACACACCAGGCGTCGTACATGCCTTTTGTCGTGGCAGGTCTAGCATTTCAAGGGCTGCTGCGTGGCTAATGGGACAACTGGCTTCTAAGAACCTGGCCCAGAGGCCTGCAGACACGGCGCTGGCAAGACTGGGGACAACGAAAGGCAGAAGCCCAGGTCTCTCTGCCCCTCCTGTCTCGCCCCCCCCCCCCGCCCTGAATCTGAGCCTGCTTTTTTTTTTTTTTTTAAACACTTTTAAAATCCTCACCCGAGGACATTTCCCCATTGAATTTTTAGAGAGAGGGACAGACAGGGAGGGACATCAACGTGAGAGACACATACAGATTGGTTGCCTCCTGCACGCGCGCCCCGCCTGGGGCCAGGATGGAATTGGGACCCTTCGTCTGTGCCCCCAGGTGACCCCCTGGTGCACCTTCAACCCTGACCCGGGGCAGAGGGTCTCCATGGGGCGCAGGTTGAAGTCGCTGGGGGAGAGGGTGTGAGGGTGAACGCGGGGAGGATTCTCCGTCGTCCTTGGTTATGGCTCAGGGGGGTTTCGTGCGCGGCCAGGGCTGGGCACCCCCGCTTGGCAGGGAGTGTGGACCTCGAGGTGGAGGAGGAGGAGGAGGAGGGGGCGGGGAAGGGACCATAGTATCAGGGACGGGGGTGGGCCAGGGCCCCCGTGAGGTGCTGACACACCGGCGGGAGGGGACGCGGGACGCCGGGGCGGCCGGGCCTGGGGGTCAGGACGGAGCCCCGAGGGGGCCCACGGGACCGTCGGGGCAGGCGGGGGTGATGCACGCTCGCTCTCACGCACAGGCGCTCCCGATGGCGAAGGACGCGACCAGCACCGGCTCCTTGGACCAGGCCTCCTTGATGAAGTTGGCGATTCCTGGAGGGGGGTAAATGCCCCCGGTGACCTCTAGCCCCCGCGCGCCACCCCGGCCCGGGAGGAGGCCTCCCTCGCGCGACCTCAGCGACCCGCCCCGGCCACGACCCCGCCGCCCCCACGGGGGCCCCGCCGCGCCCCAGCCCCGCACCGCCCGGGCTCGCCCCGCGCCCCCGCTCCAGCTGCACCAGAACTCACTCCCGGCCATCTTTGTCGCGGCGGCGGCGGCGGCGAAGGCGACGGCGCGGAGCACCCTGGGTATTGTAGTCCCTGCCCCGGAGGCTCGGCGGTCCGGATCTGCGCGTGCGCACTGGCGTAGAACAGCGATTTCCCCAGGCAGCGGCGAGGGCGCGGAGCACCCTGGGTATTGTAGTCTCTGCCCCGGAGGCTGGGCGGGCTGGGTCTGCGCGTGCGCACTGGCGTAGAACAGCGATTTCCCCAGGCAGCGGCGAGGGCGCGGAGCACTCTGGGAGTTGTGGTCCCCGTACCCAAGGAGCCCTGGGTTCCGCGCGTGCGCGCTGGAGCAGAACGGAGGGAGCGGCGTTCCTCTTTTAAGGGCGTGCCCTCCGTGGCGCACCTGCCGCCGCCCTCTTCCCTCTCTCCGCCCGGACCTCGCTCTGGGGGAGGGACCTCTCCCCACTCCTGCTGCTGCTGCTGCAGCTGCAGCGCACCCACCCCGGGCGGACTGCGGTAGCCCTCATGCCTTAGTTTACCTGCGGGAGCCCATTTTACAGATGGGGAAATGGAGGCAGGGAGAGGGGTTTTCATCTGAGGCCTCCGCACAACATCAGTGCGTCCTGAAACCCCGACTCTGGGCACAGGGGTCTTCCGTGGACGCTCACGGTGCCCTGGGGGGGGGGGTGGAGGAGGGAGGGGGGTCCCCATCTCCATTACCGCGCACACCACCTGCTTTTAAAGTTTAAACTGGCCTGGTCTGCACAAACCGGGGTGGCTCAGTGGATAGAGCGTCAGCCTGCAGACTGGGAGGTCCCGGGTTCGATTCCCGTCAAGGGCATGTACCAGTAGGAGGTGTGCAAGAGGCAGCTGATGGATGATTCTCTCTCATCGATGTTTCTAACTCTCTATCCCTCTCCCTTCCTCTCTGTAAAAAAAAAAATATATATATATATATATATATATATATATATATATATATATATAATAAAAAATAAAAAAATAAATCAATCAAAATATATATTTTTTAAAATAAAAAAATAATAAACTGACCTGGTCCGCAGCTGTCTTTCCATCAGACTGGGAGCTGCTGGCCAGCAGCTGGGAACTGACTCCTCTCTGCACCCTCAGAATCACTGCCGCAGAGTCTGGGCACCGATTGGGGTGCTGTGTTCAAACGTTAATTACTGCACACAGAGTTATGCCTGCCCCAAGCCAACTTTTCCCACTGCACTATGGGGCTGGGACACAGACCTCTGGGTGTCTCTCTCCTCCACCCCCCCCCCACACCCCGCCTCGCTCCCCTCCCTCACCAGGGTTCTGACTCTGACTTTCTGATGTTGCCTCACTTCCTGGGAGGTGAGCGGGCCGGACTGAGCCCTGCCTCCGGCCCCAGCTCCAGCCAGACCTGCCCGCCATGGCCCTGGTCCTGACCCTCCAGCTGCTGGCCCTCTCGTGTGAGCCTCCCCACGCCCTCTCTCCGGGTCCCCAGCGGGGCTGGGGTACAGAAAGAACCTTCTGGGGACCCAGACGACACCTAGGGAGTGCGGGGGAGCTGGGGGAGGGAGGAAAGCAAGGGACCCAACTACTGGGTCTCCTGGCAGGTGCAGGGTGGTCAGGCAGAATCCGCTAAGGGTTCCGAACTCCAGGCCAGATTAATGGGACAGGAAGGGGGGGCCCAGACCCTGGGGTCCTAAAGCATGAGAACACAGGGGCCCCGAGTCTCCGGGTTTCTGGAAGAAGAGGAAGTTGGGGGCAGGATCCTCTGGCTCTTGGGGCAGGAGAGAGCTAGACCCCTGAGGGAGAGGGAGGGTAAAGTCCCAGATTCTGAGGTTTGGGGGCGGGGGTAGGTGGAAGCCAGGACACCTGGGTCCCTGAGATCAGGGGGAGCTGCAGCCCAGACTCCTGAACCCCAGCAAGGAGGAACTGGGGGCTCAGATTACTATCTCCTGGAAAAGAGGGGGTCCCAGGGCTTAGTTCTCGGGTACAGAGGCCAGAGGGTCCTGGGTCCAGATTTCTGGCTTAAGCAGGTGGGGGTCTGGTTTGGGGGGCTCCCGAGACAGGAGGAAGTGAGGCGAGGATTCACTCAGAAGAAAGAGGGCCGCCGGGGGGACTTAGATTCCGGGGTTGTCCCTGGTGTGGGGGCTTTGACAAGACCGAGCCCCCTCAACCTTCCACAGGGCCTCTGGGTCTCACCGGGATCACTTCGAATGGTGAGTACACCCCCCCGCCCCTCCCCGCCATCCATCCATCCCCCTGTGTGTGGCTGACATCCTATTTCCAACTACTCATATTTTCTTTAAATATATATATATATACATAATTGATTTTTTACAGAGAGGAAGGGAGAGAGATAGAGAGTTAGAAACATCAATGAGAGAGAAACATCGACCAGCTGCCTCTTGCACACCCCCCGCTGGGGATGTGCCCGCAACCAAGGTACATGCCCTTGACCGGAATCGAACCCGGGACCTTTCAGTCCGCAGGCTGACGCTCTATCCACTGAGCCACACCTGCTGTTCGTGGTTTTTAAAAACCCAATCATTGCTGGAGGACATATAACAGTCTCTCTCTTCTCCTTCCTCCTCTTCCTTAAATAATCTCTGAATCCTACCCCAGAAATTTCCAAGCATCCAAACACATACGCGTTATTGACATACTTCTCGGTTTTTCTTGCCAAGGAAAAAACTCGATGTTTCGTGACTCACTCTGTTCTGCATCTTACATTTTCCACTTTATAATCTCTCTTGGAGCTATTTTCAAGTCATTTGGCTAGCTCTTCCTCCCCCTCTCCCCCTTTATTTTTTGTTAATCCTCACTGGAGTATATTTTTCCATTGATTTTTTTTTAGACAGTGGGGAGGGGGGGAGAGACACACAAGAGAAACATGGATGTGAGAGAGACAATCGAATGGTTGCCTCCTGTACACACACCGACCAGGGCCCGGGATCAAACCTGCAACTGAGGTACGTACCCTTGACCGAGATCGAACCTGGAACCCTTCAGTCCACGGGCCGACACTCTATCCACCGAGCCAAACCAGATAGGGCACCCTTTTAAAAAATATATATTTTATCGATATTTTACAGAGAGGAAGGAGAGAGATAGAGAGCTAGGAACATCAATGAGAGAGAAACATCGAGGAAGGGAGAAGGAGAGAGAGAAACATCAACGATGAGAGAGAATCATGGATCGGCTGCCTCTCGCACGCCCCCTACTGGGGATGGAGCCCACAACCCAGGCCTGTGCCCTTGACCGGAATCGAACCTGGGACCCTTCAGAGCCAAGCTGGCTAGGGCCTCTTGGTGTATCTCCATGGAAACTGGCAAATTGCCTTCTCACAGGGCACACTCAAGTATACCCAAGTGCCTTCACCCACGTGGGACATGCCGTGGCTTAGTGTGGACAACCTGATGGTCAAAAATATCTTGTTGTTGTTTCAATTTTTGTTGTTGTTGTCAATCCTCCCCCGAGGATATTTCTCCCATTAACCTTTAGAGAGAGGGGAAGGGAGGGAGGGAGGGCTGGGGGTAGAGAGAAATATCCATGTGAGAGGAGCACATTGATGGGTTGCCTCCCCCACAATCAAACCTGCAACCCAGGTACATGCCCTTGACCAGGAATTGAACCCATGACCCTTGGTGTGCAGGCCGATGCTCTAACCACTGAGCACACCACCCAGGGCTTTTGTTTTGATTTTTAAAGCAAGGGGGGGGGTGGGCACTGATGTGTTGTTCCCCTCATTTATGCATTCATAGTTGATTATTGGACGCGCCCTGGCCGGGAATCGAACCCGCAACCTCGGCGTATTGGGATGCCGCTCTAACCACCGGTGCTACAGGGCTGGGGTCTGTTTGGGTTGTTAAGTGGCTGCGGCTGAGGCCGGACAGCCCTTCCCGGCACCACCACGTGTGCATTGCCCAACCGTACTTCCTGTTCCGGGAAATGACTACTCACACGTTTACCCAACTTCGGAAGGGGTTGGCCCCTGGGTTTCTTTCCAGATGATTCTCTTGTTTGTTTATTAGTCCTCACCTGAGAGGAGGGGGGCGAGGGGGAGGAGAGAGAGAGAGAGAGAGAGAGAGAGAGAGAGAGAGAGAGAGAGAGGAACATCAATGTGAGACAAACAGACTGGTTGCCTCCTGCACTCGTCCACACGCCCCACGGTGATGGGGGATTGAACCTGCAACCCTGGGCACATGCCCTTGACCCTGCGGTGTTGGGGGGAGGGGGCGGGGCAGGCGCTAACCACTGAGCAACACCGGCAGGGCTGTGTCTATACCCTTGCTCCACACCATTTAATTAGTTAATTAATTAATTAATTTTTTAAAAAACATATTTTAGTGATATTTTACAGAGAGGAAGGGAGAGAGATAGAGAGCTAGAAACGTCGAACGACCAGCTGCCTCCTGCACACCCTCCACCGGGGACGTGCCTGCAACCAAGGTACATGCCCTTGACCGGAATTGAACCTGGGACCCTTCAGTCCGCAGACCGACGCTCTATCCACTGAGCCACACCGGTTTCGGCCTGTTCTCTTCTGATACTTTTATTGTTTAGGAGACGTGCAGGCCTTTCATTGGCTGGGAGGCGGTTGGGGGAGGGTGTGAGTCGGAGATGCAACGTCGCCTCCTCCCTCTAAGCTGACAGCAAGTCCGTCGACTTGAATGCTGTTGGGTGCGTCACACCTATTCCCGAGAGCAACTTACAACGGCAGGTCTCTGGGACCCAGCTCCTTGACGTGATAAAGAACGGGAAGGAGCCGAAACCACCGGTGTGGCTCAGTGGATAGAGCGTCGGCCTGCGGGCTGAAGGGTCCCGGGTTCGATTCTGGTCAAGGGCATGGACCTTGGTTTCGGGCACATCCCCAGTGGGGGATGATCAGCTGATGGATGATTCTCTCTCATCGATGTTTCTAACTCTCTCTTCCTCTCTGTAAAAAATCAATAAAATAAATAAATTAAAAATGGGGAGGAGTCCAGCCAGAGGGGCTCAGTGGTAGAGCACTGACCTATGAACTGGGCGGTCAGGGTTCGATTCCCGGTCAGGGCACATGTGGGGGTTTGGGGCTTGACCCCCAGTGCGGGGCGAGCAGGAGGCAGCTGATCCACGATTCTCTGTCCTCATGGATGTTCCTCTCTTCCTCTCTGAAATCAACTTTTAAAAATATTACAAACAGCCGAAACTGGTTTGGCTCAGTGGATAGAGCGTTGGGCCTGCGGACTGAAAGGTCCCGGGTTCGATCCCGGTCAAGGGCTGTGGGCACATCCCCAGTGCGGGGTGTGTGTGTGTGTGTGTGTGTGTGTGTGGCAGCTTGTCAATGATTCTCTCTCATCGATGTTTCTGACTCTCTATCCCTCTCTCTTCCTCTCTGTAAAAAAAAAATCAATGAAATATATATTTTTAAAAAATATTAAAGCCACTACCACCGCCACCCGCACGCGGTTGAGGCCTGGCTGCCGAGGGGACCCTGGGGCTGAGGAGGGGACGGTGGCTGTCCAGGCGACACCGCTCTCACCCCAGCGTCCCCCTCGCGCCCGCAGGCACCCAGGAAGCCGGGGGACCCCCGCACTCAACCGCCCCCGCCCCGCCCGCCAAGCGCGGGAACTGGCGGGACCTCGCTTCACTCCTCGAGTCCTCCAGCCGGGCCCCGCCACCCCTGCTCTGGCCCTGGGCCCCCCCCTCTCGCCCCAACAGCATGCAACCCAGGCCCCTGAAACCCCCCTTGCCATTCCCGTACCCCAAGCCCAAGCAACCCACGGATCCGGTCCCCCCAACCTCGTACCCCAAGATCCTACCACCCAGGCCCCGGAACCCACTCCTCCCATACCCAAAACCATTCCCGTACCCCAAGCCCAAGCAGCCCACGGATCCGGTCCCCCCAACCTCGTACCCCAAGATCCTACCACCCAGGCCCCGGAACCCACTCCTCCCATACCCAAACCCATTCCCGTACCCCAAGCAGCCCACGGATCCGGTCCCCCCAACCTCGTACCCCAAGATCCTACCACCCAGGCCCCGGAACCCACTCCTCCCATACCCAAACCCATTCCCGTACCCCAAGCCCAAGCAGCCCACGGATCCGGTCCCCCCAACCTGGTACCCTAAGCCCCAACCACCCCTGTTCCAATGGCCCACGGATCCGGTCCCCCCAACCTGGTACCCCAAGCCCCAACCACCCCTGTTCCGATGGCCCACGGATCCGGTCCCCCCAACCTGGTACCCCAAGCCCCAACCACCCCTGTTCCGATGGCCCACGGATCCGGTCCCCCCAACCTCGCTCCCCCAGCCCCCCAAGCCGACCCTGGAGGCTCACCCCGCCGAGGTGGTGACCCCCGGGGCCAACGTGACCCTGACGTGCCGGGCGCCCCAGCCCGCCTCGGGGTTCGTGCTCAGGTCGGGGGCGGGCGCCCCGGTGCGGTACCAGCGCCCCCAGGGCGGGGCCGGGGCCGGGGCCGGGGCCGGGGATGGGGACAGGGACAGGGACCTGGACGGGGCCGGGTCCCCCTGGCTGGCCCACTTCCTCCTGGAGGCGGTGGCCGAGGCGCAGGGCGGCGCTTACCGCTGCGAGTACCTCGGCCCCGAGGGCTGGTCCGCGCCCAGCGACGCCCTGGAGCTGATGGTGACAGGTGAGCCCGGGAGGAGGGTGCTGGGGGCAGAGGAAGGAGGGAGGAGGGTGCTGGGGGCAGGGGGAGGAGGGTGCTCGGGGGCGGGGGGAGGAGGGTGCTCGGGGGCAGAGGGAGGAGGGTGCTCGGGGGCGGGGGGAGGAGGGTTCTCGGGGGCAGGGGGAGGAGGGTGCTGGGGGCAGGGGGAGGAGGGTGCTGGGGGCAGGGGGAGGAGGGTGCTCGGGGGCGGGGGGAGGAGGGTGCTGGGGGCAGGGGGAGGAGGGAGGAGGGTGCTGGGGGCAGGGGGAGGAGGGTGCTCAGGGGCGGGGGGAGGAGGGTGCTCGGGGGCAGAGGGAGGAGGGAGGAGGGTGCTGGGGGCAGAGGAAGGAGGGAGGAGGGTGCTGGGGGCAGGGGGAGGAGGGTGCTCGGGGGCAGAGGGAGGAGGGTGCTCGGGGGCAGAGGGAGGAGGGTGCTCGGGGGCGGGGGGAGGAGGGTTCTCGGGGGCAGGGGGAGGAGGGTGCTGGGGGCAGGGGGAGGAGGGTGCTGGGGGCAGGGGGAGGAGGGTGCTCGGGGCCGGGGGAGGAGGGTGCTGGGGGCAGGGGGAGGAGGGAGGAGGGTGCTGGGGGCAGGGGGAGGAGGGTGCTCAGGGGCGGGGGGAGGAGGGTGCTCGGGGGCAGAGGGAGGAGGGAGGAGGGTGCTGGGGGCAGAGGAAGGAGGGAGGAGGGTGCTGGGGGCAGGGGGAGGAGGGTGCTCGGGGGCGGGGGGAGGAGGGTGCTCGGGGGCAGAGGGAGGAGGGTGCTCGGGGGCGGGGGGAGGAGGGTTCTCGGGGGCAGGGGGAGGAGGGTGCTGGGGGCAGGGGGAGGAGGGTGCTGGGGGCAGGGGGAGGAGGGTGCTCGGGGCCGGGGGAGGAGGGAGGAGGGTGCTGGGGGCAGGGGGAGGAGGGTGCTCGGGGGCGGGGGG
This sequence comes from Vespertilio murinus, assembly GCA_963924515.1. Lineage (NCBI taxonomy): Eukaryota > Metazoa > Chordata > Mammalia > Chiroptera > Vespertilionidae > Vespertilio > Vespertilio murinus. The sequence goes on along the minus strand of OZ004716.1, from coordinate 47,965,634 downwards.
AGGAGGGTGCTGGGGGCAGGGGGAGGAGGGAGGAGGGTGCTGGGGGCAGGGGGAGGAGGGTGCTCGGGGGCGGGGGGAGGAGGGTGCTCGGGGGCAGAGGGAGGAGGGTGCTCGGGGGCGGGGGGAGGAGGGTTCTCGGGGGCAGGGGGAGGAGGGTGCTGGGGGCAGGGGGAGGAGGGTGCTGGGGGCAGGGGGAGGAGGGTGCTCGGGGGCGGGGGGAGGAGGGTGCTGGGGGCAGGGGGAGGAGGGAGGAGGGTGCTGGGGGCAGGGGGAGGAGGGTGCTCAGGGGCGGGGGGAGGAGGGTGCTCGGGGGCAGAGGGAGGAGGGAGGAGGGTGCTGGGGGCAGAGGAAGGAGGGAGGAGGGTGCTGGGGGCAGGGGGAGGAGGGTGCTCGGGGGCGGGGGGAGGAGGGTTCTCGGGGGCAGGGGGAGGAGGGTGCTGGGGGCAGGGGGAGGAGGGTGCTGGGGGCAGGGGGAGGAGGGTGCTCGGGGCCGGGGGAGGAGGGAGGAGGGTGCTGGGGGCAGGGGGAGGAGGGTGCTCAGGGGCGGGGGGAGGAGGGTGCTCGGGGGCAGAGGGAGGAGGGAGGAGGGTGCTGGGGGCAGAGGAAGGAGGGAGGAGGGTGCTGGGGGCAGGGGGAGGAGGGTGCTCGGGGGCAGAGGGAGGAGGGTGCTCGGGGGCGGGGGGAGGAGGGTGCTCGGGGGCAGAGGGAGGGAGGAGGGTGCTGGGGGCGGGGGGAGGAGGGTGCTCGGGGGCAGAGGGAGGGAGGAGGGTGCTGGGGGCGGGGGGAGGAGGGTGCTGGGGGCAGGGGGAGGAGGGTGCTGGGGGCAGGGGGAGGAGGGTGCTGGGGGCGGGGGGAGGACGGTGCTGGGGGCAGAGGGAGGAGGGTGCTGGGGGGCAGAGGGAGGAGGGTGCTGGGGGGCAGAGGGAGGGAGGAGGGTGCTGGGGGCAGGGGGAGGAGGGTGCTGGGGGCAGGGGGAGGAGGGTGCTGGGGGCGGGGGGAGGAGGGTGCTGGGGGCGGGGGGAGGAGGGTGCTGGGGGCGGGGGGAGGAGGGTGCTGGGGGCGGGGGGAGGAGGGTGCTCGGGGGCGGGGGGAGGAGGGTGCTCGGGGCCGGGGGGAGGAGGGTGCTGGGGGCAGGGGGAGGACGGTGCTGGGGGCAGAGGGAGGAGGGTGCTGGGGGGCAGAGGGAGGAGGGTGCTGGGGGGCAGAGGGAGGGAGGAGGGTGCTGGGGGCAGGGGGAGGAGGGTGCTGGGGGCAGGGGGAGGAGGGTGCTGGGGGCGGGGGGAGGAGGGTGCTGGGGGCGGGGGGAGGAGGGTGCTGGGGGCGGGGGGAGGAGGGTGCTGGGGGCGGGGGGAGGAGGGTGCTCCGAGGCAGGGGGAGGAGGGTGCTCGGGGCGGGGGGAGGAGGGTTCTCGGGGGCAGGGGGAGGAGGGTGCTGGGGGCAGGGGGAGGAGGGTGCTGGGGGCGGGGGGAGGAGGGTGCTGGGGGCAGGGGGAGGAGGGTGCTGGGGGGCAGAGGGAGGAGGGTGCTCGGGGGTGGGGGGAGGAGGGTGCTGGGGGCGGGGGGAGGAGGGTGCTGGGGGCAGGGGGAGGAGGGTGCTCGGGGGCGGGGGGAGGAGGGTGCTCGGGGGCAGAGGGAGGGAGGAGGGTGCTCGGGGGCGGGGGGAGGAGGGTGCTGGGGGCAGGGGGAGGAGGGTGCTGGGGGCAGGGGAGGAGGGAGGAGGGTGCTGGGGGCAGGGGGAGGAGGGTGCTGGGGGCAGGGGGAGGACGGAGGAGGGTGCCCCACCGCCGCCCTCCGCCCGCAGCCCAGCTGCCGCGGCCGTCGCTGGAGGCGCTGCCCGGGGCCCCGCTGAGCCTGCGCTGCTCGGGCCGCGGCCGCCGCATGAGCTTCGCGCTGTACCGCGCGGGCCGGGCGGCGCCGCTGCAGGTGCGGGTGTCCCCGCGGCCCTGGGCCGACTTCCCGCTGCCGCGGCCCGCGCCCGGCGCCTATTCCTGCTACTACCACACGCCCGCCGCGCCCTGGGTGCTGTCCCCGCGCAGCGCGCTGCTCCTCATCCCCGACGGTGAGCCACCCCACCCCAAACCCTCCCACCCCAAACCCTCTCACCACACCCCCATCCCCCACCCACCCCACCCACACCCCTATTCCCCCACCCCATACCACACCCCCACCCCACCCACCCCCACCCCCACCCTAACCCCACCCCCATTCCCACCCCCAAACCCCCCACCTACCCCACCCACCACCATCCCCACCCCATCCCCACCCCATACCACACCCCCAGCCAATCCACCTCCTCCCTCAGACCCAGGGGGTCCCCCAGCCCTCCTCCTCCCTCAGACCCAGGGGGTCCCCCAGCCCTCCTCCCTCAGACCGAGGAGCCCAGGGCCCCAGCCTCCTCCCTCAGACTCAGGCCCCCAGCCTCCTCCCTCAGACCCAGGCCCCCAGCCCTCCTCCCTCAACCCGGAGCCCAGCCCCCCAGCCTCCTCCCTCAGACCCAGGAGCCCAGGCTCCAGCCTCCTCCCTCAGACCCAGGAGCCCAGGCCCCCAGCCTCCTCCCTCAGACCCAGGAGCCCAGGCCCCCAGCCCTCCTCCCTCAGATCCAGGAGCCCAGGCCCCCAGCCCTCCTCCCTCAGACCCAGGAGCCCAGGCCCCCAGCCCTCCTCCCTCAGACCCAGGAGCCCAGGCTCCAGCCTCCTCCCTCAGACCCAGGAGCCCAGGCCCCCAGCCTCCTCCCTCAGACCCAGGGGCGGAGCTCTCGCACCCTTGCCCGGAGGGAGCTGGGTCCCCTCCCCGGAGGTGGGAGACCTCGGTGGGGATGCTGATGCCCGTTCCCTCCCCCGCAGACGCGGCCCCCGTGGACTACACCCAGGGGAACGCGGTGCGCCTGGCGCTGGCCGGGCTGGTGCTGCTGGCGCTGGCCGCGCTGCTGGGCTGGGAGTGGCGCGGCGGGCGGCGGGCGCCCCGGGGCCCGGGGGGCCTGGAGCTGGGCCCCGCGGCCTGAGGAGTGAGGAGGCTTCCGGGGACAGAGGCCGCTCCCCCCAGTGACAGTGACCGCCACCTCTGTCCTGCGCTCCGCCTGGCCTCTTCCTCTGGGTCCTTTGTCCGGGGCCTCCCGGATCCGCGCCAGGCCCGGGTTCGAGTCCCAGCGCTGCTGCTCACCCACCCTGCGCCCCGCTGGCCTGGGCTGTGCAATGGGCGCTGTCGCCCCTCACCTCCCAGGACCTGCAGGGCGAAGCGGACACATGACGCCGGGAGCCTTTGAACCGGTGACTGGCCCCTGTAGCAAACGCTCGGGGTTAGCTACCGGGCAACGGATTTCTGGCCAAGTCTCCTGGCTTTGCCCTGGCCAGTGTGGCTCAGTGGATAGAGCGTCGCCCTGCAGACTGAAGGGTCCCGGGTTCAATTCCGGTCAAGGGCATGTGCCTTGGATGCGGGCACATCCCCGGTGATGGGGGGTGGGGGTGGGCAGGAGGCAGCTGGTCGATGTTTCTTTCTCATGGATGTTTCTAACCCTCTATCCCTCTCCCTTTCTGTAAAAAAAAAAAAATCAATAAAATATATATATTTTTAAATTTAAAAAATAGCCGAAGCCGGTTTGGCTCAGTGGATAGAGCGTTGCCCTGGGGACTGGAAGGTCCCAGGTTCGATTCCGGTCAAGGGCATGGACCTTGGTTGCGGGCACATCCCCAGTAGGGGATGTGCAAGAAGCAACTGATCGATGCTTGTCTCTCATTGATGTTTCTAACCCTCTATCCCTCTCCCTTCCTCTCTGTAAAAAAAAAATCAATAAAATATATTTTTTTAAAATTTAAAAAATAAAGTTAGGAATTATTGAGGAAAAAAAAAAAGGATCGTGGCTTTGCCCTGGCCGGTGTGGCTCAGCTGGTTGAGCAAGAAGAGGTCAGTTCTGGTGGTTGGATTCCCTGTCAGGGCACATGCTCGGGTTTCGGGGCGTGATCCCCCAGGAGGGGGCGTGCAGGAGGCAGCCGGATCAACGATTCTCTCTCATCAGTTTCTCCTCCCTCACTCTTCCTCTCTCTAAAAGTAAAAACACAAAAACCCAATAGGAACATTTTAAATAAAAAGTCTCAGGATCTGTCCCAGGGGGCCGTGTGCCCCGGGTGAGCCGTGTGCCCCGGGTGAGCCGTGTGTCCCGGGGGGAGACATGTGCCCTGGGAGAGCCGTGTGTCCCAGGGGAAGCAGTGGGACCCGGGGGGAGGGGAGGTGTGAACCAGAGGAGGAGCAGACTCTATTTGTGTGGTCCTGAGATAGTCACCATAAAACAAGCAGACTGCCAAATGACAGCGGGGAGGGGAAGGAGACCTGGGGGGAGATAAGAGAACAACCAAAGGACTGGTATACATGAACATAAGTACAACCAACGAACACAGAACTCTGGGGAGGGAGGGCATGAATGGGAGGTGGGGGGAGGGCAATGGTAAGCTGTGTACACATATAATACCTTAATTAAAAAAATTATCTCAGGCAGCTCGGTGACATCATTCCCGTCGTGGCGTCACACCTGGTTCCCAAGCAAACTCCTTAAAAGTCTTCTCAGACCTTCCCCGAAGGTAAACCCAGGCGGACCTGGTAGCCCTGGCCGGTTGCTCAGTGGTTAGAGCGTCGGTCTGTGGATCCCTGAGGGTTCGCTCTCGGTCAAGGGCAGGTACCTCAGTTGCAGGTTTGATCCCTGGCCCTGCTGCTGTGCCTGTGGGGGGCAACCAATCATCTCTCTCACATTGATGTTTCTCTCTCCCCCCACTCCTTCCCTTCTGCTCTCTCTCAAAAAAATAAAAAAAAGCCCTGACTGGTGTGGCTCAGTGGATAGAGTGTCGGCCTGGGGACTGAGGGGTCCCAAGTTCGATTCCGGTCAAGGGCATGTGCCTTGGTTGCGGGCACATCCCCAGTGGGGGGTGAGCAGGAGGCAGCTGATCCATCATTCTCTCTCATCGACGTTTCTAGCTCTTTATCTCTCTCCCTTCCTCTCTGTAAAATATCAATAAAATATATTTAAAAAATAATAATAATTGGCTGTGTAAACATTTGCGTTGGGGAACAGTGGTCACAGTGTTTTATTGGCCTAGAGCAGTGGTGGGCAAACTCCTGAGTCAACAGAGCCAAATATCAACAGCACGACGACTGACATTTCTTCGGAGAGCCACATTTTTTAAGCTTAAACCTCTTCTAACGCCACTTCTTCAAAACAGACTCGCCCAGGCCGTGGTATTTTGTGGAAGAGCCACACTCAAGGGCCCAAAGAGCCGCACGTGGCTCATGAGCCGCAGTTTGCCGACCACGGCCCTAAAAGGGAAACAAAGTAAGGCAATTCTTAATGCAGGTTAAGAAGGTAATGGGCCTACACGGAGAGTTTCACTAAGGCTTTTGCAGAAAATCCTTATTTTAAAATATTATTACTATATTTTTATTGATTTCAGAGAGGAAGGAAGAGGGAGAGATAGAAATATCAATGATGAGAGAGAATCATGGATCCTGCACGTCCCACACTGGGGATTGCGCCTGCAACCTGGGCATGTGACCTTGACCAGAACTGAACCCAGGACCCTTCAGTCCACAGGCCAATGCTCTATCCACTGAGCCAAACTGGCTAGGGCTAATATTATTTTTTAATTGATTTGTTGTTGTTGTTGTTAATCCTCATCAGAGGATATTTCTCCATTCACTTTTAGGAAGAGTGGGAGAGAGAGGGAAAAACAGAGGAACATCGATGAGAGAGAAACACATAGACTGGTTGCCTCCTGCATGCACCGACCAGGGCTCGGGCCAGGGAGGAGCCTGCAACCAAGGTCCGTGCCTTTGACTGGAATCGAACCCGGGCCCCTTTGGTCCATAGGCCAACACTCTATCCACGGAGCCAAACCGGCGAGGGCCCTTCATAGACTCTAATGTCCATGAGCCAGGATCTTACTTGCCAGGTTTCTCTCTGAGCAGCACATGCCCAGCTCAGACGTTGTTATGATAAAGGGCTGCCTGTCTGATGCCTCAGCCCCGCCTTCCTGCATTTATTTCTCTCTGGACCGGTAGCGAGGTCAGAATTTCAGCGCTGATGTAGGAAAGAGATGTGGCCACTAGGTGGCAGTAGGCGCCCAACGTTTAGTCCTTCTGCACAGTCACCTGGTCGACCTCCTCCACTGGGCTTTGTCAATGCTGTTCCCTCTTCCTGGAACACCCTTCCAGCCCCTCTTCACCTAGTTTTTTTAAAATTTTTATTTTTATTTTAAAATAAATCTTTATTGCTCAGATTATTACAATTGTTTATCCATTTTCTCCCCCAAAGCTCCCTACCACCCAGTTCCCATCCCACCCTCTGCCCTTCCCCCTCCTCCCCATTGTCCTCATCCATTGGTTATAAGATTTCAATCCAGTCTCTCACTGCTCCCCCACCCCCTTATCCCCCTGATAATTATCAGTCCACTCCCTTTCTTTGCCCCTGATTCTACTATATTCACCAGTTTATTCTGTTCCTCAGATTTTTTTTTCTTATTCTTTTTCTTTTCTTTTCTGTATTTGAATTTCAAGTGGGACACTCTCTCCCATTTGTTTTTGTAGGGAAATACAACAAAGTGTTCTGTAGCAAATGGCTGCAGACTGTCCAAATCTCTCAGGACTACATGAGTAGAATCCACTCCTCCTCCGATTCACACCACCCCTCTGGGACACATGGCTCCTCTGAGTCTCACGGCTCCCCCAGGGTCTCACAGCTCCCCCATGTCCCACTGCTCCCCGGGTCACACAGCTCCTCCGGGTCTCAAGGCTCCCCCATGTCGCACCGCTCCCCCGGGGCCCCCTCTTCACCTAGTTAACATCCGCCTAACTTTCAGATCTCACATCACTTCTTCAGCCACACTGTCAGCAGTCTCCCTGCTTAGCTCAGTCCCTCCGATGACAGGCTTTCAAATCGTCTCCTCTGTTATAGTTGCAGGATGGACATGGCTAACGGTTTTCATCTTTCTTGGCTCAGTGGATAGAGCATTGGTCTGCGGACTGAAAGGTCCCAGGTTTGATTCTGATCAAGGGCATGTACATTGGTTGTGGGCACATCCCCAGTAGAGGGGGAAGGCGGGTGCAGAAGGCAGCTGGTCGATGTTTCTCTCTCACCGATGTTTCTAGCTCTCTATTCCTCTCCCTTCCTCTCTGTCAAAAATAAATAAAATATATTTTTAAATAAGAGATAATAATAATCTGGCCACTCAGTGTGTGTGTGTGTGTGTGTGTGTGTGTGTGTGTGTGTGTGTGTTGATTTCAAAGAGGAAGGGAGAGGGAGAGAGAGAGAGATAGAAACATCAATGCTGAGAATCACTGATTGGCTGCCTCCTGCCTACTGGGGATTGAACCCGCAACCTGGGTATGTGCCTTTGATCAGAATTGAACCAGGATCCTTCAGTCTACAGGCCGACGCTCTATCCACTGAGCCAAACCATGCCGGGCTGTGCCTCCTTACAAGGACCCTAGTGATGACATTAAACCCACCCATATAATTCAGGATGCTCTCGCCGTATCATGAGTTTTCATGTAATCATATCCGTGAAGTCCCTTTTGCCAGATATAACATCCACAGGTTCTGGAAACTGGCACTTCACATGGTCAGCAGAACCACTACTCTGCCTACCACGAAGGGCAAAAGTACGGAGCCCGCTTATGGCATCCTCAGTGTGGTGAGCTCATACAGCCACACTGGGCATGTCTCCCAAGCCCTGGGGATGTAGGGATAAAACAACATGGTCCTTTGGAAGGAGCTCATGGTCTGGTCCAGGAGAAAGTCAGAACACAGTACATTAGCTCTGGCCAGTGTGGCTCAGTTTGCTTGGCATCATCCCATGCACAGAGAGGTTGCCAGTTCGATTCCCAGTCAGGGCACATGCCCGGGTTGCAGACTTGATCCACAATAGGGGGTGCTGCAGGAGGCAATGATGAATGTTTGCTCTCACATCTATGTTTCTCTCTCTTCCCCTCTCTTTCAAAATCAATTTTTTTAAAAAAAGAATAAAGTATGCTAAGTACTCAGCGTGTGATAAGGCACCAGGGAAGCACAGATGGGCCAGGCAAGAGTTTGCAGGGAAAACAGCATCTAGCCGAAACCGGTTTGGCTCAGTGGATAGAGCGTTGGCCTGCGGACTAAAAGGTCCTGGGTTCGATTCCGGTCAAGGGCATGTACCTTGGTTGCGGGCACATCCCCAGTAGGGGGTGTGCAAGAGGCAGCTGGTCGATGATTCTCTCTCATCGATGTTTCTAACTCTATCCCTCTCTCTTCCTCTCTGTAAAAAATCAATAAAAAATATATTTTTAAAGAAAACAGCATCTAATCTGAGACCTGAAGGGTGCGTAGAGTTAGCCAGGCAAGCGGGGATCGAGAGCAGCGACCAACTCGGAGCCTTCGCGGTGACGAATAAAAGGAACAACTGCCTTGAAGATCATAAATTGCTTTGCAATTGTTAAAACATTCCCCTATCTCTTCCTCACTTAGAAATGAAAGTGAAAGAGGAGACCAAAGCCAGTAAAATCCAGAAGTCTTGACTCAACTAACTGGAAGAGGCTGTGGTAGTGTTCAGTTGTTGTTTCTAAGAGGCAGCCACAGGGAGAAAAAGAAACTCAACAGGTTAAACCTGCTGTGGGCTGTTCTTTCCGGCCCGCGGATCCTTAAGAGTGGAGGGTTCTCTTGCTCTCCCCTCCGCTCCTTCACCAGCAGCCCAAGAGGACAGTGCTAGCACGGTCAGGTTGCTTTTGTTCCGGCCCTCCTCCGGTCCAGTTGAAGAACCCATGGTGGCCCTCGAGTCAACAAGTTTGCCCACCCCTGGGTTAAACTCCTGTATGGCTCTTAGAAGACTGACGTCGCATGTGGATAGCCTGCCGGCAAAGTCTGGGACGGAGACATGATCAATGGTGGACAGTGAAATCTGCAATATGGCTGCTATCCACTCAATAAACACTCATTGAACACTTGGTCTTTGCTCATCACAGGTGCTGCCCAAACAAGTGAAACTTACGAGAACATTGTAATTTACCTTGTTTACCTCCGACTATAAAATAAAGCATCAGCTTGCAGTCTGGGTCTGTTCTGTGGTCTCAGTCACTCACAGAAGATCCATCTAGGCCAGGGGTGGGCAAACTTTTTGACTCGAGGGACACCATGGGTTCTTCAACTGGACCGGGGGGCCGGAACAAAAGCAACCTGACCACGCTGGCACTCTCGTCTTGGGCTGCTGGTGAAGGAGCGGAGGGGAGAACAAGAGAACCCTCCGCTCTTTCGGAACAGCCGAACTGGCGGGATCCGGCCCTCGGGCCGTAGTTTGCCCACGGCTGATCTAGACCCAGATTATTCTCTTTGTCTGTCTTTTCATCATCCTTCGCCGGCCCTCCCTCAGGCTCGCCAAACCCTTGGCTGTGCTGGTGCACACCAGAGCTCTCTCTCTTTTCTCCCTGGCCCCGGGACCAGCGATGTTTGAAGTGTTGGCCGCTCCATCCGTCTCAGTGCCTCAGTGACAGAGATGTGAACTGATGTCCCCTGCCTGTAGTCTCTACGACAGTCTCCCTGCCCCTTCTGGCTCCGGGCACGTAGCTCCCACCAGGAACCAACCCGTGTTACCAGCTTTATGGACGTCAACTGGGTTTTTATAGCCAAGTACCACAGACTGGGTCCAACAGCAGCTGGTTCCTCACAGTTCAGGAGGCTGGGATGTCCGGGGTCAGGGTTCTGGTGGGAGCGCTCTTCCTAGCTTGTAGACAGTGCCTTCTGTTGTACCCTCACATGTGTGGGGAGGGAGGGGAGAGGAGGGAGAAAAGAAAGTAGGGAGGAAGGGAGAGGAAGAGAGAGATCTTTGTCGTCTCCCAATGGGGATCGAGGCTGCAGCCAAGCCTGCAACCTGGGCATGTGCCTTTGACTGGAATCAAACCCATGATCCTTCAGTCCGCAGGCCAATGCTCTATCCACTGAGCTACACCAGCTAGGACCTTGGGTTCTTCTTTTAGCAGAGAGATTGAGTATTTTGTCCTATTTAAATTAGCATATCTGTTAAATGCAGTTCCAATATCTCCATTTGGAGGATTTGGATTTTAATTCTTTTTTTTATTGATATTTTACAGAGAGGAAGGGAGAGAGATAGAGAGCTAGAAACATCGATGAGAGAGAAACATCGACCAGCTGCCTCTTGCACACCCCCCTACCAGGGCTGTGCCCGCAACCAACGTACATGCCCTTGACCGGAATCGAACCTGGGACCTTTCAGTCCGCAGACCGACGCTCTATCCACTGAGCCAAACCGGTCCGGCTGGATTTTAATTCTTTTAAACTGATAGACTAGCTGGCATGGCCAGTGGTTAAGTGTCGTCTCATGCAACAAAGGGTCACTGGTTCTACTCCTGGTCAGGGCACATACTCAGATTGTAGGCTTGATCCCAGTAAAGGGTGTGCAAGAGGCAGTAAATCTATTCTCCTCTCCCATGGGTATTTCTCCCCCCCCCCCTTTTCTCCCTAAACATATCAATAAAAACATTAAAAAAGAGCCCTGACCGGTTTGGCTCAGTGAATAGCGCGGACTGAAAGGTCCCGGGTTCGATCTCGGTCAAGGGCATGTACCTTGGTTGCGGGCACATCCCCAGCAGGAGGCAGGTGATGGATATTTCTCTCTCATCAATGTTTCTCTCTATCCCTCTCCCTTCCTCTCTGTAAAAAGTCAATAAAATATATTTTAAAAACATTAAAAAAGAGAATGAATATTAAAAATCAATTATTTAAAAAGACTGATAGAAAGGACATTTCTGAGGTCATTGGAGAAATTAGTATGCTGACTGGATGGTAGTGCTGGGGCTCAGTACTCCCAGTACCGATCCCGGTGGGGCTCAGTACAGCTGGTACCTAATATTGTGGAACTTAGTACTGACTGAGCTTCAGAGACTCGCAAGGAGCACACACTTGACAGTTGTTTCCCAACAGTCAAAGGGGCGGCGGTAGCCACATGTCCACTCGTGGCCCATGTCGCTGACGGGCTGCTCCAGGTCAGGAAGTCCCAGCACGTCCACAGAGGGGCATGGACTTGCTGTCCCACTTACCTGTCCACTCCCTGGTTGCCTCTTGCTATGTGCCCTGACCGGGGCCGAACCCTGACCTCCTGGCACAGAGGCCGATGCTCCGCCACTGAGCCTCTCTGGCCGGGCAAGGAGTATTTTCTCTTAGCTTTCCTTTAAAAAAAAATTAATTAAAAAAATATATATATATAAAATTGATTTTTTTTTACAGAGAGGAAGCTGGAAACATTGATGAGAGAGAAACATCAATCAGCTGCCTCGTGCACACCCCGCACTGGGGATGTGCCCGCAACCAAGGTACATGCCCTTGACCGGAATCGAACCCGGGACCTTTCAGTCTGCAGGCCGACGCTCTATCCACTGAGCCAAACCGGCCTTGGCATTAGCTTTCCTTTCCCAGGGTCCGTTTTCTCCTCCTCCCGGCTTCCCCCTCCCTCCCGAGGCCACCACAACGCCTCATCTCTCTGCTCTCAGCAATGCCCCAGCCGCAGCCCTCCGACGTGTCCAGAGGGGCGTAGCTCTGCACCTGGACCTGTCACGTCCATCAAGTCCTGCTGACCAGAGAGACACGGAGTTGCTCTTCTGGATGCCACAGGCCCAGCTGAATTCCGCGGCCAGGTAGAAGGGGACAAGGGCAGGTTCTCACATCCTGCGCACACTTGGGCCTTAGCGCTGGGCTGGGCTAGCTGGGCGCTGGCGCCGGGGCCCTGAGCCAGGCCTGTGGGAAGTGGGCTGACAGCGAGTTGTAATAAACAGCCCTAACTTCCTGATTCCGACCGCCAGGCAGAAACCGGGGGTGTATCTACCGGGGGAGGATCGAAAACGCCGCCGTGTTTGCATGTCCGGGAGCCAAGAGACCATTTTGTCCAACAGCAAAAACTCAAGCAAGATCCTCGAAAGAGGCTTCGGGGGCCGCCATGACCCTCCCGTTCCTGGCTCTGCTCTGCGTTGGTGAGCGTGGGGCAGCGGAGGGCCGCTGAGGGTGGCGAGGGTTGGGCTGTGGAGGCAACTGGGCTTGGGGCGACTGGTGGGGCAGGTGACGGGGTTGGAGGGTGTGCAAAGAGCAGACACCTTCATTCCCTGAATACCTACTACGTACGAGGAACGTGCTGGGCGCTTTACACACATTTTCCTCTCTCTCTCTCTCTCTCTCTCTCTCTCTCTCTCTCTCTCTGTGTGTGTGTGTGTGTGTGTGTGTGTGTGTGTTTCCCCAGCTCAGTCACTCCTGAACTTCCCAGCAGCGTTTTGCCAGATGCATGTCACATGTCTGTGCACTTTTTTGTTGTTAATCCTCAGCCGAGGACATTTTTTCCCAATGATTTTTTAATATGTTTTTTAAAAAAAATTTTTTTAAATTGATTTTTCACAGAGAGGAAGAGAGAGGGATAGCGAATTAGAAACATCGATGAGAGAGAATCATCGATCAGCTGCCTCTTGCACACCTCCTACTGGGGATGTGCCCGCAACCAAGGTACAAGCCCTGGACCAGAATCGAACCCGGGATCCTTCCGTCCACAAGCCGACGGTCTATCCACTGAGCCAAACCGGTTTTGGCAATTGATTTATTTTAAAATATATTTTATTTCAGAGAGGGAGAGGGAGATAGAAACATGAATGATGAGCCGAAACTGGTTTGGTTCAGTGGATAGAGTGTTGGCCTGCGGACTAAAGGGTCCCAGGTTCGATTCTGGTCAAGGGCATGTACCTTGGTTGCAGGCACATCCCCAGTAGGGGATGTGCAGAAGGCAGCTGGTCGATGTTTCTCTCTCATCGATGTTTCTGACTCTCGATAGCTCTCTATCCCTCTCCCTTCCTCTCTGCAAAAAAAAAAATCAATAAAATATATATTTTTAAAACATGAATGATGAGAGGGAATCATTGACCGGTTGCCTCCTGCACACCTCCTGGGGATCAAGCCAGCAACCTGGGCATGTGCCATGACCAGGAATGGAACCATGACCTCCTGGTTCATGTGTTGTTGCTCAAAGGCCAGGCCATCGATTTATTTTAGAAAGAAAGGGGGGGGGGGGAGAGAAAGAGAGAGAGAGGGAAATCTCGTTCCATTTACTTATGCATCCATTGGCTGGCTGTTGTATGTGCCCTGACCAGGGCTCCAACCTTGGCGTATTGGGACGATGCTCTACTGAGCCACCAGCCAGGTCATATGTTGTTTTAGGCTCAAAGCTATTTTAAAGATTTGTAAAAAAGCAGAATATAGTTGTTAGTATATAGTCAATGGGGGAAATAGTACGATTGAGTTTTAATAGCTACTGCTCCTGACTGTGAACACGGGGCCACAATTTCCCACCGTCATTTTTTCCTAAGAGATATGAGTGGACACGAGAAATGGGGTTGAGCGTTGGCCGGGTAGCTCAGTTGGTTAGAGCGTCATCCTGATATGCCGATGTTGTGGGTTCGATCACCGATCAGGGCACAGACAAGAATCAACCAATGAATGCACAGATCAGTGGAACAACAGATTGCTGTTCTCTCTCTCTCTCTCTCTCTCTCAAAACAATAAATAAAAATTAAAATTAAAAGGAAGTGGGTTGCAAACTCGTATCCAGTCATGGTATTCTTCTGTGATCAAGACAGACAGCCCTGGCTGGGTGGCTCAGTTGGTTGGCGCGTTGACCCACACACCTAAAAGGTTTCTGGTTTGATTCCCAGTCAGGGCACATACCCAGGTGGCGGGTTTGACCCCCGGTCAGGGTGCGTATGGGGGGCAACCAATCAAAGTTTCTCTCTCACGTCAATGTGTTTTCTCTCTTTCTAAAAGTCAATAAACACACATCCTCGCCGAAACCGGTTTGGCTCAGTGGGTAGAGCGTCAGCCTGCGGACTGAAAGGTCCCGGGGTTCGATTCCGGTCAAGGGCATGGACCTTAGATGCGGGCACATCCCCAGTGGGGGATGTGCAAGAGGCAGCTGGTCGATGTTTCTCTCTCATCGATGTTTCTAACTCTCTATCCCTCTCAATTCCTCTCTGTGTAAAATCAACAAAATACATTTTTAAAAAAACCACACATATCCTCGGGTGAGGATGAAAAGAAAAGACGGAGATAGAATGAGCACAACTCTCTCACAGAGTCCATGCTAGTCCCGTGTCTTTGTATGACCTCACGTTACATGTCTTAGAAGAATTCTGCAGAATAGTCCCATCCCCATTTTTAAAAAAATATATTTTATTGATTTTTTACAGAGAGGAAGGGAGAGAGATAGAGAGCTAGAAACATCCATGAGAGAGAAACATTGACCAGCTGCCTCTTGCACACCCCCTACCCGGGATGTGCCCGCAACCAAGGCACATGCCCTTGACCGGAATCGAACCCGGGACCTTTCAGTCCGCAGACCGACGCTCTACCACTGAGCCAAACCCGTTTCGGCTCACATCCCCATTTTGCCTGAGAGGAATCCGAGGCTGACAACAGATGTGACACAGAAAGCCACTTGGCTACCAAAGGGGGAAGTTCAATCCAAACTCGGGTCTGCACAGTTCCGAAGACAGCACGCTCCCACGGAGCCAGGCTGGGGGATGTCAAAGGTCATGACGCTGTGGGCAGGTGGCTGGAGCGTTGTCTCGCGCACCGAAAGGTCTCCAGTTCGGTTTCTGGTCGGGCCACATACCCAGGTTTCGGGTTTGAACCCCGGTCGGGAAGCATGCGGGGGCAATCAGACAATGCTTCTCTCTCTCTCTCTCTCTCTCTCTCTCTCTCTCTCTCTCTCTCTCAAATCAGTAAGCATATAAAAATGGCAGGAGAATAAGAATAAAAGGTGGTAGCTTGGGGTGCATGGAGGGAGCCATGGCTGGGAAAACCTAGAGTAGGGAGGTGGCAGGGGACCCGATGGGGGAGGTGACAGAGGACCCGGTGGGGGAGGTGACAGCGGATCCGATGGTGAGGGTGACAGAGGACCTGACAGGGGAGGTGACAGGGGACCCAGTGGGGGAGGTGACAGCGGAACCGATGGGGGAGGTGACAGCGGACCCGGTGGGGGAGGTGACAGGGGACCCGGTGGGGGAGGTGACAGGGGATCCGACGGGGGAGGTGACAGAGGATCCGACGGGGGAGGTGACAGCGGATCCGATGGTGAGGGTGACAGAGGACCTGACAGGGGAGGTGACAGGGGACCCAGTGGGGGAGGTGACAGCGGATCCGATGGGGGAGGTGACAGAGGATCTGATGGGGGAGGTGACAGAGGATCCGATGGGGGAGGTGACAGCAGATCCGATGGGGGAGGTGACAGCGGACCCGACGGGGGAGGTGACAGCGGACCCGACGGGGGAGGTGACAGCGGATCCGATGGGGGAGGTGACAGAGGATCCGATGGGGGAGGTGACAGCGGACCCGATGGGGGAGGTGACAGAGGATCCGATGGGGAAGGTGACAGCGGACCCGATGAGCTCAGTAGGTGTTGGCGGGCTTCCTGGGTAGAGGCCCGAGTGGCAGAGGCTCTGTGGGCCACGAGGGCGCTGTGCAAGCACTCCCCACCTGGCCACATGGCCGCGGCCGAGGAGAGGGACCAGCGAAGGAAAGGGAACTGCTGGTGGAAATGTAAACTAGCGCGGCCCCGGGGAAGTTCCCCCCAAAATTAAAAATAGGATCGCCACATGACCCTGCAATTTCGCTTCTGGGTATATAGATCTGAGGGGCGTGGAAACAGCACCTCACAGAGATAGCTGCACCCCTATGCTCACTGCACCCCTATGTTCACTGCAGCATTTACAATACTGAGAACACAGGAACAGCCTGAGTGTCCATCAACAGATGGGTGGCTAGAGGACTGAGATCTGTCATCTGTCTACCCATCTGCCATGTAGCTAGGTAACATATTATTATTCAGCCGCGAGAAAGAGGAAATCCGCCATTTGCAACCACGTGGATGGCACTTGGTGGTATTATGCTAAGTGAGATGTCACCCTGAGAGAACAGATACGGCCTGTTCTCATTCATATGGGGACCCCAACCTGCTGAACTCACAGGCACAAAGAGAGGAATGGTGGCTACCAGGGGCTGGGTGTGTGTGAGAGAGAGAAATGGAAGATGTTGGTCGAAGGGTACAAACTTCCAGCTACAAGATGAGTAGGTTCTGGGGGTCTCTCACACCAGCATGGTGACTAGAGTTAACGATTCTGTATTGCGTATTTGCAAGTTGCTGGGATGTGGCCCGCGGTCCCCTGTAGAGAATCACTGCTCTAGCTAATCAGACGAGACCACCTGCCTTGGTGTCTGAAGGCGCACTTCTTCGGGCCAGTGTGGTCCAGAGCCGTAAGGGCAGCCAGCAGATGGGAGAGGTGGGGGACAAAGCGTCACTCCTCCCCATCACACGGATTTTGGGTTGTTGATATTCGCTCTGGAGCACCAGGGAGGTAACCCATGGCCGATGGCAGAGCCAGAGACACGAAGGCATCCTCTGAGAGCCGGAGGGAACACCGGAGGGCGAAGGACCAGGTTCCCAGCAGCCGATGCCCTTGCCAGAGGCTTGGGGTCTCCCCACCTCTCTCTCCCTCTCAGTTGCTGTGGGTGGGGATGGTGTTGTGCTGAGAGGGGGTTGGGGGAGACCATTGCTATTTCTGTTCATCAAAAATCTTTGCAAATGACCCTCTCTGCTCATAAGGCTTCACGTTAGTCAGTCAGCATGAAATTATCGAACCTTTGCTGAAATCTAGGCACGGTCCCAGGCACGGAGGATATATTCTCTGCCCTCAAGGGGCGCACATTCTAGTGACTCCAGATACACATTTCCCCAAGGGCATGAGGAGTTAACAGGTGTCGGTGAAACTGAGGTGTCTTTTCCAAATGGCTTTTGTCACCAGTGATGTCCTTCACGGTCTAGAATCGACAGCCCCAGGGGAGAGGCGGGGTCCTTTGCCCTCTACAATGTTGACACACCAGGAGACACCTCAGCGACCACTTGGGGTGACAGAGACATTCAGAGGTGGCCGCGTCCCTTGTCTCCTCCACCATGAAATCTAGAGACAAGATGGCAAGATATGGTAGAAGAGTAAGATAGGTAAAGAACGGATGATGAATCAGAGGGAAGGGGAAGTGGGGGAGGTAGGAGAGGGTGAGAGGGTAAAAGGGGGGATTGGCTGGTGGTGGAAAGAGACTTGAGTTGGTGAACACAGAATATACTGATAATGTATTGTTGAATTATACCTGTGAAACCTATATAATTTTACTAACCAACTAGAGGCTCAGGGCACAAAATTCGTGCATGGGGGGAGGGGTTCTCCCTAAGCCCAACCTGTACCCACAATCTGGGACTGCTGGCTCCTAACTGCTCACCTTCCTGCCTACCTGATCGCCACTAACAACCTCTGGCTGCCTGCCTGATTGTCCCTAACTGCCCCCCTGCCAGCCTGACCATTCCAATCACATTTGCCTGCCAGCCTGATCTCCCATAACTGACCCCCACCCCTCACTGCTGGCCTGGTTGCCCCTAACTGCACTGTCCCCTCCCTGCCTGTCAACCTGATTACCCCTAACCGCCTCTGCCTTCTGGCCTGGTTGCCCCTCAGTGCCTCCCCTCCTGGTCTGGTTGCCCCCAACTGCCCGCCCCCCTGCCAGCCTGGTCGCCCCATGCAGCCTGCTGTTCAATCACTTGATCGCCCCTCACTGCCCACCCTGCTAGCCTTGTTGCCCCATACAGCCTGATGTTCCGTCATTGCATGAGGGCATCCCAACCAATTTGCATATTCCTCTATTATTAGTATAGCTGTTGCCCTAGTAAAATCAATAAAAAAGAATGATGGGTAGAAGTGGATCAGTTCTGGAGGAAAATATAGCAAGACCATCAACGTCATGAGGGCATTGTGAGAGGAGAGGAACCTGGGACAAGAGAGAAAGGAATAGACACTGAGAAGCAGGCTCCCCGAAGATGTCCGCGTCCTGATTCCCGGAATCTGTGAATATGTCCCCTTCTGTAGCTAAGGAGAACTCTGGTGGCAGATGGACCCAAAGTTGCTCGGCAGCTGACCTTAGAGAGAGGATGCTGAATTATCTGGTTGGTCCCAATGCAATCACATGGTCCTTCAAGCAGTGTAGAGAGGGGAAGAAGAGCAAGTCGGACTCAACCAACCTTTGCTGGGTGCAAAGATGGGGAGAGAGACGCCCTAGCCAGTTTGGTTGAGTGGAGAGAGTGCTGGCCTGTGGATAGAAGGGTTCTGGGTTCTATTCTGGTCAAGGGCATGTACCTCGGTTGTAGGCTCCTCCTCGGCCTGGGGCCTGGTCAGGGCACATGCAGGAGGCAACCAATTGATGTGCTTCTCTCACATGGTTCTTTCCCTCTCTCTAAAGTCAACAGAAAAATATCGAGTGAGAATAAAAATAAAAATAAAAAGAGGGGGGAAGAGGCCACAAGCCTAGGCAAGCATGTCTAGATATTAAGGAAGTCAGGGGATGGCTTCTCCTCTCCAGCCTCCAGAAGGAATGCAGTCCTGCCGACATCTTGATTTTGGCCAGTGAGACCCGATGCTGGCTTTCTCACACGGACCGAACGGCAGGATGAGACAGTGTGCTGTGATGAGCCAGGGCTGTTCGGTAATTGGTTAGAGCAGCCCCAGGCCGCGAACAGAAGCTGCGAATAGACTGCGATGGCAGCTGGGTTCTCGGGGAGGGCGTTGGGACCCAAGGAGAACAGGATGATGAGGGGTCCACTCGCAGCAGAAGCCCTGGGGGGGAGCGGGTCCTCGGGGACCAGGTCAGGGTGATGGCGTGGGCTGCAGGCAGGAGCTTCTGTCTCATGACGGTTCCTCTGCAGGGCTGTGCGCTGGCCAGGAGTTAAGAAGAGATGGTGAGTGTTTCTAAAGGAAAGCCTCCTTCTCCTTCGCTCCAACCCCCCTCACCCGCCTCTTTCCTCAGAAGAGCAGGTGAGTGAATCAAGCCCAGCCTGGACTCTGCTTCCTTCCAGGGTCACTTCCCAGGCCCTCCATCCGAGCCTCGCCCAGCTGGATGCTTCCTGCCAACAGTCACGTGACACTGCGATGCTCCACTCCTTCTGGGAAAGTCAAGTTTGCTCTCAGAAAGAACAATGTTTCTTTGGAGATCTTGCCATCTCCCGTTTCCCCAGGGTCCATGGCAGAGTTTCACCTCTCTGACCTAAAAAACAGTGACGCTGGAGAGTACACCTGTGAATGCTATAGGACAGGGAGCTCCACCAGGAGGTCACTGCCCAGTGAGGTCCTTCTCCTACTGGTGACAGGTGAGGACGGGTGCTCAGAATGACACGCCATCTCCCTAGGACAGGGATGAGGGGGATCCAGAGAATGAGAGAGGAGCAGGGGTCTCCCCTCCAGTGTGGATGGGGAGGGGAGATGGAGAAGGACAGGAGCAGAGCCGAGGGCCCTGCCTTCATCCAGGGCTTGTGGGAGGGCCATCTCCTTCCCGGAGGCAGAGCAGAAAGAGGGCGAGGCCAGGGGTCTGTCACTTCCCACACTCCCTGGGGACCTGCCAGGACAACAAGCCTTCTGCCCATGACTTCTGAGCTCCCTTCTCTTGCAGGAGAATTGTCTAGACCTTCCCTCCACGCCCACCACAGGGGGGAGGTGACTGCAGGAGGAAACGTGACTCTGCAGTGCAAGAAGCCCAGGCATGTGATTGAACCTCACACGTTTGCTCTACTGAAGAAGGGAACCTCAGCACCCATAAAGCTCCAGGGTGCAGCAAGAATGGAGACAAACTTCTCCCTTCCACATGTGACAGTCAATGACACTGGGAACTACAGCTGTGTGTACTACCAAACAAGGGTTCCTTTCCTGACCTCAAAGCCCAGTGATCAGCTCACAATCTGGGTAACAGGTAAGGTTTTGACCATCAGGGGGACGATGGCGGGATTATCTGCCAGCAGACATCCTGCCACCTGGAGTACATCGGAGGGAGGCTCTGTCC
Organism: Vespertilio murinus; assembly: GCA_963924515.1. Lineage (NCBI taxonomy): Eukaryota > Metazoa > Chordata > Mammalia > Chiroptera > Vespertilionidae > Vespertilio > Vespertilio murinus. The sequence continues at coordinate 47,945,708 of OZ004716.1, read as the reverse complement.
CTACAGGACTCTGGGGCTTGGGAAAGTCACGTGGGGAAAGGAAGTCAGGGCCAGGATGCCGTGGAGGAATGGACAGGAACTTCTGCTAACAGAGGGAGTGTGAGTGATGGTCAATCACAAGACAAGAGGCGGGGGGACCTGTGACACCTGACCCCACTAGAAAAAGAAGATCTAACCACAAAGTCCCTGCCTGACAGACCACCACTCATTTAGACTGAAGTGTGCATGATACCTCCCAGAGTTATACAGTAGAAGGTTCCAGAAAGAAGGTAGAGGGGGAGGGAGAATAGCAAAGGGCCTGGGAAATACCTCTCCCAGACATACTCAGAGGCCTCTGGAAAGATATGTTTCATTTTCATTCTCTACCATTCATGCTCTTAGCTCAACCAAGTGGAGGTTTTCTTTTCCTGCCTGGGTTGTTTTTTTAAGGAATGATTTTTAAAAATTGTGGCATAATATGTAAGTTACCATTTTAACCACTTTTAAAAATTCTAGAATGTAAAGCTCTTTTATTTTTATTTAAAAAGGCTTTTGTGTTAATTCTCACCCAAGGATATTTTCCTCCATTGATTTTTAGAGTGAGTGGAAGAGAGAGGGACACATAGAGAGAGAAACATCGATGTGAGAGAGAGACATTGATTGGTTGCCTCCAGCACGCACCCCGACCAGGGCTGGGGATTGACTCCATGCTCTCAACTGGAGTCAAACCTGGACCTTCAGTCCTTGGGCTGATGTTTGAACCACTTGTCAACTGGCTACTGCTATAAAGCGCTTTTAAATTATACTTGATATACAATGTATTAGTTTCAAGTGTACAAAACAGTGAGATTTCACATTTACATGCCTTACAAAGTGATCACAAAAAGTCCACTATACATCTGTCACTGTACAAAGTTATTATGATACTAGAGGCCCGGTGCACAAAATTCGTGCATGAGTAGGGTCCCTGGGTTTGACAGGCAATCGGGGCTGATCAGGGCCTTCCTCCATTCTGCACTGCCTCCTGGTAGTCAGTGCACATCATAGAGGGCAGTCGAACTCCTGGTTGGTCAAACTCCCGAGGGGACATTTGCGTATTAGCCTTTTATTATATAGGATTATTGGCTGTATTTCCTATGGTGTACTTTACATCCCCATGACTTTCTTATATGATAAGTTTGCACTGCTTAATCCCCTCCACCTTTTTGTCCATACTCCTATCACCCAACCCTCTGACAACTATCAGTTTTTCTGTATCTTATGAGTCTGTTTGTTTAGTTTATTCATTTGTTTAGTTCTTTTAGATTCCACATGTAAGTGGAATGATATGGTGTTTGTCTTTCTCTGATTTATTTCACTTAGCATAGTATAGCCTCAGTCTATTCACATTGTTACAATTGGCAGGATCCCATTCCTTTTCATGATTAATTTTCCAGTGTGCCTTTGTGTACACACACACACACACACACACACACACACACACACACACGTATATATCAGCTTTATCCATTCATATACTGATGAACACCTAGGCTGTTTCCGTATTTTAGCTATCCTATATAATAAAAGCCCAGTGACTGAATGGTGGAACGACCACTTGACCAGTCACTAAGCCGAGTAATGACCACCAGGGGGCAGATACTCAACGCAGGAGCTGCATGGTGGTCAGTGCGCTTTCATAGTGCGCTTCCAATCACCTGAGGTGGACGTTCTTGGTGTACTCCTTTGTGGGCTGAGTGTAAAGTCTTAGTGTAGTTAAGCTTGGTTGCTGTTGGTACACTGGGAGGAATTGACCTCCAGGTCAACTGGCTGTGAGGACCTGCTGTGTCTATAATGAAGAACTGCTGGGCTGGAGACATGCTTATGGGGCAGGACTTGTTTCAGTGGGGCTTTGGTGCTGAGTCCGCCTCCCGAATGTGTCACTAATGGATGTGAGTGGTTGAAATCTGGTGTCTCACACTGACCACTAGGTACATTGCCTTCTGGATCTCCAATGGGGTGCAGGTCAGCTGCTGTCTGAGGCCACCCAGCAAGGAACTACAGAGAAAACTACAGTTTTTTCATCTTTTCTTGGGGTTTGGAGCCGTCTGACCAAAGCTGCAGTTTGTTAGGTTAAGTTGCGATAGGGGAGACCATTCATATGCAAAAGCTGCTATGCAGAGCTTGGGTGGGTTTGTAGATTGTGCGGGTAGAGGTTTCAGGGAGTCACTAGGCTAGGGCGTGGCAAACAGTGATGGCTGCCAGTCAGCTATCTCTGAGTTTCCCCGTCTCTGTGTCTAGCACCCCAGCGAACAACGACTCCTGAGTGCAGCTCTACAAGCAAGCCACCCTCACTTTCTGACCCGATGGAAGACAGTTCAGCTTCTCCCCGTAAGTTTTGGTCCCCAGCTTCTCCCCAGAAACTGGATTTCAGAGTAATTGGGAGCTTGTCTCCCTTTGGGTTGAAAAAAGCAACACCCACCGCCAGCCCGGTTAGCACGCCTCTGTACCTCAGCTTTTCAACGCTTGTGCACGTCTCAATACTCTTTTTTTCTTTCCTTCTAGTTGTAGAATTTCCACTCAGCCAGCTTACCCGTGGTTCTGGGTGATAGACCTTTTGTCTTTTAGTTGTAGTTTTGAAATTGTTGTGCAAGGCAGCAGTTTAGGTGTTTACCTATGCTGCCATCTTGGTTTCTCCCCTCACTGGTTGATTCTTGTATGTGCCCCGACTGGGGATTAAACCCACAACCTTGGCATATTGGGATGTGCTTTAACCAACTGAGCTAACTAGCCAGGGCTTATATATATATATATATATATATACACACACACACACACACACACACACATACATACATACATATACACTGAGTGGCCAGATTATTATGATCTCTGAACACATAATAATCTGGCCACTCAGTGTATTTGTATCTCAAATGGGTACCAAAAGAATTCTATACTTTTAAAAATATATATTTTATTGATTTTTTACAGAGAAGAAGGGAGAGGGATAGAGAGCTAGAAACATTGATGAGAGAGAAACATTGATCTGCTGCCTCCTGCACACTCCCTCCTGGGAATGTGCCCGCAACCAAGGCACATGCCCTTGACTGGAACTGAACCCGGGACTGAGTCCACAGGCCAGCGCTCTATTCACTGAGCCAAACCGGTCCCGGCAGTATTCTAGACTTTTGGTGGAGATCAACCATCTATTTGCCCTGAGCTTTCTATTAGCCAGTGCAAAGGGGAAAATTGATCAGGTGCACCATTTATAGTATCTTTGATATCAAATAAATGAGGTACTCAAGAGAAGTACACCGAATGGCCAGATTATTATGCATTCAGAGATCATAATAATCTGCCCACTCAGTATATACACACAGAGAGATGATCTCAATTATAATTATTGTAATACCGTATTTGCCGGCGTATAAGACGACCCCCTAACATTTCCACTCAAAATACAGAGTTTGTTATATACTCGCCGTATAAGACTACCCCCCACTTGGAGGCATATTTTTCAGGGCCAAAAAATCATCTTATACACCGGCAAATACGGTATATACCATATTCCTATATATTATAATATACTATACTAGATGCCTGGTGCACAATATTTGTGCAGGTAAGGTTCTTAGGCCTGGCTGGCGATCAGGGCTGAACTATGGGGTGACCAGCAGGGTGATCTGTGGCATGACCAGAGGGGCGATTGGGGAGCCCCTGCTGGCATCTGCCTTGGCCAGCCTGGTGCCACCCACTCACCAGCCCCACCCCTAGCCACCACCGCTGGTTGCCTTCCTCTGTGGGGTGGTTTGGTGGGAGTGGCCACTGGCCCCTGCCTTAGCTGGCCTGGGGCCTGCAGGCCGGGGACAGCTCCTGCATTGAGCATCTTCCCCCCTGGTGGTCAATGTGTGTCGTAGCAACTGGTCGTTATACCGTCATTCCGCTGTCCAGCAGATTTGCCTATTAGGCTTTTATTATATAGGATATATTTGTTTCCTAAAAACATTACCTAACAGAATAGAAATAATAAGATAACAGATAGTCATGCATCACCACCCAGAATGACACTTGTCCCATTTAGTCATATTTGCTACAAGTTGCTTTCTTCCCACAAACGAAGTCCTCTTTTCCTCCCCACACCATGCCCGTGATCTCGCCCCCTCCGGTGGAAACGTCCACCCTGACCTTGGCGTTATCATGTGTGTGCACGTCTTTAATACACTTACAATACAGGTACACCTCTGCGATATAGACTTTAAAAATTACATACCAATGGTACACTGCGATGGTTGTTCTGGAACTTGAATTCTGTCTTCTAGATGAAACGACGCCTCCCAAGATGGCAGCAGTGACACTAGGTAAGAGAAGAGGACCCCCCCCCCCCCCGGGATACAGAGTCCTTCAAACACGAGATGAGGCTCCCCGAGAGCTCTCTGCTGCCGGAAGCATCCTTGTGGATGCTTCTCTGTATTCTGGTGACGCCAGAAGATTGTGGTTCAATGCAACGTCTTTCGAGGTGGGTGGGGTTGCAGTCCCAGCTGTGGGCACTCAGTCGTTGGGTGCCTTTGGAAACCTTTCAGCTCTCTGACCCTCAGCTTGTGCCTCTGCAAAATGGGCACCATTCTCTCTCCAGGGACACTTGTGAGTATGAGAGGTGTAGTGAGTCCCCACCATGTCCCGGGAACACAATCAATAATAGACACAGCCAGGCATCAGAATGGGTCTCAGGAAACCAACTGGGCCTCTCCTCTGCTCTCCCCTCCCAGGAACCACCGAAATCATCCTCATTGTCATCGTACCCCTCCTCTTCCTCCTCGCAGCCTTCCTCGTCTGCAAATACACCTGCTGTGGTGAGTCAGAGCAGGGGCTGAGTCTTTGGGGGGGGGGGCGGAGGTAGAAACATAACGACAAAGCTCACAGCACAGAGTTCACCCCCCCCTTCCTTTTTCATCCCCAGGGGCAGCTCTTAAAAAGACGACCAAAAGGTAGGCCACTCCAATCCCATCAGCCAACACTTCCCTGGTCCTCCCTCGCTCCCTGGGCTACCTCATCTTCTTTGTTACATCAACCTGTTGTGTGCCCCAGACCAGCTCCCACGACCACCCCGAATCTCTAAGTTCTCTCTTCTTACCACCTCCTTCACTTCTCACTCAATGTCCTTTCCTTGGCTTCTTTCCTCATGGCCGCGCTGTCCCCAACCACTTCCTTCTCCCTGGCTCTCAAGACCTTCCTGAGCATGTGAGGACTTGGTTGGGGGGGAGGGGGGACTGAGCTGGGAGGAGGAGCTGGAGAGATGGGTGACTTTCTCTGCGGCTCACCTCCTCCCACACAAGATCTTAATTTCTTCCCCCAACTTCCTTGATCTCTAATACTTCACTGTTTCTCTCTATCAGCTCTCATTCTTCTAAGAAAATGGAAGAAGTGGTGACAGGTAATCAATCCGGGAAAGAAAATGGTGGTGGGGGTGGTCCGTGTGTTCTGTTTGTAAATGTGTATAGGAGTATGGGATGCAGGCATGTGGTGTGTGCACGCATGGTTGCTGTGTGCGTGCCTCTACACATGTAGCTGGGTACATATTCATGTGAACACATACATGTACACATTCCGAACAAGTGTGTGTGCAGTTTGTGTGAGTATGCACGTGTGTATCTGGTTTGTATGCTGTTTGTGCACATGAGTTTGGATATTTGTGTGCATGAGTGTGTATATGTGAATATTGCATGCATACCTGCATTAGTGTGTGCACACATGTGCATTGTGTGAGTATACTAGCACATGTGTAGCTGTGCGCATGTGTGTGTAGACACGACTCCTGGAGCTGGGAGTGAACAAATGGTAGAATCTTTTCCCTTCCAGATGCGTCTCCAGCTCTGAAGAGCGGCTCTCCTGCCCTGGTGAGTTTCCCATCAGCCCCTCGCTCAGTCCCGGCTCTCCATGGCCCCCCTTTAGTTCTGTCAATGGTCTGGGCCTTTGCTTTCATCTGCCCCAGCCCTTCCTCTGCATTCCAGGAGAACCGGGTGTGAACTCACCTGTGTGACTCCGGCCATGGGACCCTCATCCCATGATGCCTCTGGGAGGACACCTCCCAGTCCCTAAGGGGGTGCACTTCCTCCTAGGATTAACGGGATGGTTAAATGAGTTCACAGTGCGGGGTGAACCTGTAACCTGGGTACATGCCCTGGACTGGAAGTGAACCCAGGACCCTTGGGTCCATGGGCTGATGCTCTACTCACTGAGCCAAACCGGCCGGGCTAATTCCAGCTCGTGATGAAAATACGGTAAGGTCCCTCTGTGAAGCACCTGCCACACTGTACTCCACAGAGCAGACCCTGCATCGCTTATCAGTAGCAATGTTGGAAGTAACCCTTATTTCTCCCCCCCTTTATAATTCAATATTTAAAAAACTGTGTCAAAATGCACATAACAGAAAATTCACGGTCGTAACATGTACGATTCGGCGACATTTGATAAGCTCACGATGTTGTGTCACATCACCGTCATCTAGTTCCAGACATTTTCCCCCAAAGGACCCTCACGCGCTTGGAGCAGTCACGCCCCATTCCCGTCTCCCCTCCCCCGGCCCCTGGCAGTAACTAGCCTGCTCTGTCCCTATGGATTTAAGATCCTGAGGGTTTCCTACTAATGCTCATTTTGGTAACTAACTGTTTGTATAAATGATCTGTTGCTGTGTAACAAGTCATCACTGAACACACCGACTTAAAACCCACCGCTCCACCTGCCTGTGGCGAGGACCAGGAGCGCTGAACCGGCTCCCTCTGGGTCACAGAGCTGTGAGGAGCGGCCAGCCAGGGCTGAATGGGGCTTCACTAGGAGAGGCCGCTTCCTCTCTCACCCTGGTGCTGTCGCCAGGACTCACTTCCTGGCTGGCCGGCTGTGGGGGCCTCTCCGTAGGGCATCTCCTCACATGGAAGCTGGCTTCATCAGTGTGAGCGAGCCCGGGACTACCAGAGAAGTAGAGAAGTGGGCATGAGAGAAGGCATAGTCCTTCACTAGCTCATCTTTGACACAAAATCCAGTCATTTGGGTGTGTATTTTTTTTTTCTTCATTCTTCTGATAGATGTAAGACACTAGGTTCAGCTAACCAGTGGCTTCGTTGGTTGGAGCAGCGTCTAGCACACCAAAGGGATTAGGGTTCGATTCCTGGTCAGCGTACATACCTAGGTTGCAGGTTTGATCCCTGGTTGGGGCACATACAGGAGGCAACTGGATCAATGTTTCTAGCTCACATCCATGTTTCTCTCTCTCCCTTCCTCTCTAAAAGTCAGTAAGAACATCGTTGGGTGAGGATTAGAAAGAAAAGAAAGAGGGGGAACCTCACAAAGGCTTGAGGGGTAGCAGGTCCTGGGTCGGGCCTCACCACGGAGTAAGCCCTCCTCCCTGGAAGACTTGGCTCTCTTCTCTCGCCTCCCTGCAGGACGAGGGATCGCAGGTGTCACGAGCTGAAGAACCGCAGGGAGTGACGTATGCTGAGCTGAACACCAGAGCCCTGAGCGGGGGCCCCTCCACCCAGGAGCCGCAGCCCCCGGAAACCTGCGTGTACTCGGCCCTCAAGATGTAGCAGGAGAAGCTCTGGCACCAGAAAGAACCTCCAACGAGGGGGTGGACGAGGGGCGGAGGGCCCTTGGGGGACTAGGCAAACGAGGAAACCTTTCCTCAATCTCCACTTCAGACTTGCTTCCTCCTCCTACGAAAGTAACATTTTTTTTTTTAAGTGGGAGCTATCACTGACATAGAGTGATATGCAGAGAGAGAGGACTCAGGATGGAGGTTCTGGCACTGCCTGGAAGACCAACCACGTGACGAGGAGGTTGGCGACCGGAGCCAGGTGCTATCAGCTGGTCCTCTGGGGAAGAGAGGGAGGCTGGGGACGGACTCAGTCACGTGGGCAGTAACCCAATCAACCACGCCTGTGCGATGGCATCCCAGCGAAGATGCTGGACACGGAGACTGGGAAGCTTCCGGTTGGTGACACACCGTCATGTCCTTGGAGGGTGGACACGTCCTGGAGAGGTGGCACGTTTCCCTGCTGGTACTGATCTGTATTCTTTATGTAATAAAATTGCAACCCTAAGTATAGCACTTCCCCGAATTCCTCGAGGGGCTCTAGGAAATTATTGGATCTGAGCAGAGGAAGTAGTGGGAACCGCCATAGTGTGTGGCTGTCGGTCAGAAGGGCAGGTGGCCAGAGAACACCTGAGCCTGCAGCTGGTGTCTGACATGAGGGGCAGGCTTGTGGGCACTGCGTCCTTAACCTGTGAGGGCCGTGCTAACTCCAGGTGGCACGTGTTGGAATTGCACTGCAGCTCAGAAGTGGGTCTTTCTCCAGTCGGGCTTTCAGATTAGACCCCAGCCCTGGTTGACACGGTGATTGCAGCCGGAGGATCCCGATAGATTGTGCCTGTTTTCCTGGCCCTCGGAGAGAATAATGGGTGTGTTGCTTACGCCACTTCGATTGTGGTAGTATTGTAACACAGCAGTAAAGGACGAATGTGCCCACTCAGACCCTCTGTGCAGCGTCCACAGCACAGTGCCGAGACAAGGAAACACTTCACCACTGAGGGGCGGTTTTGTGGGACAGGAAGTGAGCAGCTTTTGAGACTGAGCTGGGTTCCACTTCTTGCACCTGTCTTTGTGCAAGAGACCCTGCCTTGCTGTGCCTCAGTTTACCTATCTCCAGTCAATGAGGCCCAAAGGAATCTTACCAAACGCAATGGGCCGGAAGCATACTAAATCACCTGTATGGTAAAGCTGGCAATCATTCAAAATAGATAAGCTGGGACTTACTCTTCTGAGTGGCAGAGGCACAAATATTTTCTGACCTAGAGACCAAAAAACAGTGAGAAGGTGTGGTAAGTGGACGGAGAGGAAAAGAGAAGAAACGCTTGTAGTTTCACACCTTCTGTTCTGGTCATTTCGTTTTGGTGACAGCCACTGTCTGAGATCCCATGAGTCACACACAGACATTTCCCAGGAGTCAAAGATGATTTTATTTTTTATGATTTTAAATGTGTGTGTTTTTAAAATTGATTTCAGAGAGAGGAAAGGAGAAGAATAGCATCAATGATGAGAATCCCTGATCAGCTGCCTCCTGCACGCCCCCTACTGGGGGATCAAGCCCAGAACCTGGGCATGTGCCCTGACCAGCACAATCTTTCAGTGCATGGAATGATGCCCAACTGAGCCACACACCGGCCAGGGCTACCCCTCACTCATGATGTGTATGTTGCTGCTGTGTGTATCCTTTTCCTGCACTACCCCATAGACTCACCGCATTGCCAGGGTCTGAGAGTCTTCTATAGCAACAGAACTATCTGGCCAAGCCCTTAGTTCTGAGCCTGTGCACAATGTCTAGCAACAGGAAGGTTTGCCCAGGATTTCCACAATTTTTGTGAAAAGTACCTTCATCTCCTCCATAGAACTCTGCAGGCTCCAGCCTTAGGCATCTGGGGGATTGCCTGCTTGGTGTCTGATGTGGGACGGAGACAGAGGAAGTTCTTCTTGAAGATCAGCTGGGGGGAACACGCTGCCGACGATGGCACAACACGCTTCCAGAAACTGGCTGTGGAGGAGGGAAGGGAGAAGTCAGAGAAAGGTCATAAAGGCCCACACTCCAGTCAGGGGTGATGTGTGGCCCATCCCAGCCTTTTGAGCTTCTGTGGATGGTGCGGGACTCCAGGGCAGGCTGACGTGACACTATGATTCATAACCTGCTTCCTCTCCTCTGTCTCAGTAAGCCTAGCAGGGTGGGGCGAGGCCGCAGAGAATAATATAATTGGTGAGAGGTTTGAATTGGGGGTGGAAAGATAAATTCTAACATCAACTGTGGTTTACTGAGTGCATGTGATGTATTAAAAATCTGAATGCCAGTTCCGGGCGAAACCCTGGGAACCAGACTCATCCGGGGTGAATCTGGACTATCAGTATAAGAGGAAAGCACACGGAAATTCAGGGGAGCTGTGAAAGGCAGAGATCTGGAGGTGCACGTGTGAGTGTGCGTAGAGAGGACTGCTGAGTACACTGTTGGCTTTCTCTAGTGGGAGGAAGACGGAAGCTCCAGTTCCAGGTGAGAATCTGGGAATCCAGATTGAATGGGGGAGAAATAGACTGTCTGGCAGTGGGCGAAACTCAAGAGCGGCTTTCTCTCAGATGTGCTTGTAGTGATTACCAAGGAACACTGAGATCCACGGGCCACATAGGGCAGGGCTGACAGGAAGTCAGGGCTGACAGGAAGCCAAGGCTGTCTTTTCAGCCCTCAGATTCTGCCCCATCCAATCTGAGCACAAAGGCTTTTGCAATTTTGCAAGTCTTGTCTCATGAGGCTGTCTGCAGCACTGAAGTTCTCCTGATGTAGATATAGCTGATTCTCCAGGCCAACTGGTCTGGAGGTCAATTCCTCCCAGTGATACCAACAACAATCAAGATTTAACTACAACAAGGCTGTACACAAAGTTCACAAAGGGGTGCAACAAGAGTGTCCACCTCAGGGAACTGGGGAGGCTGAGCCACTGGGCCATAGGGGACACCTAGCACACAAAGCTACTCTACCAACTCAGGGAAGCAGTGAAATACTAATACAGTATTTATTAATGCTTCCCTTCCACTCTACCAGTATCTTCTGCTTTGACCAGTAGTTGATCAAATGTTGAAAATGCTGTATTTATCACATCTTTTAAAGTTTATTTCATATGTTCTCACAAATTTATCTAATCTAGAAGAATTTCAATCTATATTATATTATCAATTTGCTCTTGCAGTTTTAGAATGTTGAGTGTATTTCCATTTTCAAGATCTGTTTTTTTTTGTTTGATATCTTGTTCTTTTCCATAAATGCTCACTCTTAGAACTATTATTTCTTCTCTCATAACTCCGGAGATAAGCTCTGAAACATAACACTTATGATAATAAGTGATTCTGAGACAGAATTACTGGCTTCCCTGCTCCCTTCACTGCATTGGGCCCACCAGATCATGGATGGTCTGCTCTCTCCCCCTCATTACAGCCGAGTCCCTCCTCATGGCCGCTGCACTGTGTGTATGAAGAGGGGAAGAGGGGAGCGGAGATTCTGCCCACCACACTTCTCGGGGTGCTGGCATGACCGGGACTCCTTCTGGGCTGCGCACCTGCTCTAAACTTCTCACTGTGGGGCTCTGGGAAACCTCAGACATTGGGAGAAGTTTTGTTTCTTCCACTCAATTACTAAAACTTGTGCCTCACACTGAGAATAAACGCCGTGGCTACTCTCTGGTCACGTGCAGTAAAATAAGCAGAAGTCTGCATTCACAGACAGGATGGGGGAGGGGCCCATCGATGAGACAGTGGGTGCTCTCTCTACCCACACCTCTGCTCAGTCTCCACCCTGGCCTCACAGGAAACCGCTTTAGCGAGGCGCCCACTCCCCAGTGGGTGACTGTGCGTGTTTAGTTTAGATTGTGCGTGTTTAGTTTAGATTGTGTTTCTCCTCTTCACACAGTTCCCACTCTTTATGTGTCTATTTGGAAGTAATTCTAGATTCACAGGAAGTTCCAAAATAGCACAGATTTCTTCACTGGGTTTCTCCCAATGGTTCCATTACTCACGCATTACAATAAAAAAAAAAGGAAGAAGTTGATATGAATACAATGTGTGTGCACAGATCTATCATTTTTTAAATCACATTTTATCATTTGTTCACCAACACAGTCCACAACTAATCTAGTCCATCATCAAGAAAATGTCCCTCATGCTATCTCTTTACAATCACACCCACTTCCCTTCCTAACACCATTCTTCAACCCTAGCAACCAAGGATTTCTTCTCTATCTCCAAAACATTGTCATTTTCAGAATGTTCCATGTGACAGTGACTGGTTTAATTTTCAGAATGTGATTTCAGTCCTATCTGGTTTGGCTCAGTGGATAGAGCATTGGCCTGTGGACCGAAGGGTCCTGGGTTCGATTCAGGTCAAGGGCGCATGCCCAGGATGCGGGCTCAATCCTCAGTAGGGGGGCGTGCAGGGGTACCCAATCAATGATTCTTTTTATTGATGTTTTTTCTCTCCCACTTCCTGTCTGAAATAAAAAATATATTTTTAAAAAAGAATGTGACTTCATTTCAGTATTTAAGGCATCAGTCTACACACTGAAAGGTTTGATTCCCGGTCAAGGGCAGGTACCTGGCTTGCAGGTTTGATCTGTGGCTTTGGTCAGGGCCTGTGGAGGCGGCAACCAACCAATGTGTCTGTCTCACATTGATGTTTCTCTCTCTTCTCTCTTCCCTCTCTCTAAAAACCAAGGCAAAAATATTCTTCAGCGAAGATTAACAATACAAATTAATGTGGTTGTGACATCAAACCTGTGGGTTACGTGAAGGGAAGGAAGAAATGGGCTGGAACAAAGACACCAGCACCCACATCAAGCTTGCCTTCCTCCTGTGGCTATAAAACTGAAACTGGTTCTTTTTTTCTTTTTTTAAATAAATCTTTATTGCTCAGATTATTACAATTGTTTCTCCTTTTTCTCCCCCATAGCTCCCTTCCACCTGATTCCCACCCCACCCTCTGCCCTTACCCCCTCTCCCCACTATTGTCCTCATCCATAGGTTATACAATTTTAATCCAGTCTCTTTCTGCACCCCACACCCCTTTCACCCTGATAATTATCTATCCACTCCCTTTCTTTGCCCCTAATTCTATTATATTCACCAGTTTATTCTATTCCTGAGATTTTTAATTCACTTGACCGTCTTCCTCTTCTTAAGTAATACCTTTCAGCATTTCATATAATACTGGTTTGGTGGTGATGAACTCCTTTAGCTTTTTCTTATCTGTGAAGCTCTTTATCTGCCCTTCAATTCTGAATAACTTTGCTGGATACAGTAATCTTGGTTGTAGGTTCTCGCTATTCATCACTTTGAATATTTCTTGCCACTCCCTTCTGGCCTGCATGGTTTCTGTTGAGAAATCAGCTGATAGTCGTATGGGTGCTCCCTTATAGGTAACCAACTGCTTTTCTCTTGCTGCTTGTAAGATCCTCTTTTTGTCTTTTACCCTTGGCATATTGATGATGATGTGTCTCCAAGAATTTTTTTTTGGATTCCTCTTGTTTGGGGTTCTGTAGGCTTCCTGTACTTGTAAGTCTATTTCTTTCACCAGGTGAGGGAAGTTTTCTGATATTATTTCTTCAAATATGTTTTCAGTATTTTGCACTCCCTCTTCTTCTGGCACCCCCATAATTCTGATGTTGGTGCGCTTGCAGTTGTCCCAGAGGCTCCTTACACTATCTTCAACTTTCTGGATCCTCTTTTCTTCTTCCTTCTCCAGCGGAGTGTCTTTTGGCTCTTTGACCTGATTCTTGTGTTCTTCCATTCTGCTGTTGGATCTCTGCATAATATTTTCCAATTTAGTCAGTTTATGTATACTTTTTAGTTGGGTCTCATGAAATTTATCGAGCTTTTCTAGGATATTGTTGCATAATCTTAGAACCGTAGTTCTGAACTCTATATCTTCCATCTCTTTTGTTTGAGATCTATTTCCTTGTCTCGGCATTATCACTATTTTTCAGAGTTGATAGGATGGCTTTGTGTGTTTGGTGTCCTATATAGCACAGTGGGTCAGCCTCCTCAGTTACCTGAGGTAGACACTCTTGGTGATCCCCTTTGTGGACTGGGTGCACAGCCTTGTTGTAGCTAAGTCTCTATTGTTGTGAATTGACCTTCAGGTCAATTGGATGTGGGTATCAGCTGTGTCTACTCTGGGATAACTTCTGTATTGGAGACAGTCTTATAGGATCAGACTTGAAAAACTGCAGAAGCCTCTGCTCATCTTGGATGGGGCGGAGTCTCAGGGCTGAACTGACAGTCTTGGCTTCTGCCCTGCCCTTGTGCACTCGCCTGAGTTTCCGCCTGACCGGCCCAGTTTCCCCAAGCAAGAGCGTGGGTGCCCCAGGGGCTCGCCCGGACTTGGGCTGGTCTCTGTAGTCTGGAGCTTCTGACTCCTTCCGCTACGGAGAGGCCACCCCCTTGTACAGAGAGGGGGCGGCAGCCTCCGTGGTCAGACCTGGAGCTTCTGACTCCTCCCGCTCCAGAGAGGCTGCGTGCGCGAGCGTCTCCCTACCTCAGTGCTTTTCGGCTCCCAGTCCGATCCGTGAGCCTCTCTCTTTCTTTCTAGTTGTAGCTATTCCACTCCGCCAGCTTTCCTGACGTTTTGGTGAAGTCCTTTTTGATTTTAGTTGTTTTTTTAATTAAATTGTTGATGAGGAGGCAGCTTAGGAGACTGCCTAGGCCGCCATCTTGGATGTTCCTCTGCTCTCTCCTGGTTCTTGAATCTAGCGGCAGGCTCAGAATGACGGCTGGATTCCTCTCTCTCCTCTTATTTGGTAAGTTTCTCGGGATTGGTATACTGGGACTTGAGACAAGGGTGGGTTGACAGACAGATGTGACGAATACAACAGGAATAGCGCTGCCTTCTACTTATTGATGGCTTCACACACGTCGGGACCCATGCTGCAGGCTTCATGGCCACTTAAGTACAAAGTATTTCTCAGTGTGGGAGTGTGTGTGCTCCACAGTCTTGAAGGAGCCCCCAATTACAGGCTCCCCGCTCCCCGTCAGCAGTGCCTTCAGGAGGGAGGGGGCTGGTGTTGAAGAGGTGGGGACTGAGGAGCGTCTCACTGTGTTAGAATCTTGAGATTCAGGCAGCGGACGCCACATCAAAGGGGCTGTGGTCTGCACTTAACATTGCTTCAGAGGCCTTACGATCATGTCTCATCATCTCAGCTTAGCTTACAGGTTAATCTGGACTCTTACCCCCAGTCCCTTTCCCTGCCCTGATCTCCCCACAGCTACGGACAACTTCAGGAGCCTTCACCGTGCTGGGCTCCTGACACCAGCTCGCACCCACAGGATGTCATCCTCACACCTAACCCTGCCCAGTTTGCTGTGTGTGTTACACAGGATTGGCACTGGTCTTGCCCATCTGTGCAGCCACGCTAACATCTGCTGTGGTGCTCTTCTGCCCGCCCAGCGCAGTCCCGTACCTGGGGGAAGGTCTGTCCTGTGGGCTCCACCCACGCTACAGAGCCGGGCAGGGGACCAAGGTCCAGGCTCCCAGGACTCTGATGCCTGGCACGAGGCTCTCTCCAGAGCTGGGGTCAGGCTGCCTCCCAGGTGCTGCCTGAGAGAGCAGGTGTCCACAGGTGTCTGCTCTCTGCACTTCTCCTTCTCCATTTGCTGTGGTCCCCCGACGGGACAGTTCCTCCCAGTGCTTTGGCACAGTCACTACCTTGCCTTTTTCATACCACAGATTCAATGTTCTTGTCGTATCCATGTGCTTGTGGAAAAAGCCTGGTAACTTCTATTATTATTATTATTATTATTATTATTTTTAATAACTTTATTGTTCATATTATTACAAATGTCCCTCATCCCCCCCTCCATTGCTCCCCTTCACCAGGTTCCCATCCCACCCTCTGCCCTTTCCCCACCCCCCACTGTCCTCATCCACAGGTGCACAGTTTATGTTCAGTCTCTTCCCACCCCCCACTCCCCTTTTCCCCGAGAATCGTCAGTTCACTCCCCTTCCATTCCTCTGATTCTATTATATTGACCAGTTAATACTGTTCATCAGATTTTTAAATTCCCTTGGTTTTTAGATTCACTTCTTGATAGTTATGTATTTGTTGTTTATAATTTTTATCTTTATTTTCTTCCTCTTCCTAGAGAACCCCTTTCAGCAATTCATATAATTCTGGCTTGGCGGTGATGAACTACTTTAGCTTTTTAAAAAATATATATTTCATTGATATTTTACAGAGAGGAAGGGAGAGAGCTAGAGAGCTAGAAACGTCAATGAGAGAGAAACATCGACCAGCTGTCTCTTGCACACCCCCCACTGGGGATGTGCCCGCAACCAATGTACATGCCCTTGACCGGAATCGAACCAGGGACCTTTCAGTCCACAGACTGACGCTCTACCACTGAGCCAAACCGGTTTC
Organism: Vespertilio murinus; assembly: GCA_963924515.1. Classification (NCBI taxonomy): domain Eukaryota; kingdom Metazoa; phylum Chordata; class Mammalia; order Chiroptera; family Vespertilionidae; genus Vespertilio; species Vespertilio murinus. The sequence continues at coordinate 47,929,757 of OZ004716.1, read as the reverse complement.
GGCTACTTTAGCTTTTTTTAATTTGTGAAGCTCTTTATCTGGCCTTCGATTCTGAGTGATAGCTTTGCTGGGTAGAGTATTTTTGGCTGTAGGTTCTTCCTATTCATCACCTTGAATATTTCTTGCCATTCCTGTCTGGCCTGCATGGTTTCTAATGAGAAATCAGCTGACAATCGTATGGGTGCTCCTTTATAGGTAACAGCTTTCCTCTTGCTGCTTTTAATATTCTGTCTTTTGCTCTTATAATTTTTTTTAAAATATATTTTTATTGATTTTTTACAGAGAGGAAGAGAGAGATAGAGAGCTAGAAATATCGATGAGAGAGAAACATCGACCAGCTGCCTCTTGCACACCCCCTACCGGGGATGTGCCTGCAACCAATGTACATGCCCTTGACCGGAATCGAACCCGGGACCTTTCAGTCCGCAGACCGATGCTCTACCACTGAGCCAAACCGGTTTTGGCATTGCTCTTATAATTTTAATTATGATGTGTCTTGATGTGGTCCTCTTTGGATTCCTTTTGTTTGGGATTCTGTGCGCTTCCTGGACTTGTAAGTCTAATTCTTTCACCAGGTGGGGAAAGTTTTCTGTCACTATTTCTTCCAGTATTCTTTCGGAATCTTGCTGCTCTCTCTCTTCTTCTGGGACCCCCATAATTCTGATGTTGGTTCACTTAAAGTTGTCCCAGAGGTTTCTTACATTATCTTCAACTTTCTGGATTCTCTTGTCTTCTTGCTTCTGCAGAGGGGTGTCTTCTGGATCTTTATGTTCCAAATCTTTGACTTGATTCTTGTGATCTTGCATTCTGTTTTTAGGACTCCGTGTAGTATTTTTTTATTTCAGACAATGTATTCTTTATTTCTAGTTGATCCCTTTTCATATCCTCATAGGTCTCATTTGTTTTATCGGCCTTTTCTAGGAAATTCTTGAAAAACCTTATAACCATGATTTTGATTCAGTCGCTTTTTGTCCTCCATTTCTTTCGTTTGTGATCTGTTTCCTTTTCTCGGCATTTTCACTGCTTCCCTGAGTTGGTAGGGTGGCTTTGTGTGCTAAGGTGTCCTATATGGTTCAGCGGGTCAGTCTCCCAGTTACCTGAGGTGGACACTCTTGGTGCACCCCTTTGTGGACTGTGTGTACAGCCTTGTTGTAGTTAAGTCTTGATTATTGTTGTTATCACTGGGAGGAACTGACCTCCAGGCCAATTGGCTGTGAGGATCAGCTGTGTCTATGCAGGAGACAGCCTTATTCTACTAGACTTGGAAAATTGCAAAAGCCTCTGTGCTCAGCTTGGATGTGGCAGAGTTTCAGGGTGGAGCCTACAGCCTTGGCTTCCCATCAGCCCCGCCCTATGAGGTTCCTGAGTCTCAGTGTTCTTCAGTGTCCTTCGGTACTCGCTGCAAGCACCTCTGAGAGAAAGGTGCCCTGGAGTTTTGCCCGCTACCAAACAGTCTAGTCTCTTCCCCAATGAGTCCGGAACTGGGGTTCAGTGCAGTTGGAAGTGGGGTTGGAACTGGGGATCAGCATAGTCTGGAGCTTTTGTCTCCTTCCCGCTAGGGCACTCCAGCGGCACAGTCAACAGTCCCTTCTCTCGGCGAAATGTATGCGCCTCCAGGACTTCCTTTCGCCACTCCCCTGGGTTCCCGCCTTACAGCCCAGATTCCCTCCGTATGAGCCTGGGTCCCCAGGGTCTTGCCCAGAACTGGGGTTCAGTGCTGTCAGAACTGGGGTTCAGCACAGTCTGGTGCTTTTATCTCTTTACCGCTAGGGAACTCCAGCCAGACACTCAGCCTCCCCTCCTCTCGGGCTCCGTCCTCTCCTTGCGCGCACTGTGTCTCCGTACCTTAGGCTTTTACAGCTCCTCTGATTTTCCTTCTGGTTTTCTCTTTCCTTCTAGTTGTAGAATTTCCAGTCAGTCAGCTTTCCTGTAGTTCTCGATAATGTCCATTCTGTATTTTAGTTGTATTTTTTTGAAATTGTTGTGTGAGGCTGCAGTTAGGCGTTTACCTATGCCGCCATCTTGGTTTCTCTCGCCAAGCCTGGTAACTTATTTCCCCCCTTGGAACACTAATCTGATGCTTCATACAGAACAAGAGAGGAAATTCCCGTTCTTGGCAATACATGCTTAACTAAACTCCTTGTCAATTAATATGTTCGTTACAATGCTAGGGTGTATAGGTATGATGTTTTCAGCTAAAGTTAACACTCAGGCAAAAGTGTGCCACCTCCATTGCACTTAAGGAAGGATAACTATGAATGGTCCGAGATGGAAATAATCACTTACACTTGGAAGTCTCTCTCTTTTTTAATACTCACCCAAAAGTATTTTCTTCTGTTAGAGGAAGAGTAGAAGGGAGAAGGGAGGGCTGAGGGAGGCAGAGAGAGACAGACACAGATGTGAGACACATCACTGGTTGCCTCTTGCACATGATCTGATGGGGCAGGGGATGGAACCCATAACTAAGACATGTGTCCTTTATCAGGAATTGAACCTGTGACCATTTGGTCTGCGGGCTGATGCTCTAACCAGTGAGCCAAACCAACCCTGGTTCACTTGGAAGTCTCTTTACCCACCGGTTGCCTTTGAGTATGTTTCACATGCCTGAGCAATGTTTGCGCTGCCTCAGTTATAACAGCGTTACCCTACTTGGCTATACACTTGTATCACTCAAGGAACAGATGTTAAAAAGCAGAAAGGTCTGAGCCCCATGTGAAGACTCTTGACTTATTCTAATGTGGTTCAGTGTGACCCTGAACTTTTTACCTGCCACCAGGGAGCCCAATGTGTAGGCAAAGTTAAGAACCACTGAGTAAAACTTCCTACAGATACAGCTGTAGGAGAGAAGATGTGCTTTCTCTTCTCTGGAATATCCATTTGGATTTTTCAAGGATTGTTTTAGGACACTAAGCAGTAAACTTTGTCCCATGTAGATGTCATGTGATGAAGCACCCAATGGCAAAGATAGAGTCAGAATCTTAAAGGAAGCTAAGGCTGTCACAGCTAGAGCTACCCTACCATAGGGCCTCCCCTGCCTCTCAGCCATCTCCTCGCCCCAAATGAACGTGGGTCTCTGTGGTGTGAGGTAGGGATGGGGTGAAGCTGATGGAAGACAGGAATAGATTGTAAGGTTGCCAACTTTCTACAATCTACATTCTGGTAAGATCTCTCACTCATTCTTAACCTGGGGGCAATTCATCACTCAGTCAGTGTGCTTGCACAGAGGTCCTACTATGGGCCAGCACCTGTGGAACACTGGGAATAATGTAAACAGCATGGACTCCCTGCCTTCTACCTGCTCACACTGACATCTTGTGACCCCATGGTATGAAGTCCATAGTCTGTGCAGGAGGCAGGGGATCAATGATTCTCTCTCCTCAATGATGTCTCTCTCTGTCCTTCTCTGAAATCAATAAAAACATATTTTTTAAAAAACTGCAAGCAAAAGTTATGACTTAATTTATGTCACCCAGGCCCCTGGCAGACTTTACTATGGGGTTCTGCTATCACAGATGAAAGTGTCAGAAGACTCGGGCCTACTTGGGGCCTCAGATAACATCAGAGCGGAAAGGGTGACACCCAGTGGCCACGCTTCCCTGATCTTTTTCATGATTACAGTCGCCCACACATAGAGGGATCTAGAAACATAACACAGACACTAACAGAAATGGTAACACAGAGTGGTTCAGGACAGAAGGTGAGAACAGGGTGGAATTTTTGGAAGCAGGAAAGATCTTGGAGCCTTGGGGGGTGAGCGCAGCTTGGGGAACCGCTGGGAGGACTGATGGAGGACCTTGGAGCAGAGCAGAGCCCAGCGTGGGAAAAGGGAGAAATCCCAAACGCCTGGCTGCCATCACCAGCCCCTGAGAGGGTCCCTTAGCCATCAGGGCAGTGATGGCGTGGGCTCCAGGCAGGAGCTTCTGTCTCATGACGGTTCCTCTGCAGGGCTGTGCGCTGGCCAGGAGCTAAGAAGAGATGGTGAGTGTTTCTAAAGGAAAGCCTTCCTTCTCCTTCGCTCCAACCCCCCTCACCCTCCTCTTTCCTCAGAAGAGCAGGTGAGTGAATCAAGCCCAGCCTGGACACTGCTTCCTTCCAGGGTCACTTCCCAGGCCCTCCATCCGAGCCTGGCCCAGCTCGGTGCTTCCTGCCAACAGTCACGTGACACTGCGATGCTCCACTCCTTCTGGGAAAGTCAAGTTTGCTCTCAGAAAGAACAATGTTTCTTTGGAGATCTTGCCATCTCCCGTTTCCCCAGGGGCCATGGCAGAGTTTCACCTCCCTGACATAAAATCCCATGACGCTGGAAAGTACACCTGTGAATACTATAGGACAGGGATCCCCACCAGAAGGTCACCGCCCAGTGAGGTCCTTCTCCTACTGGTGACAGGTGAGGACGGGTGCTCAGAATGACACGCCATCTCCCTAGGACAGGGATGAGGGGGATCCAGAGAATGAGAGAGGAGCAGGGGTCTCCCCTCCAGTGTGGATGGGGAGGGGAGATGGAGAAGGACAGGAGCAGAGCTGAGGGCCCTGCCTTCATCCAGGGCTTGTGGGAGGGCCATCTCCTTCCCAGAGTCAGAGCAGAAAGAGGGCGAGGCCAGGGGTCTGTCACTTCCCACACTCCCTGGGGACCTGCCAGGACAACAAGCCTTCTGCCCATGACTTCTGAGCTCCCTTCTCTTGCAGGAGAATTGCCTAAGCCTTCCCTCCACGCCCACCACAGGGGGGAGGTGACTGCAGGAGGAAACGTGACTCTGCAGTGCAAGAAGCCCAGGCATGTGATTGAACCCCACACGTTTGCTCTACTGAAGAAGGGAACCTCAGCACCCATAAAGCTCCAGGGTGCAGTAGGAATGGAGACAGACTTCTCCCTTCCACATGTGACAGTCAATGACACTGGGAACTACAGCTGTGTGTACTACCAAACAAGGGCTCCTTTCCAGGCCTCAGAGCCCAGTGATGAGCTCCCAATCTCGGTGGCAGGTAAGGTTTTGACCATCAGGGGGACGATGGCAGGATTATCTGCCAGCAGACATCCTGCCACCTGGAGTACATCGGAGGGAGGCTCTGTCCCTACAGGACTCTGGGGCTTGGGAAAGTCACGTGGGGAAAGGAAGTCAGGGCCAGGATGCCGTGGAGGAATGGACAGGAACTTCTGCTAACAGAGGGAGTGTGAGTGATGGTCAATCACAAGACAAGAGGCGGGGGGGATCTGTGACACCTGACCCCACTAGAAAAATAAGATCTAACCACAAAGTCCCTGCCTGACAGACCACCACTCATTTAGACTGAAGTGTGCATGATACCTCCCAGAGTTATACGGTAGAAGGTTCCAGAAAGAAGGTAGAGGGGGAGGGAGAATAGCAAAGGGCCTGGGAAATACCTCTCCCAGACATACTCAGAGGCCTCTGGAAAGATATGTTTCATTTTCATTCTCTACCATTCATGCTCTTAGCTCAACCACGTGGAGGTTTTCTTTTCCTGCCTGGATTGTTTTTTTAAGGAATGATTTTTAAAAACTGTGGCATAATATGTAAGTTACCATTTTAACCACTTTTAAAAATTCTAGAATGTAAAGCTCTTTTATTTTTATTTAAAAAGGCTTTTGTGTTAATTCTCACCCAAGGATATTTTCCTCCATTGATTTTTAGAGTGAGTGGAAGAGAGAGGGAGACATACAGAGAGAAACATCGATGTGAGAGAGAGACATTGATTGGTTGCCTCCAGCACGCACCCCGATCAGGGCTGGGGATTGACTCCATGCTCTCAACTGGAGTCAAACCTGGACCTTCAGTCCTTGGGCTGATGTTCGAACCACTTGTCAACTGGCTACTGCTATAAAGCGCTTTTAAATTATACTCGATATACAATGTATTAGTTTCAAGTGTACAACACAGTGAGATTTCACATTTACATGCCTTACAAAGTGATCACCACAAAAAGTCCACTATACATCTGTCACTGTACAAAGTTATTATGATACTAGAGGCCCGGTGCACGAAATTCGTGCATGGGTAGGGTCCCTGGGTTTGACAGGCAATCAGGGCTGATCAGGGCCTTCCTCCATTCTGCACTGCCTCCTGGTAGTCAGTGCACATCATAGAGGGCAGTTGAACTCCTGGTCGGTTGAACTTCCGGATGGTCAAACTCCTGAGGGGACAACTTGTTTATTAGCCTTTTATTATATAGGATTATTGGCTGTATTTCCTATGCTGTACTTTACATCCCCATGACTTCCTTATATGATAACTACAAATTTGCACCTCTTAATCCCCTCCACCTTTTTGTCCATACCCCTATCACCCAACCCTCTGACAACTATCAGTTTTTCTGTATCTTATGAGTCTGTTTGTTTAGTTTGTTCATTTGTTTAGTTCTTTTAGATTCCACATGTAAGTGGGATGATATGGTGTTTGTCTTTCTCTGATTTATTTCACTTAGCATAGTATAGCCTCGGTCTATTCACGTTGTTACAATTGGCAGGATCCCATTCCTTTTCATGATTAATTTTCCAGTGTGCCTTTGTGTACATACACACACACACACACACACACACACACACACACACACGTATATATCTGCTTTATCCATTCATATACTGATGAACACCTAGGCTGTTTCCGTATTTTAGCTATCCTATATAATAAAAGCCCAGTGACTGAATGGTGGAACGACCACTTGACCAGTCACTAAGCCGAGTAATGACCACCAGGGGGAAGACACTCAACGTAGGAGCTGCCCCATGGTGGTCAGTGCGCTTTCATAGTGCGCTTCCAATCACCTGAGGTGGACACTCTTGGTGTACTCCTTTGTGGGCTGAGTGTAAAGTATTAGTGTAGTTAAGCTTGGTTGCTGTTGGTACACTGGGAGGAATTGACCTCCAGGTCAACTGGCTGTGAGGACCCGCTGTGTCTATAATGAAGAACTGCTGGGCTGGAGACATGCTTATGGGGCAGGACTTGTTTCAGTGGGGCTTTGGTGCTGAGTCCGCCTCCCGAATGTGTCACTAATGGATGTGAGTGGTTGAAATCTGGTGTCTCACACTGACCACTAGGTACATTGCCTTCTGGATCTCCAATGGGGTGCAGGTCAGCTGCTGTCTGAGGCCACCCAGCAAGGAACTACAGAGAAAACTACAGTTTTTTCATCTTTTCTTGGGGTTTGGAGCCGTCTGACCAAAGCTGCAGTTTGTTAGGTTAAGTTGCGATAGGGGAGACCATTCATATGCAAAAGCCGCTATGCAGAGCTTGGGTGGGTTTGTAGATTGTGCGGGTAGAGGTTTCAGGGAGTCACTAGGCTAGGGCGTGGCAAACAGTGATGGCTGCCAGTCAGCTATCTCTGAGTCTCTGAGTTTCCCCGTCTCTGTGTCTAGCACCCCAGCGAACAATGACTCCTGAGTGCAGCTCTACAAGCAAGCCACCCTCACTTTCTGACCCGATGGAAGACAGTTCAGCTTCTCCCCGTAAGTTTTGGTCCCTAGCTTCTCCCCAGAAACTGGATTTCAGAGTAATTGGGAGCTTGTCTCCCTTTGGGTTGAAAAAAGCAACACCCACCGCCAGCCCAGTTAGCACGCCTCTGTACCTCAGCTTTTCAGCACTTGTGCACGTCTCAATACTCTTTTCTCTTTCCTTCTAGTTCTAGAATTTCCACTCAGCCAGCTTACCCGTGGTTCTGGGTGATAGACCTTTTGTCTTTTAGTTGTAGTTTTGAAATTGTTGTGCAAGGCAGCAGTTTAGGTGTTTACCTATGCTGCCATCTTGGTTTCTCCCCTCACTGGTTGATTCTTGTATGTGCCCCGACTGGGGATTAAACCCACAACCTTGGCATATTGGGATGTGCTTTAACCAACTGAGCTAACTAGCAGAGCTAATATATATATACATATATATTATACATACATATACACTGAGTGGCCAGATTATTATGATCTCTGAACACATAATAATCTGGCCACTCAGTATATACACACAGAGAGATGATCTCAATTATAATTATTGTAATATATACCATATTCCTATATATTATAATATACTATACTAGATGCCTGGTGCACAATATTTGTGCAGGTAAGGTCCTTAGGCCTGGCTGGCAATCAGGGCTGAACTATGGGGTGACCAGCAGGGTGATCTGTGGCATGACCAGAGGGGCGATTGGGGAGCCCCTGCTGGCATCTGCCTTGGCCAGCCTGGTGCCACCCACTCACCAGCCCCACCCCTGGCCACCACCGCTGGTTGCCTTCCTCTGTGGGGCGGTTTGGTGGGAGTGGCCACTGGCCCCTGCCTTAGCTGGCCTGGGGCCTGCAGGCCGGGGACAGCTCCTGCATTGAGCATCTTCCCCCCCTGGTGGTCAATGTGTGTCGTAGCAACTGGTCGTTATACCGCCATTCCGCTGTCCAGCCGATTTGCCTATTAGGCTTTTATTATATAGGATATATTCGTTTCCTAAAAACATTACCTAACAGAATAGAAATAATAAGATAACAGATAGTCATGCATCACCACCCAGAATGACACTTGTCCCATTTAGTCATATTTGCTACAAGTCGCTTTCTTCCCACAAATGAAGTCCTCTTTTCCTCCCCACACCATGCCCGTGATCTCGCCCCCTCCGGTGGAAACGTCCACCCTGACCTTGGCATTATCATGTGTGTGCACGTCTTTAATACACTTACAATACAGGCACACCTCTGCGATATAGACTTTAAAAATTACATACCAATGGTATACTGCGATGGTTGTTCTGGAACTTGAATTCTGTCTTCTAGATGAAACGACGCCTCCCAAGATGGCAGCAGTGACACTAGGTAAGAGAAGAGACCCCCTCCACCCCCCGGGATACAGAGTCCTTCAAACACGAGATGAGGCTCCCGAGAGCTCTCTGCTGCCGGAAGCATCCTTGTGGATGCTTCTCTATATTCTGGTGACGCCAGAAGATTGTGGTTCAATGCAACGTCTTTCGAGGTGGGTGGGGTTGCAGTCCCAGCTGTGGGCACTCAGTCGTTGGGTGCCTTTGGAAACCTTTCAGCTCTCTGCCCCTCAGCTTGTGCCTCTGCAAAATGGGCACCATTCTCTCTCCCGGGACACTTGTGAGTATGAGAGGTGTAGTGAGTCCCCACCATGTCCCGGGAACACAGTCAATGGTAGACACAGCCAGGCATCAGAACGGGTCTCAGGAAACCAACTGGGCCTCTCCTCTGCTCCCCCCTCCCAGGAACCACCGAAATCATCCTCATTGTCATCGTACCCCTCCTCTTCCTCCTCGCAGCCTTCCTCGTCTGCAAATACACCTGCTGTGGTGAGTCAGAGCAGGGGCTGAGTCTTGGGGGGGGGGGGCGGAAGTAGAAACATAACGACAAAGCTCACAGCACAGAGTTCACCCCTCCCCTTCCTTTTTCATCCCCAGGGGCAGCTCTTAAAAAGACGACCAAAAGGTAGGCCACTCCAATCCCATCAGCCAACACTTCCCTGGTCCTCCCTCGCTCCCTGGGCTACCTCATCTTCTTTGTTACATCAACCTGTTGTGTGCCCCAGACCAGCTCCCACGACCACCCCGAATCTCTAAGTTCTCTCTTCTTACCACCTCCTTCACTTCTCACTCAATGTCCTTTCCTTGGCTTCTTTCCTCATGGCCGTGCTATCCCCAACCACTTCCTTCTCCCTGGCTCTCAAGACCTTCCTGAGCATGTGAGGACTTGGTTGGGGGGGAGGGGGGACTGAGCTGGGAGGAGGAGCTGGAGAGATGGGTGACTTTCTCTGCGGCTCACCTCCTCCCACACAAGATCTTAATTTCTTCCCCCAACTTCCTTGATCTCTAATACTTCACTGTTTCTCTCTATCAGCTCCCATTCTTCTAAGAAAATGGAGGAAGTGGTGACAGGTAATCAACCCGGGAAAGAAACTGGTGGTGGGGGTGGTCCGTGTGTTCTGTTTGTAAATGTGTATGGGATGCAGGCATGTGGTGTGTGCACATATGGTTGCTGTGTGCATGTGTCTACACATGTAGCTGGGTACACATTCATGTGAACACATACAGGTACACATTCCGAACAAGTGTGTGTGCAGTTTGTGTGAGTATGCACGTGTGTATCTGGTTTGTATGCTGTTTGTGCACATGAGTTTGGATATTTGTGTGCATGAGTGTGTATATGTGAATATTGCATGCATACCTGCATTAGTGTGTGCACACATGTGCATTGTGTGAGTATACTAGTACATGTATAGCTGTGCGCATGTGTGTGTAGACACGACTCCTGGAGCTGGGAGTGAACAAATGGTAGAATCTTCTTCCTTCCAGATGCGTCTCCAGCTATGAAGAGCGGCTCTCCTGCCCTGGTGAGTTTCCCATCAGCCCCTCGCTCAGTCCCGGCTCTCCATGGCCCCCCTTTAGTTCTGTCAATGGTCTGGGCCTTTGCTTTCAATGCCCCAGCCCTTCCTCTGCATTCCAGGAGAACCGGGTGTGAACTCACCTGTGTGACTCCAGCCATGGGACCCTCATCCCATGATGCCTCTGGGAGGATACCTCCCAGTCCCTAAGGGGGTGCACGTCCTCATCGGATTAACGGGATGGTTAAATGAGTTCACTGTGCAGGGGTGAACCTGTAACCTGGGTACATGCCCTTAACTGGAAGTGAACCCAGGACCCTTCGGTCCGTGGGCTGATGCTCTACTCACTGAGCCAAACCGGCCGGGCTAATCCCAGCTCGTGATGAAAATACGGTAAGGTCCCTCTGTGAAGCACCTGCCACACTGTACTCCACAGAGCAGACCCTGCATCGCTTATCAGTAGCAATGTTAGAAGTAACCCTTATTTTTCCCCCCTTTATAATTCAATTTTTAAAAAACGGTGTCAAAATGCACATAACAGAAAATTTACCGTCGTAACGTGTACGATTCGGCGACATTTGATAAGCTCACGATGTTGTGTCACATCACCGTCATCTAGTTCCAGACATTTTCCCCCAAAGGACCCTCACGCGCTTGGAGCAGTCACGCCCCATTCCCGTCTCCCCTCCCCCGGCCCCTGGCAGTAACTAGCCTGCTCTGTCCCTATGGATTTAAGATCCTGAGGGTTTCCTACTAACACTCATTTTGGTAACTAACTGTTTGTATAAATGATCTGTTGCTGTGTAACAAGTCATCACTGAACACACCGACTTAAAACCCACCGCTCCACCTGCCTGTGGCGAGGACCGGGAGCGTTGAGCCGGCTCCCTCTGGGTCACAGAGCTGTGAGGAGCGGCCAGCCAGGGCTGAATGGGGCTTCACTAGGAGAGGCCGCTTCCTCTCTCACCCTGGTGCTGTCGCCAGGACTCACTTCCTGGCTGGCCGGCTGTGGGGGCCTCTCCGTAGGGCATCTCCTCACATGGAAGCTGGCTTCATCAGTGTGAGCGAGCCCGGGACTACCAGAGAAGTAGAGAAGTGGGCATGAGAGAAGGCATAGTCCTTCACTCGCTCACCTTTGACACAACATCCAGTCATCTGGGTGTGTATTTTTTTTTCTTCATTCTTCTGATAGATGTAAGACACTAGGTTCAGCTAACCAGTGGCTTCGTTGGTTGGAGCATCGTCTAGCACACCAAAGGGATCAGGGTTCGATTCCTGGTCAGCGTACATACCTAGGTTGCAGGTTTGATCCCTGGTTGGGGCACATACAGGAGGCAACTGGATCAATGCTTCTAGCTCACATCCGTGTTTCTCTCTCCCCCTTCCTCTCTAAAAGTCAGTAAGAACATCGTTGGGTGAGGATTAAAAAGAAAAGAAAGAGGGGGAACCTCACAAAGGCTTGAGGGGTAGCAGGCTCTGGGGAGGGGCCCTGGAAAGCCGCCTACCACACTGCTACCGGGGCCCGCCTAGGCCTCACCACGGAGTAAGCCCTTCTCCCTCGAAGACTTGGAGATCTTCTCTCGCCTCCCTGCAGGACGAGGGATCGCAGGTGTCACGAGCTGAAGAACCGCAGGGAGTGACGTATGCTGAGCTGAACACCAGAGCCCTGAGCGGGGGCCCCTCCACCCAGGAGCCGCAGCCCCCGGAAACCTGCGTGTACTCGGCCCTCAAGATGTAGCAGGAGAAGCTATGGCACCAGGAAGAACCTCCAACGAAGGGGTGGACGATGGGGCAGAGGGCCCTTGGGGGACTAGGCAAACGAGGAAACCTTTTCCCAATCTCCACTTCAGACTTGCTTCCTCCTCCTACGAAAGTAACATTTATTTTTTTAAGTGGGAGCTATCACTGACATAGAGTGATATGCAGAGAGAGAGAGGACTCAGGATGGAGGTTCTGGCACTGCCTGGAAGACCAACCACGTGACGAGGAGGTTGGCGACCGGAGCCAGGTGCTATCAGCCGTCCTCTGGGGAAGAGAGGGAGGCTGGGGACGGACTCAGTCACGTGGGCAGTAACCCAATCAACCACGCCTGTGCGATGGCATCCCAGCGAAGATGCTGGACACGGAGACTGGGAAGCTTCCGGTTGGTGACACACCGTCATGTCCTTGGAGGGTGGACACGTCCTGGAGAGGTGGCACGTTTCCCTGCTGGTACTGATCTGTATTCTTTATGTAATAAAATTGCAACCCTAAGTATAGCACTTCCCCGAATTCCTCGAGGGGCTCTAGGAAATTATTGGATCTGAGCAGAGGAAGTAGTGGGAACCGCCATAGTGTGTGGCTGTCGGTCAGAAGGGCAGGTGGCCAGAGAACACCTGAGCCTGCAGCTGGTGTCTGACATGAGGGGCAGGCTTGTGGGCACTGCGTCCTTAACCTGTGAGGGCCGTGCTAACTCCAGGTGGCACTGCTGCTCAGAAGTGGGTCCTTCTCCAGTCGGGCTTTCAGATTAGACCCCAGCCCTGGTTGACACGGTGATTGCAGCCGGAGGATCCCGATAGATTGTGCTTGTTTTCCTGGCCCTCGGAGAGAATAATGGGTGTGTTGCTTACGCCACTTCGATTGTGGTAGTATTGTAACACAGCAGTAGAGAACGAATGTGCCCACTCAGACCCTCTGTGCAGCGTCCACAGCACAGTGCTGAGACAAGGAAACACTTCACCACTGAGGGGCGGTTCTGTGGGACAGGAAGTGAGCAGTTTTTGAGACCGAGCTGGGTTCCACTTCTTGCACCTGTCTCTCCTACTTCCGTCTTTGTGCAAGGGACCCTGCCTTGCTGTGCCTCAGTTTACCTATCTCCAGTCAATGAGGCCTAAAGGAATCTTACCAAACGCAATGGGCCGGAAGCATACTAAATCACCTGTATGGTAAAGCTGGCAATCATTCAAAATAGATAAACTGGGACTTACTCTTCTGAGTGGCGGAGGCACAAATATTTTCTGACCTAGAGACCAAAAAACAGTGAGAAGGTGTGGTAAGTGGACGGAGAGGAAAAGAGAAGAAACGCTTGTGGTTTCACACCTTCTGTTCTGGTCATTTCGTTTTGGTGACAGCCACTGTCTGAGATCCCATGAGTCACACACAGACATTTCCCAGGAGTCAAAGATGATTTTATTTTTTATGATTTTAAATGTGTGTGTTTTTAAAATTGATTTCAGAGAGAGGAAAGGAGAAGAATAGCACCAATGATGAGAATCCCTGATCAGCTGCCTCCTGCACGCCCCCTACTGGGGATCAAGCCCAGAACCTGGGCATGTGCCCTGACCAGCACAACCTTTCAGTGCACGGAATGATGCCCAACTGAGCCACACACCGGCCAGGGCTACCCCCCCACTCATGCTGTGTATGTTGCTGCTGTGTGTATCCTTTTCCTGCACTACCCCATAGACTCACCGCATTGCCAGGGTCTGAGAGTCTTCTGTATCAACAGAACTATCTGGCCAAGCCCTTAGTTCTGAGCCTGTGCACAACGTCTAGCAACAGGAAGGTTTGCCCAGGATTTGCACAATTTTTGTGAAAAGTACCTTCATCTCCTCCATAAAACTCTGCAGGCTCCAGCCTTAGGCATCTGGGGGATTGCCTGCTTGGTGTCTGATATGGGACAGAGACGGAGGAAGTTCTTGAAGATCAGCTGGGAGGAACACATTGCGTCGATGACACAACACGCTTCCAAAAACTGGCTGTGGAGGAGGGAAGGGAGAAGTCAGAGAAAGGTCATAAAGGCCCACACTCCAGTCAGGGGTGATCTGTGGCCCATCCCAGCCTTTTGAGCTTCTGTGGACAGTGCGGGGCTCCAGGGCAGGCTGACATGACACTATGATCCATAACCTGCTTCCTCTCCTCTGTCTCAGTAAGCCTAGCAGGGTGGGGCAAGGCCGCAGAGAATAATATAATTGGTGAGAGGTTTGAATTGGGGGTGGAAAGATAAATTATAACATCAACTGTGGTTTACTGAGTGCATGTGATGTATTAAAAATCTGAACGACAGTTCCAGGCGAAACCCTGAGAACCCAGACTCATACGGGGAGAATCTGGACTATCAGGAAAAGAGGAAAGCACACGGAAATTCAGGGGAGCTGTGAAAGGCAGAGATCTGGAGGTGCACGTGTGAGTGCGCATAGAGAGGACTGCTGAGTGCGCTGTTGGCTTTCTCTAGCGGGAGGAAGACGGAAGCTCCTGATTGTGTTGAACTCCAGTTCCAGGTGAGAATCTGGGAATACAGATTGAATGGGGGAGAAATAGACTGCCTGGCAGTTGGCGAAACTCAAGAGCGGCTTTCTCTCAGAGGTGCTTGTAGTGATTACCAAGGGACACTGAGGTCCACGGGCCGCATAGGGCAGGGCTGACAGGAAGTCAAGGCTGTCTTTTCAGCCCTCAGATTCTGCCCCATCCAATCTGAGCACAAAGGCTTTTGCAATTTTGCAAGTCTTGTCTCATAAGGCTGTCTCCAGCACAGAAGTTCTCCTGGTGTAGACATAGCTGATCCTTAAGGCCAATTGGCCCAGAGGTCAGTTCCTCCCAGTGATACCAACAACAATCAAGACTTAACTACAACAAGGCTGTACACACAGTCCACAAAGGGGTGCACCAAGTGTCCACCTTAGGGAACTGGGGGGGCTGAGCCACTGGGCTATATGGGGTCACTTAGCACACAAAGCTACTCTATCAACTCAGGGAAGCAGCGAAATACTAATACAGTATTTATTAGTGCTTCCCTTCCACTCTACCAGTATCTTCTGCTTTGACCAGCAGTTGGTCAAATGTTAAAATTGCTATATTTATCACATCTTTTAAATTTTATTTCATACGTTCTCACAAATTTATCTAATTTAGAAGAATTTCCATCTATATATTATATTATATTATATTATATTATATTATGAATTTGCTCTTGCAGGTGTAAAATGTCAAGTGTATTTCCATTTTCAAGATCTGGTTTCTTGTTTGATATCTTGTTCTTTTCCATAAATGCTCACTCTTGTCTTAGAACTATTATTTCTTCTCTCATAACTCTGGAGATAATCTCTGAAAATCACACTTATGATAATAAAAGTGATTCTGAGACAGAAGTTACTGGCTTCCCTGCTCCCTTCACTGCATTGGGCCCACCAGATCATGGATGGTCTGCTCTCTCCCCCTCATTACAGCCGAGTCCCTCCTCATGGCTGCTGTGCTGTGTGTATGAAGAGGTAGGGGACTGGGGGAGGGGTCTGCCTACTGTACTTTTCAGAGTGCTGGGATGACCAGGACTCCTTCTGGGCTGCGCACCTGCTCTGAACCTCTCACTGTGGGGCTCTGGGAAACCTCAGACATTGGGAGAAGTTTTGTTTCTTCCACTCAATTACTAAAACTTGTGCCTCACACTGAGAATAAACGCCGTGGCTACTCTCTGGTCACGTGCAGTAAAATAAGCAGAAGTCTGCATTCACAGACAGGATGGGGGAGGGGCCCATCGATGAGACAGTGGGTGCTCCCTCTACCAACACCTCTGCTCAGTCTCCACCCTGGCCTCACAGGAAACCGCTTTAGCGAGGCGCCCACTCCCCGGAGGGTGACTGTGCGTGTTTAGTTTAGATTGTGCGTGTTTAGTTTAGATTGTGTTTCTCCTCTTCACACAGTTCCCACTCTTTATGTGTCTATTTGGAAGTAATTCTAGATTCACAGGAAGTTCCAAAATAGCACAGATTTCTTCACTGGGTTTCTCCCAATGGTTCCATTACTCACGCATTACAATAAAAAAAAAAAAGGAAGAAGTTGATATGAATACAATGTGTGTGCACAGTTCTATCATTTTTTAATCACATTTTATCATTTGTTCACCAACACAGTCCACAACTAATCTAGTCCATCATCAAGAAAATGTCCCTCAT
Source organism: Vespertilio murinus (assembly GCA_963924515.1). Classification (NCBI taxonomy): domain Eukaryota; kingdom Metazoa; phylum Chordata; class Mammalia; order Chiroptera; family Vespertilionidae; genus Vespertilio; species Vespertilio murinus. The sequence continues at coordinate 47,913,508 of OZ004716.1, read as the reverse complement.
GCTCTCTCTTTACAATCACACCCACTTCCCTTCCTAACACCATTCTTCAACCCTAGCAACCAAGGATTTCTTCTCTATCTCCAAAACATTGTCATTTTCAGAAAGTTCCATGTGACAGTGACTGGTTTAATTTTCAGAATGTGATTTCAGCCCTATCTGGTTTGGCTCAGTGGATAGAGCATTGGCCTGTGGACCAAAGGGTCCTGGGTTCGATTCAGGTCAAGGGCGCATGCCCAGGATGCTGGCTCGACCCTCAGTAGGGGGCATGCAGGGACACCCAATCAATGATTCTTTTTATTGATGTTTTTTTTCTCTCCCACTTCCTGTCTGAAATCAATAAAAAATATATTTTTAAAAAAGAATGTGACTTTATTTCAGTATTTAAGGCATCAGTCTATATACCAAAAGGTCAAAGGTTTGATTCCCGGTCAAGGGCAGGTACCTGGCTTGCAGGTTTGATCTGTGGCTTCGGTCGGGGCCTGTGGAGGCAGCAACCAATCAATGTGTCTCTCTCACATTGATGTTTCTCTTTCTCTCTCTTCTCTCTTCCCTCTCTCTAAAAACCAAGGCAAAAATATTCTTCAGCGAAGATTAACAATAAAAATTAATGTGGCTGTGACATCAAACCTGTGGGTTACGTGAAGGGAAGGAAGAAATGGGCTGGAACAAAGACACCAGCACCCACATCAAGCTTGCCTTCCTCCTGTGGCTGTAAAACTGAAACTGGTTCTTGAATCCAGCGGCAGGCTCAGAATGACGGCTGGATTCCTCTCTCTCCTCTTATTTGGTAAGTTTCTCGGGATTGGTATACTGGGACTTGAGACAAGGGTGGGTTGACAGAGCGATATGACGAATACAACAGAAATAACACTGCCTTCTACTTATCGATGGCTTCACACACGTCGGCGTTTATTCTCAGCGCGAGGCACGAGTATTAAATTGAATGGGAGACACAGAAACCTTCTCGCAACGCCTGAGGTTTCCCAGAGCCCCACAGTGAGAAGTTCAGAGCAGGTGCGCAGCCCAAAAGGAGTCCCGGTCATCCCAGCACCCCAAAAAGTACAGTTGGCAGACCCCCTCCCCCAGTCCCCTACCACTTCATACACACAGCGCAGCGGCCACGAGGAGGGACTCGACTGTAATGCAATGTCACGTGACTGTTGGCAGGAACCATCCAGCTGGGCGAGGCCTGGATGGAGGGCCTGGGAAGTGACCCTGGAAGGAAGCAGAGTCCAGGCTGGGCTTGATTCACTCACCTGCTCTTCTGAGGAAAGAGGAGGGTGAGGGGATTTGCAACGAAGGAGAAGGAAGGCTTTCCTTTAGAAACACTCACCATCTCTTCCTAGCTCTTGGCCAGCACACAGCCCTGCAAAGGAGCCATCATGAGACAGAAGCTCCTGCCCTAAGAGAAATGGTAAGATGATACGTGGTTCAGGAGAGATGAGAAAGGCAGATTTGGGCCGAGTGCCTGGGTTGTGGTCCGATCCCCAGTAGAAGGCGGGAGGCTGGACAATGTGGAAGGCGGCTGAGCGATGGTTGTCTCTTCCCATTCATGTGTCTACCCCTCTCTGTATCTCTTTCCCTTCCTCAGTAAAATCAATAAAAAAATTATGTAACAAAAGAACTTTAAAAAGGGATCTGTCGTCTTCTGCCTCTCACTTCCTAATTTCCTTTTCTTTGCCCTTCTTTGCTCTGAATTCTTAATTTCTCCTGCTGGTCTTCAGAACTACCAGGCCTGTCCTTATGGCCATTCCTCCCGCCACTCTCTGCATCTCATAACCTCTGGTTGCTTTTGGCAAGAGAATTCCACAGAACTCTCTTTTGTTCTCAGAATGTGGCATTCCACAGCCTCCTGCTTGGTGGTGACGGATGCAAAGTGGTTTTGTTTTGTTTTTTAATCTCCTGACACTCATGGCAGAAAAATCTGTGGTTACCTCGCTCCCTGCGCTGGCACACTGTGTGTCACCTCTGTACGCTGCATTTCCTGCTGGTGGACCTTCTAACGCGGTCAGCGAATGTCTTACAATTAGGTCAAGGTCCGTACGGCCAGCCCTGCGAGGTGCCCACAGCTCCCCGATTCCTGGGGAGAAGGGTCCTCACCCATTTCCCCCAGGGACTCTGCCTGCAGGGAACTTGGGTGCTGGTGGGTTGAGAGGCCACCTTTGCACGAGCTGGGGTGAGCGAGATGGGGATATAAATGCAGGCTTCTCTCTCTTTTTTTAAAAAAAATAAATCTTTATTGTTCATATTACAAATGTTCCTCATTTTCCCCCCCTCCATTGCTCCCCTCCACCAAGTTCCCACCCCACTCTCTGCCCTTTCCCCACCCCCATTGTCCTCGTCCATAGGGGCAGTTTATGTTCAGTCTCTTTCCGCCCCCCCACTCCCCTTTTCCCCGAGAGAATCGTCAGTCCACTCCCCTTCCATACCTCTGATTCTATTATATTCACCAGTTAATATCGTTCATCATGATTTTTACTTCCCTTGGTTTTTAGACTCACTTGTTGATAGTTACGTATTTGTTATTCATAGTTTTTATCTTTATTTTCTTCCTCTTCCTAAATAACCCCTTTTAGCAATTCATATAATTCTGGCTTGGCGGTGATGAACTCCTTTAGCTTAAATTTATTTGTGAAGCTCTTTATTTGGCCTTTGATTCCGAGTCACAGCTTTGCTGGGTAGAGTATTTTTGGCTGTAGGTTCTTGCTATTCATCACCTTGAATATTTCTTGCCATTCCCGTCTGGCCTGCATGGTTTCTGTTGAGAAATCAGCTGATAATCGTATGGGTGCTCCTTTATAGATAACTACTTGCTTTTGTCTTGCCGCTTTTAATATTCTCTGTCTTTTGCTCTTAGAATTTTAATTATGATGTGTCTTGGTGTGGTCCTCTTTGGATTTCTTTGGGTTCTGTGCACTTCCTGGAGTTGTAAGTCTATTTCTTTCACCAGGTGGGGGAAGTTTTCTGTCACTATTTCTTTCAATATGTTTTCGGTATCTTGCTCTCTGTCATCTTCTGGGATGCCCATAATTCTGATGTTGGCTCGCTTGAAGTTGTCCCAGAGGTTTCTTACACCATCTTCAACTTTCTGGATTCTCTTGTCTTCTTGCTTCTGGGGAGGAGTGTCCTCTGGCTCTTTGTGTTCCAAATCTTTGACTTGTTTCTTGCAATCTTCCATTCTGTTTTTAGGACTCTGTATAACATTTTTTATTTCAGACGATGTATTTTTTATTTCTAGTTGATCCTTTATTATTTCTAGTTGATCCTTTATTATTTCTAGTTAATCCCTTTTCATATCTTCATAGGTCTCATTTATTTTATTGGCCTTTTCTAGGAAATTCTTGAAAAACCTTATAACCGTGGTTTTGAACTCTATATCCAGTCCCTTTTGTCCCCCATTTCTTTGGTTTGTGATCTGTTTCCTTTTCTCGGCATTTTCACTGCTTCCCTGAGTTGGTAGGGAGGCTTTGTGTGTTAAGGTGTCCTATACGGTTCAGTGGGTCAGCCTCCCAGTTATCTGAGGTGGACACTCTTGGTGCACCCCTTGGTGGACTGTGTGTACAGCCTTATTGTAGTTAAGTCTTGATTGTTGTTGGTATCACTGGGAGGAACTGACCTCCAGGCCAATTGGCTGTGAGGATCAGCTGTGTCTATGCCAGGAGACAGCCTTATTCGACTAGACTTGGAAAACTGCAAAAGCCTCTGTGCTCAGCTTGGATGGAGTGGAGTTTCAGGGTGGAGCCCACAGCCTTGGCTTCCCCTCAGCCCCGCCCTCTGAGGTTCCTGAGTCTCGGTGGACCTCAGTGTCCTTTGGTACTCGCTGCAAGCACCTCTGAGAGAAAGGCGCCCTAGAGTTTTGCCCGCTACCAGACAGTCTAGTCTCTCCCCCAATGAGCCCGAAACTGGGGCTCAGTGCAGTTGGAAGTGGAGTTAAGAGCAGTCTGGAGTTTATGTCTCCTTCCAGCTAGGGAAATCCTGTGGCTCAATTCACAGTCTGTCCTCTGCGAGCAATGTGTGTGACTCGGGGGCTCTGCCTTTCGCTGCTCCCCTGAGCTTCCATCTTACAGTCCAGATTTCCTCTGTATGAGCCTGGGGCCCGAGGGTCTCGCCCAGAACTGGGGTTCAGTGCAGTCGGAACTCAGCACAGTCCGGAGCTTTTATCTCCTTCCCGCTAGGGATCGCCAGCCAGGCACTCAGCCGCCCCTCCTCTCCGGCTCCGTCCTCTCCCTACCCGTGCACCGTGTCTCCGTACCTTAGGCTTTTACAGCTCCTCTGATTTTCCTCCTGGTTTTCTCTTTCCTTCTAGTTGTAGAATTTCTAGTCAGTCAACTTTCCTGTAGTTCTGGATAATGTCCACTTCATATTTTAGTTGTATTTTTTGAAATTGTTGTATGAGGCCGCAGGTTAGGCGTTAACCTATGCCGCCATCTTGGTTTCTCTCCCAGGCTGCTCTTCAGGAACGAGGGCCAGTGGCAAGACTGAGCCACTCGTGACAGCAGCTGAACACAGGACGCTCATGGTGCTTAGCTGCCAAGTTCACCTGCGCTCGATGCTGGCCACGTTCTGTGCTGTGAGGCCGGATGCTGATGCGGCTGCTGAAACCCAGTGCTGTCAGGCAACTGATTCTCTGTGATGCTTGCACACAGATTCCTAACAAAAGGAGGGAGAAGGGAAAGGAAAGGCAGGAAGGTGGGAATGAGGTGAAAGCAAACAAATGCAGGAAGAGAGGTAAGGCCGAGAAAATATAAAAAAGATGAAGCACTACTACAACTCTCATGACAATCCGCCTGTTGTTTCCATGATCAGGGCTGCAATGTGGTACAGCGGCCCCGGCGTTGGGAGGGGGGTGATGAGGACCCGCTGAGACCTAAGGGCTGGGAAACCTCCATCCCGGCCAGCCCATCAGGAGACTCGGACCTCCTTCCTCCTGCGCTTCCCCCGGGCCAGAAGGAAGGACGGAGCGGCCTGCCTCTGCATTTGGATGACTTGGAAACCACCTGAAATGCCAGCATCTGACCGGGTACCAAGTAGCTCCACGTGCAGGAACTGGTCTTCCTTGAAAACAGGGGGAAAATGGGTTCCTACACAGTGTTTATGAGCCTCCCCTCCGCTCCGTCTTCTGCTCTGACCAGCAGTTGGTCCAATGTTGAAACCGCTGTGTTTATCACGTCTTTCAATACCTCTGCTCAGTCTCCACCCTGGCCTCACAGGAAACCGCTTTAGTGAGGCGCCCACTCCCCGGAGGGTGACTGTCCCTGTTTAGTTTAGATTGTGTTTCTCCTCTTCACCCAGTCCCCACTTTCTATGTGTCTATTTAGAAACAAGTCTAGATTCACAGGAAGTTCCAAAAATAGCAGATTTCTTTCCTTGAGTTCCAATGATTCTATTACGCATTACAATCACATAGGTAGAAGTTGACATGAAGACAATGTGTGTGCATAGTTCTCTTTTTCTCATAAGTTCAGATAGGTGTGGCCACCGGCACAGTCCACCTACTGATCCAGACCAGTGGTCGGCAAACTCATTAGTCAACAGAGCCAAATATCAACAGTACAACGATTGAAATTTCTTTAGATAGCCAAAATTTTTAAACTTAAATTTCTTCCAACGCCACTTCTTCAAAACAGACTCACCCAGGCCGTGGTGTTTTGTGGAAGAGCCATACCCAAGGGGCCAAAGAGCTGCATGTGGCCCACGAGCCGCAGTTTGCCCACCACAGATCTAGACCATTACCTTGAGGGTGTCCCTCATGCTCTCTCTTTACAATCACACCCACCTCCCTTCCTAACACCATTCTTCAACCCCGGCAACCAAGGATTTCTTCTCTATCTCCAAAATATCATTTTAAAATATTATTTTCAGAAAGTTTCATGTGACAGAGAATGGTTTCATTTCAGAAGTTAGAGCACCAGCCACACAGCGAAGGGTCAGGGTTTGGTTCCTGGTCAAGGGAAGGTGCCTGGATTGCCGGATGGATCATGGCCCCTCAGGGCCTGAGGGAGAGACACCCAATCCATGTGTCTCTCTCACACTGATGCTTCTTTCTCTCCTCTCTCTCTTTCCCTCCCACCGCCTTCCACTCTCAAAATCAATGGAAAAATAATCTTGGGTGAGGATTAATAATTTTAAAAAACGAATGTGCCAAGACCAGTTTGGCTCAGTGGATGGAGTGTCAGCCTGCGGACTGGGAGGTCCTGGGTTCGATTCCGGTCAGGGGAATGTGCCTTGGTTGTGGGCACAGCACCAGTGGAGGGGAAGGGGTGCAGGAGGTGGTTGGTCGGTGATTCTCTCTCAGCAATGTTTCTAATTCTCTGTCCCTCTCCCTCCCTCTCTGTGAAAAATCAATAAAATATATATTTTAAAATAAAATAAAAAGTAAAAAATAAATGAATGTGCTTGCGACATCAAACCTGTGGGTTACCTGAAAGGAAGGAAGAAATGGGCTGGAACAAAGGTGCCACCACCCACATCAAGCTTGCCCTCCTCCTGTGGTTGTAAAACTGAAAATTGTTCTTGAATCTAGCGGCAGGCTCAGTATGACCTCTGGATTCCTCTCTCTCCTCTTATTTGGTAAGTTTCTCGGGATTGGTATACTGGGATTTGAGACAAGGGTGGGTTGACAGAGAGGTGTGACAAATACAACAGAAATAACACTGCCTTCTATTTTTTTTAAATAATAAATCTTTATTGTTCAGATTATTACAGGTGTTCCTCTTTCCTGTGCTCCCCTTTAGCTCCCCTTCACATGATTTCCAAATCCACCCCGTGCCCTTACCCCACCCCTGTCTTCATCCATAGGTGTAAGATTTTTGTCCAATCTCTTCCTGCACCCCTCAGACCTCCTGCCCCCTAAGAATTGATTATATTATATTCACCAGTCCATTTTGTTCTTCAGATTTTTTATTCACTTGATATTTAGATTCACTTGTTGGTAGGTATGTATTTGATGTCTTTTTGTTGTTCATAATTTTTACCTCTACCTTTTTCTTCTTCTTCCTCTTCTTGAAGAATACCCTTCAGCATTTCATGTAATCCTGGTTTGGTGTTGCTGAACTCCTTTAACTTTTTCTTGTCTGTGAAGCTCTTTATCTGACCTTCAATTCTGAATGATAGCTTTGCTAGGTAGAGTAATCTTGGTTGTAGGTTCTTGTTGTTCATCAATTTGAAAATTTCTTGCCACTCCCTTCTGGCCTGCATAGTTCTGTTGAGAACTCAGCTGACAGTCATATGGATGCTCTTTTTAAGTAACTACCTGCTTTTGTCTTGCTGCTTGTAAGATTCTCTCTTTGTTTTTTGCCCTTGGCATTTTAATTATGATGTGTCTTGGTGTGTTCCTCTTTGGATTCCTCTTGTTGGGGTCCTGTGCGCTTCTCGAACTTGTACCGTATTTGCTGGCGTATAAGACGACTTTTTGGCCCTGAAAAATATGCCTCCAAGTGGGGGGTAGTCATATACGGCGAGTATATAACAAACTCTGTATTTTTTGTGGAAATGTTAGGGGGTCGTCTTATACACCCAGTTGTCTTATACGCCGGCAAATACATATTTTTCAGGGCCAAAAAATCGTCTTATACGCCGGCAAATACGGTAAGTCTATTTCTTTTACCAGGTAGGGGAAGTTTTCTTTCATTATTTCTTTCAGTAGGCCTTTAATATCCTGGTCTCTCTCTTCTGGCACTAAACTCTTTGTTAAACTATTATCTTCATTACAATAATATTTCTATTTTCAGGTAAATTTAGCATTCAGGAAAAAGTGTACCACTCCTGTGGCACTTAAGGAGGTTAGTTATGAATGCTCCAAGATGAACATTATCACTTTCACTTGGAAGTCTTATGTTTCTTTAAAAATCCTCACCCAAGGTATTTTTTCCACTGGTCTTTGGAGATACAGTGGGAGGGAGAAGAGAGGGAGAGGTGAAAGAGATGACATATATCACTGGTTGCCTCCTGCACACGCCCTGACCAGGCCAGGGATTGAACCTGCAACCAAGATAGGTACCTTTGACCAGGAATTGAACCTGTGATGCTTAGGTTCATAGGCCGATGTTATAACCACTGAGAATAACCAGACAGGGCTCACTGGAAGTCTCCTATTAAATACAAAAATACTGAAAAGAGCAACCATGTTTGTTACATTTGTTGCTTGGTATACAAAAGAATTAAAAAGGTCCTTTAAAAGAAACTCTCTAAATGTGGCCTAAAAATTATTCTGGAAGAAAGAGTGGACAGGATTACACCGAGTGACCACACTTCTCTGATCTTTCTCATGATTACAGTCGCCGACACAACACTGAGGGATCTAGAAAATATAACACAGACACTAACAGAAATGGTAACACAGAGTGGTTCAGGACAGAAGATGAGAACAGGGTGGAATTTTTGGAAGCAGGAAAGATCTTGGAGCCTTGGGGGGTGAGCGCAGCTTGGGGAACCGCTGGGAGGTCTGATGGAGGACCTTGGAGCAGAGCAGAGCCCAGTGTGGGAAAAGGGAGAAATCCCAAACGCCTGGCTGCCATCACCAGCCCCTGAGAGGGTCCCTCAGCCATCAGGGCAGTGATGGCGTGGGCTCCATGTAGAAGCTTTGGTCTCATGACGGTTCCTTTGCAGGGCTGTGTGCTGGCCAGGAGCTAAGAAGAAATGGTGAGTGTTTCTAAAGGAAAGCCTTCCTTCTCCTTCGCTCCAACCCCCCTCACGCTCCTCTTTCCTCAGAAGAGCAGGTGAGTGAATCAAGCCCAGCCTGGACTCTGCTTCCTTCCAGGGTCACTTCCTAGGCCCTCCATCCAGGCCTCGCCCAGCTGGATGCTTCCTGCCAACAGTCACGTGACACTGCAATGCTCCACTCCTTCTGGGGAGGTGGACTCCAGGGACCTAAAGTTTGCTCTCAGAAAGAACAATGCTCCTTTTGAGTCCTTGCCATCTCCCGATTCCCCAAGGGGCCTGGCAGAGTTTCACCTCCCTGACATAAAATCCCATGACGCTGGAGAGTATACCTGTGAATATAGGACAGGGAGCCCCACCAGAAGGTCACCGCCCAGTGATGTCCTTCTCCTACTGGTGACAGGTGAGGACGGGTGCTCAGAATGACACGCCATCTCCCTAGGACAGGGATGAGGGGGATCCGGAGAATGAGAGAGGAGCAGGGGTCTCCCCTCCAGTGTGGAGGGGGGGTGAGATGGAGAAGGGCAGAAGCAGAGCTGAGGACCCTGCCTTCATCCAGGGCTTGTGGGAGGGACATCTTCCTGGAGGCAGAGCAGAAAGAGGGCGAGGCCAGGGGTCTGTCACTTCCCACACTCCCTGGGGACCTGCCAGGACAACAAGCCTTCTGCCCATGGCTTCTGAGCTCCCTTCTCTTACAGGAAATTTACCTAAACCTTCCCTCCACGCCCACCACAGGGGAGAGGTGACTGCAGAAGAAAATGTGACTCTGCAGTGCCAGCAGCCCAGGAATATAATGAAATCTTACATATTTGCTCTACTGAAGAAGGGAACCTCAACACCCATACAGCTCCAGAGTGCAGTAGGAATGGAGACAGCATTCTTCCTTCCCAGTGTGACGGGCGGTGACACTGGGCATTACAGCTGTGTGTACTACCAAATAGTGTCTCCTTTCTGGGCCTCAGAGCCCAGTGATCAGCTCCTGATCTGGGTGACAGGTAAGGTTCCTGCGACATTTTGAGAACTTCAACTCCCATTTGGGCCGCGTGCCTGGGTTGTGGTCCGATCCCAGTAGAGGGCTTGTGGAAGGCGGCTGAGCGATGGTTGTCTCTTCCCATTCATGTGTCTACCCCTCTCTGTATCTCTTTCCCTTCCTCAGTAAAATCAATAAAAAATTATGTAACAAAAGAACTTTAAAAAGGGATCTGTCGTCTTCTGCCTCTCACTTCCTAATTTCCTCTTCTTTGCCCTTCTTTGCTCTGAATTCTTAATTTCTCCTGCTGGTCTTCAGAACTACCAGGCCTGTCCTTATGGCCATTCCTCCCGCCACTCTCTGCATCTCATAACCTCTGGTTGCTTTTGGCAAGAGAATTCCGCAGAACTCTCTTTTGTTCTCAGAATGTGGCATTCCACAGCCTCCTGCTTGGTGGTGACGGATGCAATGTCTTTTCTTTAATCTTCTGACACTCATGGCAGAATAATCTGTGATTACCTCGTTTCCTGCGGTGGCACACTGTGTGTCACCTCTGTACGATGCATTTCCTGCTGGTGGACCTTCTAATGCAGTCAGCGAATGTCTTGCAATTAGTTCAAGGTCCGTATGGCCAGCCCTGAGAGGTGCCCACAGCTCCCCGATTCCTGGGGAGAAGGGTCCTTACCCATTTCCCCAGGGACTCTGCCTGCAGGGAACATGGGTGCTGGTGGGTTGAGAGGCCAGTTCTGCACGAGCTGGGATGAGCGAGATGGGGATATAAATGCAGGCTGGTCTTCAGGAACGAGGCCCAGTGGCAAGACTGAGCCACTCGTGACAGCAGCTGAACACAAGACGCTCATGGCGCTTAGCTGCCAAGTTCACCTGCGCTCGCTGCCGGCCACGTTCTGTGCTGTGAGGCCGGATGCTGATGCGGCTGCTGAAACCCAGTGCTGGCAGGCAACTGATTCTCTGTGATGCTTGCACACAGATTCCTAACAAAAGGAGGGAGAAGGGAAAGGAAAGGCAGGAAGGTGGGAATGAGGTGAAAGCAAACAAATGAAGGAAGAGAGGTAAGGCCGAGAAAATATAAAAAAGATGAAGCACTACTACAACTCTCATGACGCTCCGCCTGTTGCTTCCATGATCAGGGCTGTAACATACATAGTACAGCCGAGCGCAGCCCGGGACACACCCGTGGGCCCGGGAGGGTCACCTCCGCTAGGCCATTGGGAAGCAGGGACATCACGGTGGCCCTCCTCTCCCTCTCAGATTCCCCCGGCGCCACATCAACAGACTACACCACGGGTAACCTCGTCCGCCTGGGCCTGTCTGCCTTCATCGCGGTGCTCCTGGTGGCCTTCCTGGTGGAGGCCTGGTGGAGCCAGAGGGGGTCTCCCCGAGGGTCCAGGTAACACTCTGAGCACCTCTCTCTCTCGTGGGCTGCTGGCGTGATACGAGGGTCTCCTCCAAGCCCACCCACTGGGGTAATGTTCCGCATTGGGGGACAGGTGGGCTTCTCTTCACCCTGTGGCCATTCTGGTCACTGTAAGAACATTCAGTATCTCTTCTCTTTTCCTTTCAAACAGCAAATAACGTGCCAGTCCTTGTGGAGGCAGCAGAGGAGCAGGTATGTCCATATCCCTATGGAAACGTGCCTATGAGGAGAGGCTGGGGGAAGGGCTGGTTCTTCCTGGTGGGAACCTGTGTGTGGAGGCTGAAACTCAATAGTCTTCGTCTTGGTTCCTGCCTGGATCCCAGGTCTAACCTCCTCTACCCTCAGGTGCCCCACGTTGGGAGGGGGATGATGAGGACCCGCTGAGACCTAAGGGCTGGGAAACCTCCATCCCGGCCAGCCCAGGAGGAGACGCGGACCTCCTTCCTCCTGCGCTTCCCCCGGGCCCGATGGCAGGATGGAGCGGCCTCCCTCTGCATCCGGATGAGTTGGAAACCACCTGAAATGCCAGCATCTGACCGGGTAGCAAGTAGCTTCACGTGCAGGAACTGGTCTTCCTTGAAAACGGGGGGAATTGGGCTCCTACACAGTGTTTATGAGCCTCCCCTCCGCTCTGTCTTCTGCTCTGACCAGCAGTTGGTCCAATGTTGAAACCGCTGTGTTTATCACGTCTTTCAAAGTTTATTTCATACTCTCTCATAATTTTACCCAATTTGGGAGAATTCCAGTCCATATCATCCTATTAATTTGCTCATTGAAATATGGTAGCAATCATACTTTGGTAAAATCTACTGTTTGAATTTTAACTCTTCTAGTCTGTCTCCTGCACCTGAGTAAACACGAGAATGTTTACTTTAGCCTCCAGGGGAAGACCTGGAGGCTGAGGCAATTTTCCCTTGCCTGGGACCAGGAGCACAGGAGATTGATTCCCACTGACTCAGTAGCTTCAAGGATAGAAACTATAGATAACCTTTAGAGATAACCACTGAGTTCTGCTTCGCAAGATAGGGCCACATTCCAATGTCCAGCAAGATGTGACTGGGAAAGACCCTGTGAGCTGACCCCAGTCTTTAGAATGTAATCTTTAACCTTTAAAATTTAAAACAAAAGAAAATTCATATGGTTTGAGCCTTTAAAAAAGACTAGCTGCACCTGTAATGGCGCAGTCGTATGGAGCCTGCCTGCATGTGGTGCTCTTGTGGCTGTCCTGGCCAGATATTTCAATAAATCCTCGCCTGCTTTTTTAATAAATCATCAGCCTCCAGTGGTCTTATTTTGAAGCCAGGGTTTGACCCCACAACACTCATGAGTTGTCCCCAGGATTTCTGGTGCAGATGTAAGATGTCATCGAGTATATTCTCATTCTCAAGACCTGTTGTTCCTTGTTGGATATCTTGTTCTTTTCCATAAATGCTCATTCTTAATTTACAACTGTTACTCCTCTCTCATAACCCCGGAGATAAGCCCTGAAAATCACATTCTGATGATAATACAAGTGATTCTGAGACAGAAGTTACAGGCTTCCCTGCTCCCTTCCCAGCGCTGGGCCCACCAGATCATGGATGGTCCGCTCTCTCTCCCCCTCATTACAACCGAATCCCTCCTACTGGCCGCTGCGCTGTGTGTATGAAGTGGTAGGGGACTGGGTCTGCCAACTGTACTTTTTGGGGTGCTGGGATGACCGGGACTCCTTCTGGGCTGCGCACCTGCTCTGACCTTCTCACTGTGGGGCTCTGGGAAACCTCAGGCATTGCGAGAAGGTTTCTGTGTCTCCCATGCAATTTAATACTCGTGCCTCGTGCTGAGAATAAACGCCGTGGCTACTCTCTGGTCACGTGCAGTGAAACAGACAGAAGTCTGCATTCACAGACAGGATGAGGGGACCCATCGAAGACAGTGGGTGCTCCCTCTGCCAACCCCTCTGCTCAGTCTCCACCCTGGCCTCACAGGAAACTGCTTTAGTGAGGCACCCACTCCCCTGAGGGTGACTGTCCCTGTTTAGTTTAGATTGTGTTTCTCCTCTTCACACAGTCCCCACTTTCTATGTGTCTATTTGGAAACATGTCTAGATTCACAGGAAGTTCCAAAAATAACAGATTTCTTTGCTTGAGTTCCAATGATTCTGTTACTCACGCATTATAATAAAAAAGGAAGAAGTTGACACGAATACAATGTGTGTGCATAGTTCTCTTTTTCTCATAAGTTCAGATTGGTGTGGCCACTGGCACAGTCCACCTACTGATCCAGACCAGTGGTCGGCAAACTCATTAGTCAACAGAGCCAAATATCAACAGTACATCGATTGAAATTTCTTTAGAGAGCCAAAAATTTTAAACTTAAATTTCTTCTAAGGCCACTTCTTCAAAATAGACTCGCCCAGGCCGTGGTATTTTGTGGCAGAGCCATACCCAAGGGGCCAAAGAGCTGCATGTGGCTCATGAGCCGCGGTTTGCCGACCACAGATCTAGACCATCGCCATGAAGATGTCCCTCATGCTCTCTCTTTACAATCACATCCACCTCCCTTCCTAACACCATTCTTCAACCCTGGCAACCAAGGATTTCTTCTCTATCTCCAAAATATCATTTTAAAATATTATTTTCAGAAAGTTCCATGTGACAGTGACTGGTTTCATTTCAGAAGTTAGAGCACCAGCCACACAGCGAAGGGTCAGGGTTTGGTTCCTGGTCAAGGGAAGGTGCCTGGACTGCCGGATGGATCATGGCCCCTCAGGGCCTGAGGGGAAGGCACCAAATCTATGTGACTCTCTCACATTCATGCTTCTTTCTTTCCTCTCTCTCTTCCCCTCCCTCCCCCTTCCACTCTAAAAATCAATGGAGAAATAATCTTGGGTGAGGATTAACAATCTAAAAAAATGAATGTGCCGAGACCAGTTTGGCTCAGTGGATGGAGCATCGGCCTGTGGACTGGGGGGTCGTGGGTTCGATTCCGGTCAGGGGCATGTGCCTCGGTTGTGGGCACATCCCCAGTGGGGTGTGCAGGAGGGGGCTGGTCGGTGATTCTCTCTCATCAATGTTTCTAATTCTCTGTCCCTTTCCTTCTTCTCTGTGAAAAATCAATAAAATATATTTTTTTAAATAAAAAAATAAAAAATGAATGTGCTTGCGACATCAAACCTGTGGGTTCCGTGAAGGGAAGGAAGAAATGGGCTGCAACAAAGGTGCCACCGCCCACATCAAGCTTTCCTTCCTCCTGTGGTTTTAAACTGAAAACAGGTCCTTGAATCTAGCGGCAGGCTCAGTATGATGGCTGGATTTCTCTCTCTCCTCTTATTTGGTAAGTTTCTTAGGATTTGTATATTGGGATTTGAGACAAGGGCGGATTGACTGAAAATTGTAGAGAATACAACAGAAATAACACTGCCTTCTATTTAGTATTTATTTATTTATTTATTTTAATGAATCTTTATTGTTCAGATTATTACAAATATTCCTTTTTTTTTCCTTTCCCTCCATTGCTCCCCTCCACCAGGTTCCCACCCCACCCTCGGCCCTTCCCCCACCCCCTGTACTGTCCTCATCCATAGGTGCACAGTTTTTGTTCAGTCTCTTCCCACACACCCCCCTCCCCTTTTCCCTGAGAATCATCAGTCCACTCCCCTTCCATCCCTCTTATTTTATTATATTCACCAGTTAATATTGCTCATCAGATTTTTTAATTCACTCGGTTTTTAGATTCACTTGTTGATAGTTATGTATTTGTTTTTATCTTTATCTTCTTCCTCTTCTGAAAGAACCCCCTTCAGCAATTCGTATAATTCTGGCTTGGTGGCGATGAAATACTTTAGCTTTTTTTTTTATTTCTGAAGCTCTTTATCTGGCCTTTGATTCTGAGTGATAGCTTTGCTTGGTAGAGTAATTTTGGCTGTAGGTTTTGTTATTTATCACCTTGAACCCCTATTATTCTAATATAGTTTTGTTTTGTATTGTCCCAAATTTCCCATAGACTCTCCTCCTGCTTTTTAATTTTTTTTTCTAGGAGCTGCTCTAATTGGGTATTTTTTCCATCTTGTCTTCTAGCTCACTGATGCGGTCCTCTGCTTCTTCTAGTCTACTCTTGATGCTTTATATTGAGTTCTTTACAGTAGTGATATCATTTTTCATTTCCTCTTGGTTCTTACTCATATTGTCAAATTTGTCTTCCATTCTTTTTAGCCATCTTATGATAGTTTCTCTGAATTCTTTCTCTGATAGGCTGCTTGCCTCTAACTCGTTTACTTCCTTTTCTGGTGATGCCTGCTTTTCTTTCATATGCGGGCTGTCTCTCTTTTCAGGATGTCTGGTTATGTAGTTCTCTCTCTCTCCTTTTTGCTGTGCAGTGGAGCGCTCCTTTGAGTCCAAGTGTTCGTACCGTCTGGGACCAGCGTTCTGGGGCTCACAGCTGCTCGGTGATCACTGTGGCTGTGAATATTTTTATTCATCACCTTGAATATTTCTTGCCATTCCCGTCTGGCCTGCATGGTTTCTATTGAGGAATCAGCGGACAATCGTATGGGTGCTCCTTTATAGGTAACTACCTGCTTTTTAGGTAACTACCTGCTTTTCTCTTGCTGCTTTTAATATTCTCTCTTTGTCTTTTGCTTTTAGAATTTTAATTATGATATGTC
Source organism: Vespertilio murinus (assembly GCA_963924515.1). NCBI lineage: Eukaryota > Metazoa > Chordata > Mammalia > Chiroptera > Vespertilionidae > Vespertilio > Vespertilio murinus. Next base: position 47,897,800 of record OZ004716.1, on the reverse strand, counting down.
TTGGTGTGGTCCTCTATGGATTTCTTTTGTTTGGGGGTTCTGTGTGCTTCCTGGACTTGTAAATCTATTTCTTTCACCAGGTGGGTGAAGTTTTCTGTCACTATTTCTTCCAATATGTTTTCAGTGTCTTGCTCTCTGTCATCTTCTGGGACCCCCATAATTATTATGTTGGTTCACTTGAATTTGTCCCAGAGGTTTCTTACACTATTTTCAACTCTCTGGATTCTCTTCTTTTCTTGCTTCTGCGGAGGAGTGTCCTCTGGCCCTTTGTGTTCCAAATCTTTGACTTGATTCTTGCGATCTTCCATTCTGTTTTTAGGTCTCTGTGTAATACTTTTTATTTCAGACAATGTATTCTTTATTTCTAGTTGATCCCTTTTCATATCCTCAAAGGTCTCATTTATTTTATCGGCCTCTACTAGGAAATTCTTGAAAAACCTTATAACTGTGGTTTTGAACTCAATGTCCATTATTTTACATTTCTCCATTTCCTTCCTTTGTGTCCTGCCTCTTCTCTGCATTTTAGCTGCTTCCCTGATTTGATTGATTAGTTTTGTGTGCGAGGTGTTCTGGCAGAGCCCAGTAGCACAGCCTTCCCAGTTACCTGAGGTGGACAGTCTTGGTGCAGCACTTTGTGGGCTGTGTGTACAGTCTTATTGTTAAGCCTTGCTTGTTGTTGGTATCCCTGGGGTGCATTGATCTCCAAGCCGATTGGCTATGAGGATCAACAGTGTCTCAGCTAGGAGGGCTTCTGTGCTCAACTTGGATGGGGCGGAGTCTCGGGGTGGCGCAGACAAGCTTTGGTTTCCCATCAGTCCCACCTTAGGAAAGTCCTATTCGTGGCGAGTCCCACAAGATTGGCTGCAGGCGTACACACCTTTTGGGGGAAATGCTGTTCTTGAGTTTTGCCTGGTTCCTGACAGCCAGTCTCTCCCCCCCCCCCCCCCCCCCGGCTCAGAGTTATCTCTCAGTGCAGTTGGGAGTTGTTGTTTTTTTTCCCCCGAGGGAGAAAACTAGCCACTGGAAGGGCTTCTGTGCTCTGCTTGGATGGGGCGGAGTCTCGGGGTGGAGCTTTGGTTTCCCGTCAGCCCCTCCCTAAGAGGATTTGGTTCCTGAGTCCCTCAGTAATGGCTGCTGCTGAGAGAGCTTTGCCCACTGCCTGACAGTCCAGCCTCTCCCTGGCTGGGGCTGTCTATCAGAGCAATAGGGCTGTCCTGTTTTCCTCCCAAACAAGAAAGCCATCGCGCATTAGCTGCCCGCCCTCTTCGTGTGCCGGGAGTAAGTCAGCAGCGAACTCGGCGGCCGCCTTTTTCACGCACACAGATCTCTGCACCTGCACAGTTCCTGAGGCTCAGCGTCCCTTCTCTTCCCTTCCTAGATGGCATAGTGTCAGCTCAGCCAGCCGTCTGGTGTTTCAGAGTGATATTTCCTGTTTTCCAGTTGTAAATTTAAAATTGTTGTGGTAGGCAGCATTTAGGTGTCTACCCTATGCCGCCATCTTGGTTTCTCCTCGGAAGTATGACAGCCTGCCTTCTATGTATTGATTGTTTCACACGTCGAGACCCAGGCTGCAGGCTTCATAGCCACTTACGAATCAAGTGTTTCTCAGTATGGGAACGTGTGCTCCACAGTCATGATGGCGCTCTATCCTACACCTTCATGTGATTAACAACTTACTGGCCCTGAGTCAACTCTTTCTCTTCAAATCAATGTATTTCATTGAAATAATGTAGCAAGACTGTAACTAATAATGCAGTCACTTTAAAAAAAAAGGGTTACTCTAAAAAATAATACCATGGGGAGGTGGGAAATGTTGAGAATTCTAGTCTTTGCTGTTCATGTCCAGTGTGAGCCCATGGAGGAACACTCTCTTTTACAGTCAGTGACAGAGGTGTGATACCAAATGCTAAACTTTCCTCCTTGATTTGAACAAAGGGGCTTAGCCCTAGTGAGTGTGGGCTCAGTGGTCAGAGCACCGGCCTGAGCACCAAAGGGTGGCAGTTCGATTCACTGTCAAAGGCAAGTTCCTGGGCTGCGGGTTAGCTTCTGATCCTCCAGTTGTGGTGCATGTGGGAGGCAACCAGGCGATGTGCCTCTCACTTAGATGTTTGTCTGTCTCACTCTCTCTTTCCCTCCCACTGTATCTGAAAAGCAATGGGAAAATATCCTCAGGTGAGATTTAACAACAAAAAAGGGCTTAGTGTGATCTGAAACAGAGCCCTAACTGTGTGATGCCATGACCAGAGCCATAGAATACTGTCATTGGCTCAGCTAACATCCCACAGAGCTCTCGTGGCCCGCATCCCACACTGCAGAGCAGAGTCCACTGTGGGAAAAAGGAGAAACCCTAAATGTCTGGCTGCCATCACCAGCTCAGTGCAATCACAGGGCCTAGTGATGACATGGGCTGCAGGCAGGAGCTTCTGTCTCATGACAGTTCCTTTGCAGGGCTGTGTGCTGGCCAAGAGCTAGGAAGAGATGGTGAGTGTTTCTAAAGGAAAGCCTTCCTTCTCCTTCGCTCCAACCCCCCTCACCCTCCTCTTTCCTCAGAAGAGCAGGTGAGTGAATCAAGCCCAGCCTGGACTCTGCTTCCTTCCAGGGTCACTTCCCAGGCCCTCCATCCGAGCCTGGCCCAGCTCGGTGCTTCCTGCCAACAGTCATGTGATACTGCGATGCTCCAATCCTACTGGGGAGATTGACTTCAGGAACCTAAAGTTTGTTCTCAAAAAGAACAATGCTCTTTTGGAGTCCTCGCCATCTCCCGATTCCCCAGAGGGCCTGGCAGAGTTTCACTTCCCTGACATAAAATCCCATGATGCTGGAGAGTACACCTGTGAATATAGGACAGGGATCCCCACCAGAAGGTCACCGCCCAGTGAGGTCCTTCTCCTACTGGTGACAGGTGAGGACGGGTGCTCAGAATGACACGCCATCTCCCTAGGACAGGGATGAGGGGGATCCGGAGAATGAGAGAGGAGCAGGGGTCTCCCCTCCAGTGTGGATGGGAGGTGAGATGGAGAAGGACAGGAGCAGAGCTGAGGACCCTGCCTTCATCCAGGGCTTGTGGGAGGGACATCTCCTTCCTGGAGTCAGAGCAGAAAGAGGGCGAGGTCAGGGGTCTGTCACTTCCCACACTCCCTGGGGACCTGCCAGGACAACAAGCCTTCTGCCCATGGCTTCTGAGCTCCCTTCTCTTACAGGAAATTTACCCAAACCTTCCCTCCACGCCCACCACAGGGGGGAGGTGACTGCAGGAGAAAACGTGATTCTGCAGTGCCAGCAGCCCAGGAATATGATTAAATCTTACATGTTTGCTCTACTGAAGAAGGGAACCTCAGCACCCATAAAGCTCCAGAGTGCAGTAGGAATGGAGACAGACTTCTCCCTTCCCAGTGTGACGGGCGGTGACACTGGGCACTACAGCTGTGTGTACTTCCTACCAAGGCTTCCTTTCTGGGCCTCGGAGCCCAGTGATGACCTCACGATCTCGGTGGCAGGTAAGGTCCCTGCAAGATCTTCATTAAGAATTTTTTTTTAAAAAAATTAAGGCATTGAGAAGTACAGATTGGTAGTTACAAAACAGTCATTGGGATGTACAGTGCAGCATAGGGAATACAGCTGATATTGCAATAACCGTGTATTGTGGAAGGTGGGTCCCGGAAATACCTTTGTAACGTATATGATTGATCTCTCTGCTGTACACCTAAAACTAATACAGAGTAATAATAAACACAAACTGTAATGTAAAAATAAGTTTTAAAGATAGAAATTGCTCATTTGATCTGTCGTTACCTGATTCTCACTTCCTAATTCCCAACCTTTGCCTTTCTCTGTTCTGCATTTTTGGATAATTCTTCTTGCTGTTCTTCAAAATTGCCTGCCCTGCTGTCCACCACCATTCCTTCCGCCATTCTGTGCTTCTCTTCAAGTTTTGGTTGATCTTGGTGATAATGATTTCTTCCCCACCACTCTCTTTTGTCTCAGGATGTGGTGTTCCACAGCCTCTTGTTTCAGGGAAATGGATGCAATGCCTCTTTAAATTTTAACTTCCCAAGACATACTGGTAAAATTTGTCTGAGATGGTCTCACTTCCTGCTGTGACACATGCTATGTTTCAGCTCTGTACTCCCTTCTGCTGTGCAGTCTTCCCATATGGTCGGTGAATGTCTTATAATTAGATCAAGGTCCGTGTGGCCAGCCCTGAGAGGTGCCCACAGCCCCCCAATTCCTGGGAAGAAGGGTCATTACCCATATCCCCCAGGGACTCTGCCTGCAGGGAACATTGTCGGTGATGGATTTAGAGATGAACTTTGCATGAGTTGGATGAATGAGATGGCGAGGGGAGAGGGATATAAATTCAGGCTTCTCTACTGGAATGAGGACCAATGGCAAGATTGAGCCATTCGTGATTGAAGGTAAATACATCATGGTCAAGGTGCTTAGCTACCAAACTCACCCTAGCTAGGTTTTGTGCCATGAGGAGATATGCTGATGCAGCTGCTGAATTTCAGGGCTCACAGGGGGCATTTCCGGCTCCCTGTGTTGCTTGGAAACAGATTCCTAACACATGGAGGGAGAGGGGGAAGGACAGGTCAATGGAAATTAGATGAAGAGCAAATGAATGGAGAAAGACAGAATACAAAGAAGATGGAAGAACCACTACTTTCATAAAACTCCACATTTTATATACATGTATTGGTTTCGGAGGGGAAGGGAGAGGGAAAGATAGAAATATCAATGATTAGAGAGAATCACTGGTCAGCTGTCTCCTGCACACTCCACAGTGGGGATCCAGCCCGCAATATGGGCATGTGCCCTGACCAGGAATCAAACCATGACCTCCTGGTTCATAGGTCGATGCTCAACCACTGAGCCATGCTGGCCTAGAAAAACTCCACATTTTTATTCCAGTGATTACAACTTTTTAATGGAGGTACATCTGACCACTGCCCAGGAAGCACGTGTGGGCACGTGAGGGTCATCTTTAGTAGATCCGCCGAGAAGCAGGGACACGAGTGATTCTCTTCTCCCTTTCAGATTCCCCAGGTAACACATCGACCGATTACACCACGGAGGACCGTGCCACATCAACTGATTACACCATGGGCAACCTCATCCGACTTTGCCTGTCTGCCATGATTATGGTTCTAATGGTGGCTTTCCTGCTGGAAGCCGGTTGGAGCCAGAAATGGTCTCCATGTGGATCCAGGTACAACACTGAGCTCGTCTCTCTCTCCTGGGCTGTTGTGGTAATACGAAGTTTCTTTTATTTTCTTTTATTTTTTTAAATTTATTTTTTATTTTATTTTTATTTTTTTAATCTTTTTAAAACAGTATTTTTATTGATTTCAGAGAGGAAGGGAGAAAGAGAAAGAGAGAGACAGAGAGACATCAATGATGAGAGAGAATCATCCATAGGCTGCTTCCTACAAGCTGCCTATTTTGGATCAAGCCTTCATCCCAGGCATGTGCCCTGACCAGGTGTTGTACCATGACCTCCTGTTTCATAGGTTGAGCTCAACCACCGAGCCACGCTGGCCAGGCATGTAGGCCCATTTTAGAATTCTGACCTCTAAAACTCTAAGACAACAAGTTCGTGTTGTTTTAAGCAAGTAAATTTGTGGTTACAGCAGCAATAGAAAAATAAAATAGGGGAAATATAAGCTACAAATAAAGATGCTTTGATGAGCTAGAGCCTGCCTTGCTGGGAAAACTCTGACAGAAATATTTGCTTGGAGCTAGTAGTAACAAGGACAATGACAGGGGAGTAATAGAAATAGATAGAAAGGGTCAAAGAACACAGAAATTGACAGATCCCCGGGATGTGAAGGGAATGGGTACATTAGTCAGCTAGGCTGCCAGAACAGGATACCACAGACTAGGTCAGTTAAAAAACACAAGTTATTTTCTCACAGTTCTGGAGGCTGGAAGTCCAATGTCCAGGTCTCAGCTGGGCAGGTTTCTTCAGAGGCCTTTCTCCCTGGCTTGCAGACTTCCCTCTTCTCACTGTGTCCTCACATGATCTTTCCTCCGTGTGTGTTCTGCCTGGGTGTCTCTGTGTGTCCAAATTTCCTCTAGTCTGCTTTCTGCCTCCATGGCTCTTCCTTTTCTAGACATATCTTGCACTCGGGAGACCAGCCGTTTTGCTTTCCGAATGTGCAGCCCTCACAATCTTTTTTAAAAAAAAATAAATCTTTAGCCGAAACCGGTTTGGCTCAGTGGTAGAGCGTCGGTCTGCGGACTGAAGGGTCCCAGGTTCGATTCCGGTCAAGGGCATGTACATTGGTTGCGGGCACATCCCCGGTAGGAGGTGTGCAAGAGGCGGCTGGTCGATGTTTCTCTCTCATTGACATTTCTAGCTCTCTATATCTCTCTCCCTTCCTCTCTGTAAAATATCAATAAAAAAACATATATTTTTTTTAAAAATAAAATAAATCTTTATTGTTCATATTATTACAAATGTTCCTCATCCCCCCCCAATTGCTCCCCTCTACCAAGTTTCCATCCCACCCTCTGCCCTTTCCCCATCCCCCATTGTCCTCATCCATAGGTGCAGTTTATGTTCAGTCTCTTCCCGCACCCCCACTCCCCATTTCCCCGAGAATCATCAGTCCACTCCCCTTCCATACCTCTGATTCTATTATATTCACCAGTTAATATTGCTCATCAGATTTTTTAATTCACTTGGTTTTTAGATTCACTTGTTGATAGTTACGTATTTGTTGTTCATAATTTTTATCGGAGTTTCTTTAAACACAAAACTCTGCCACGGGGAGTTATATTTTGCAATATGGACACAGATGGGATTTTTAGATGGATTTTTGTTCACCAGGTCATTGTTCTGTTCATTGTAAGAACATCTGGTATCGCTTTCCTTTTCTTATTCAACAGCAGTGAAGACCCAATTATCGTGGAAGAATTAAAGCAGGTACTTGGATTCAAACGCCCCTGGATGGGGAGGATGGGGACAAGGGTGGTTCTTCCTGGCTGCCAAGCTGGGTGAGATGATGCGAAAAAATATCCTTCCTTTGCCTCTCTACCTCGATCTCAGGTCTGTCCTTTACCCACAGGTCCCACAGCTGCCTGGGGAAGCAATGAGGGCTTGATCCAGCCAGATCTGCTCAATCTTAACATTCTGGAAATCTCCGTTCCCAGCCAGCCTAGGACAAGGTGCTGACTTCCTTCTTCCTGAACCTTCACCTGGGCCCCATGCCAGCCCTGAGCAGAAAGACCCACCTAACACAGTTAGGATCACTTGATAAAACACAAGTTCAGCATTGGACTGAGGAGCAGGTACGGTCCCATGTGCAGGAAGTGTACTTCCATTGAAAACTGGGGGAGCCAGCCAGTGCGGCTCAGTGGTTGAGCGTTGATCAATGAGCCAGGAGGTTGCGGTTCGATTCCCAGTCAGGGCATGTGCCCAGATTGTGGGCTCCCATCCCCAATGTGAGCTGTGTAGAGGACAGCCAATCAATTATTCTTATCATTGATGCTTTTCTCTCTCTCTCTTTTTAAAAAGTATATTTTATTGATTTTCTACAGAGAGGAAGAGAGAGGGATAGTTAGAAGCATCGATGAGAGAGAGACATCGATCAGCTGCCTCTTGCACACCCTCTACTGGGGATGTGCCCGCAACAAAGGTGCATGCCCTTAACCGGAATCGAACCTGGGACCTTTCAGTCCGCAGACCGACGCTCTATCCACTGAGTCAAACCGGTTTTGGCTGATGTTTCTCTTTCTCTCCCCTTCCCCCTCTGAAATAAAAAATATACATATATTTTTAAAAACTGGGAGAAAGATGGGTTCCTATATAGTATTTATTAGTGATTCCCCTCCACTGTTTTCTGCTCTACCAACAATTGGTCATGTGCTGGAATTTCTCTATTGATCACACATTTTTAAATTTTCATTTCATACATTCCAAATGTTTTATCTAATTTGGGAGAAGTCCACCGTACATCATATTAACAATTTGCTCTTGAGTTGTCCCCAGGATTTCTGGTGCAGGCGTAAAGCATTATAGAGATAATTTTGAGATGTAAGTTCGTGTCATCTATTCCTTTCAAACATGTTGGGCCCATCAGATCATGGATACGTCTTGCCGCCTCTCATCATCCCCGCCGAGTGCCTCTTGTCCCGCTGCTGCACTGGGCACAGGATGAGGCAGAGGAAGGCGTTCCTGCCCACTGCACTTCTCAGGGCGCAGGGGTACCTGGGACTCCTGGGCTGTGTGTCTGCTGCTGAACGTCTCAGGGTGGGGGTCTCTGTGCTCTCAGGCACCAGAAGTGTTCCGTCCCTTCCGCTCGATCACTAGACTCATGGCTCCTGCTGAGAATAGACACCGTTGGCTGCTATTTGCCCAGAATCGTCAGAATGGAGAGAAGTCTGCATTACGGGCTGTGGCACATCAAGGAGACACCCGTTGTTCAGTCTACAATCACTTCTTGCTCAGTCTCCACCCTGGCACCACATGGGACAGTTGAGTGATGCTCCCACTCCCCAATGTGTGGCTGTCCATGTCTATTTTAGATTGTGTTTTCCCTCTTCAATTAGATTCCACTTCTATATATATTTAGAAGTGGAATCTAATAATACCGTATTTGCCGACGTATAAGACGATTTTTTGGCCCTGAAAATACCGTATTTGCCGGCGTATAAGACGACCCCCTAACATTTCCACTCAAAATACAGAGTTTGTTATATACTCGCCGTATAAGACTACCCCCCACTTGGAGGCATATTTTTCAGGGCCAAAAAATCATCTTATACGCAGGCAAATACAGTATATATATTTAGAAGTGGAATCCCTTTTCCTCTGAAATCAGTAAAATATATATAAATATATATATATTTTACTGATTTCAGAGGAAAAGGGAGAGGGAGACAGAAACATCAATGATGACAGAGAATCATTGATTGGCCGCCTCCTGCATGTATACCCCAAGAAACCAGAAACACCAATCGGAAAGGATATATGCACCCCTATGTTCATAGCAGCACAATTCACCATAGCTAAAATTTGGAAACAGCCTAAGTGCCCACCAGCAGATGAGTGAATTTGAAAAGTGGTGGTACATGAAAATACTACGTTGCTGTAAAAAAGAAGGCACTGTTACCATTTGCAACAGCATGGATAGATCTGGAGAGCATTATGCTAAGCATAATAAGCCAGTTGGAGAAAGATAAATATCACATGATCTCACTCATATGTGGAATATAATGAACAACATAAACTGATAAACTAAAATTGAGCCCAAGACATAGAAGCATTAAACAGATCATCCAACCTCAGGGGGAGGAGGGGACTAGAGGGGTGTGAGAGATCAACCAAAGGACTTGTATGCATGCATATAGGCATAACTCATGGGCACAGCCTGGGGGGGGGGGGCATGAGGGCATGTGCTGGGGGGGTGGGAACAAATAGGAGGTCAATGGGGGAAAGAGGATTCATATGTAACACTTTAAATAATAAAGGATTTTTTAAAAAGAAAAAACACAAATATTCCAAGAACTAGCACCTATCCTCAAATTATTTTAAAAAAAATCCAGGGGGGGGGGCGGGTTGGGGAGTTAATGGAGGGATGAGGATATATATGTAATACCTTAATCAATAAAGAATTTTTTAAAAATCCAAGAGGAAGGAACACTTCTAAGTTCTTTCCATGAGGATAGCATTATCCTAAACCCAAAACCAGGTAAAGACAAAGAAAGAATTACAGGCCAGTATCCTGATAAACATAGATGCCAAAATCTTCAATGAAATATTAGCAAATCAGATCCAGCAACATATTAACAAATCATATACCATGACCAAGTGTAATTTACTCTAGGGATGCAAGGCTGGTACAATATTTACAAATCAATAAACAGGATATATCCCATAAACAAGCTGAAAGACAAAAACCACATGATCATATCTATAGATGCAAAAAGAAGCACTCACCAAATCCAACACCCATTTAAAATATATATATATATATTTTATTGATTTTTTACAGAGAGGAAAGGAGAGAGATAGAGAGCTAGAAATGTCTATGAAAGAGAAACATCGACCAGCTGCCTCTTATACACCCCCTACTGGGGATGTGCCCGCAACCAAGGTACATGCCCTTGATCGGAATCAAACCTTTCAGTCCACAGACCGACGCTCTACCACTGAGCCAAACCGGTTTCAGCCAACACCCATTATTTTTGATTAAAAAGTCATTAAAGTGGGAAGATAGGGTATCATACCTCTCTCTAATAAAGACCATATATGACAAAGCTAGAGCTAACATCATATTCCTTGGGAAAAAACTGAAACCATTTCCCCTAAGAAGAGGAACAAGATAGGTTTGTTCAGTTTCACTTTTACCCAACACTAGAGGCCGCTGCACGATATTCGTGCAAGAATAGGCCTTCCTTCCCCTGGCTTCCCTCCCAGCCGCCTATTTTTATTGATTTCAGAGAGGAAGAGTGATAAAAAAAAAAAATCATCAATGATGAGAGAGAATCATTGATCGGCTGCCTCCTGCACGCCCCACACTGGGGACTGAGCCCACAACCCTGGGCACGTGCCCTGGACTGGAATCGAACCTGGAACCCTCCAGTCCACAGGCTGATGCTCTATCTATCCACTGAGCCAAACCAGAAAGGGATGTCAATGATTTTTTTTTTTTTTACATAATATCCATAGCACAAACAACAAAAGCAAAAATCAGCAAATGGGACTATATCAAACTCAAAAGCTTCTGCATGACAAAAGAAACGATTAACAAAATGAAAAGGCAATCTACAGAACGGTAAATTTTTGCAAACCATGTATCATATGAATTATTATTATAAATATATGAAGAACTCATATAACTTAATGACAATAACAACAATAAAAGCCACAAACAATTTGATTAAGAAGTGGACAGAACTTAAAAAGACTTTTCTTTACCTCAAAGAAGACATTAAAATGGCCAATAGGCACATAGATATTCAACATCAGTAATCAGGGAAATCAAATAAAATCAAAACCATAATTGGAATGCCTATTATCCAAATAAGAGGTAGCATGTGTTGGAAAGGATGTGGACAACAGGAAATCCTTGTACACTGCTGGTGGGAATGTAAACTGGTGTGGCCACTTTGGAAAACCATATTAAGGGTTCTCAAAAAATTAAAAATAGGAGTACCATACGATCCAGCAACCCCACTTCTGGGTAAAAGGAAATAAAAACAGGATTTCAAGGAGCAGTGGTCGGCAAACTCATTAGTCAGCAGAGCCAAGTATCAACAGGACAGCGATTGACATTTCTTTGGAGAGCCCACATTTTTTGAACTTAAACTTCTTCTAACGCCACTTCTTCAAAATAGACCCGCCCAGGCCGTGGTATTTTGTGGAAGAGCCACACGCAAGGGGCCAAGAGCCGCATGTGGCTGGCGAGCCGCGGTTTGCCCACCACAGGGCTAAGGGCAAGATGCACCCCTTCCCTCTTACAGAATAAATCCTCTTTTCTTGTTCATCCTCACCGGAGGATACTTTTTCCACTGATTCTTAGAGAGGGGGGGGGGGGTGAGGGGGGAGGCGCTGGACATTAACATCCATGTGTCCGGCCCTGGCTGGGGCCGGGATCAGGTACCTGCCCTTGGCCAGAACCGAACCCGCCACCCTGCAGCCCCGGGGCTGACGCTCTAACCACTGAGAAAAACCGGCTGGAACCAGAATAAACCCTTCTTGTTGCCGAAACACCTAATGGATACTACTTTTCCGTTGTCATACCCAAGCACCTAAAATCACAGAACCCCTGACCTCCGGCCAGGCGGAGGCGGCGACAGGGCGGAGGCAGGTTCCGCTGCCCCCCTCGCTGCCCACCCCCCTCCCCGCTACACCCTCCGCCCTGTGCCCGGGCCGCCCCACAAGCCCACCGGAAGTTAGCGGGACCACCATGGCTGGGACGATGGTCTTCCCCAGGGACACCCCCCCCCCCCTCAGCTGGTGAGGGCGGCGGGACTCACGGTCGGGGCTGCTGTGCTTCCTCACCAGGGCACGATTGAAGCCTGTGGGGTGTGTGGGGTGTGTGGGGTGCGTAGGCCACGGACCCCACTCCCAGGCCTCTCCCAGAACAGACGCAGCCGGCATAGAAGCTTCCAGAAGGCGCAGGCGCACGCTGCGGACCGAGGTGAGGTATCCTGCGGGCGCTGCCAGTGAGCAGACTGCCCAGCCATGGGAGCGCTGGGGGAGACGGCGTGCGTGCGTGCGTAACGTACGTACGTACGTGGGAGCAGCGTGCGTTGTGATTGGTGGGTAGAAGGCTGCGTGGGAGCTGCGCGTGCGCGTGCCTGGGGGACGTCGTGCGTGCGGAGCACGTGCCTGCAGACAGAGCGCACAGATCCCAGGAGGCGCGCGCGCGCTGCACGCACGGCACGCTCTGGACTCCCAGAGTGAGCATGCGTGGAAGGCAGCCTGTGTTGGGGATGCGCATGCGCAGAGCGGGGGTGGGGGGCTTGGTGACCTCTGCTCGCCTGCAGGAGACCATGCGTCCTACTCTTTTTTTTTTTTCCTGCATTAAATCTGTTTTTATTTATTTATTTATTCCCTCACATGAATTTTATTAAGGTATTATATGTGTACATATCTTACCATTGCCCTCCCCCCCACCTCCCATTCATGCCCTCCCTTCCCAGAGTTCTGTGTTCGTTGGTTGTATTCATGCATACCAGTCCTTCGGTTGTTCTCTTATCTGCCCCCAGGTCTCCTTCTCCTCCCTGCTGTCATTTGACAATTTGCTTGTTTTATGGTGATTATCTCAGGATCTCATGAATAGAATCCGCTCCTCGTTTGGCAGTCTGCTTGTTTTATGGTGGCTATCTCAGGACCACCCGAATAGAGTCCGCTCCTCCTCTGGTTCTCACCGCCCCTCCCCCTGGGTCCCACTGCTTCCTCTCGGACACACGGCTCTCCCGGGGCACATGGCCCCTGGGACACACGGCTCACCCGGGGCACAGGGCCCCTTGGGACACATGGCTCACCCGGGGCACACGGCCCCCTGGGGCACAGGGACCCCTGGGACACACGGCTCATCACAGGGTGGGAGGCTTGGTGACCTCTGCTGGCCTGCAGGAGACCATGCGTCCTACTCTTGCCTCCCAGACTTGGCCCAAGTGCACCGCGAGAACTCTGTATACCACTTCCTATTTTGCGTGACCCTCAAGCTATTTCCCCAAAAGATGAAAATGTCTCGCGCAGGACTTCAAGTGAGAGGAGCCGGACCCTGGGGTGGGCGGAGCCGTCGCCACACACCCCGGATCTATGGGGAAGATGTTGTCATTGACGGCTTCTGGCTTCCTGAGTGGGTTGCGAGGAGGAAACTGCACGCCAGGTGGTATGCAGAACCGGAGGGTCAGGGCGGACCGTCTCCCCACACATCCTGCGGGGGGCACGGTGGGCAGCTGGAGGTCACCCCGAGCTCCCCTTTCTTTCTTTTAACTGTAAAGCTGAAGCCGGGATCCTGGTCTGGGCGGAAGGGACGCTATGATCACAGGATTCCTGTCCCTGCTTTGCCTCGGTGAGTACCCAGGAGCGGGAGGGATGGGGTTGGATCTGTGAGAAAATTCCTGGTGGGGCATCGTGGGAAACATGGCAAACACAGAAATGATTGATGACGTCTGCGTGTTGTATACAGGCCACCTGTCGGAGTTCTGTGGTCTGTGCACATGTCTGCATTCTGATAGCAGCACAAGCGGATGAGGAACCCAAGGCTCAGAGGCTGTGGAGACCATGCCCTCTGTTTACCCAGCCGAGAAATTCCAAGCTGGGGTCTCCAAATATGGACCCTCTATAAACACCGCAGTCTTGCCGTGGATGTTCCATTGGCGGATAGCCGGGGCAGGTCCACAGGATGTGAGAAGCTATGGGTTTGGGGTACAAAACAGGAATAGAAGGAAGAACAATGCCTGGGGATGGCGCTTAAAAAGAAAATTCCTGCCCAGGCTGGTTTGGCTCAGTGGATAGAGCATCGGGCCTGCGGACTGAAGGGTCCCCGGGGTTGGACTCAGGTCAAAGGCAGGTTACCTTGGTTGCAGGCTCCTCCCTGGCCTGGGCCCTGGTCCGAGCTCGTGCAGGGAGCAACCAATCCATGTGTTTCTCTCACATCGATGTTTCTCTCTATCTTTCCCTCTCTCTTCCACTTCTGCCTAAAAGTAAATGGAAAAAATATCCTTGGGTGAGCATTAACAAAACAAAACAAAAAAAAAAAACAATAAACAAAGAAAGTGTCCTATCCTCGGCCTGTTTTTAATTGTCTTCAACTTGAACTTAATGCAAACAGACCACAGCCTGCAAATAGAACGACCTGGATGTAACCTTGGGTTGGGCTCTCAACTTTGAACCAACAGCCCTACCTCCCTGAACCCCAGCTCCACCTGGGCGAGCTGGGTGTGTGGAGGAGGATACCAGGACTTATCTGCCCCAGTTCCTTCCTCCTTCTGGGTACGGCCCTTCCCTGTGGGGTAATACTTCTCCCCCACCCGCTTGAACTTCAGAGGTGGCTCTAGACACCATTCCCCGGACCTCCTGCTGCGGGGCAGAAGAGCTGGGCGGTCAAGAGACTGACCTCATCCTCCCCATTCTCAGTGCCTATACCACAAACTCTCTCCGTGCGGTGGAGGGAGAAAACGCTCTCTGACACGCCACGGTCACATAACCATGGCAGCACGCAAGTGGTAAGGATAAACATTGCAATCCCAGAAAACAATGAGAAAAATGCAGGTCAAGGTTCAAGGATTTGAGAATCAAGGATTTCTAGGTGGCGAAAGAAGTCCTAATCATAAAAGCTCTGTTGCAATCTCCAATGCAGTCAATCCGAAAGGGTTCCTGGAAGGCTGCCCATAAACATAACGTCTGTTGAAGGACAAAGAATGGGATAAGAATTAAAGTTAAAAAGAAAAACAAACAAAAAACAAACAGGGAAATACTTGCAAGGGACACAGTCCATGTTTAACAAATTAGTCAAACCTGGCTGGCTTGGCTCAGTGGTTGAGCATCAATCTATAAACTAGTACAGTATTTCCCAAACTTTTGACATATGTGTGCCCCTTCTATAATTTTCATAACGCTGAGTGCCCCTTGTCAAAAAAAGGGGGATGTATTTTAATAACAAAATATTTTTTTAATTTTTTTTGATACATACACAAAATAATACTAAATGAAAAAATAAAATTATTCATAATAAAATATAAATAAAAGTTATATTATAAATAACATTTATTTGCACACCGGACCATCTCATGCCTCACAAGACTGTCTTGACTTGACTTATGAGAACGTAGAATTAGGCGCAGCTAAGCACGGTGTAGCGCATATCCCCACCAAACTCTGGTGCAACGAGTACCCCCACCCAACTCTTCCCGTCCCCCTGGGGGTACGCGTACCACACTTTGGGAAACACTGAACTAATAGATCACAGTTTGATTCCTAGTCAGGGCACACACCTGGGTTGCAGGCTTGATCCCCAGTGGAGGGCATATAGGAGGCAGCCGATCAATGATTGCCTGTCATTGATGTTTCTATCTCTCCCTTCCTCTCTGAAATCAATAAATATACTTTTTTTTTTTAATTAGCCAGGCGTTCTCTGCCTCACTTGTACTCCAAGACAAGCACATCATGTATCTCTCATGAGGTTTTCTCTTCCAGGGCTCTGTCTGGGCTATGATGATGAGCACAAGAATGGTGAGTTGTCTTTCACATAAACTCTGTTTTTATATCCCAAGTCTCATGATTTTTTTTAAAAAAAGTATTTTTTCAAGTACAATTGACATACAATATTACATTAGTTTCAGTTGTACAGTATAGTGATTAGACATTTATATACCTTACTAGAGGCCTGGTGTACGAAATTCATGCATGGGGGGTGGGGAGAGGGGAGGCAGTCCCTCAGCTCAGCCTGCATCCTCTCCAATCCGGGACCCCTCGGGGGAGGTCCAACTGCTGCAGGGATCGGGCCTAAATCGGCAATCAGACATCCCTCTCGCAATCTGGGACCGCTGGCTCCTAACCACTCACCTGCCTGCCTGCCTGATGGCCCCTAACTCCTCTGCCTGCCTGCCTGATTGCCCCTAACTGCCCTCCCCTGCTGGCCTGATCTCCCCTAACCACCTTGGCCCCCGCCACCATGGCTTTGTCTGGAAGGAAGGCAGGATGACCGAAAGATGTCTGGTTGACCTGGTCTAATTAGCATATTACCCTTTTATTAGTACAGATGAAATGACCCCCTCCCCTTATAAGTCTAGTACCCACCTGGCACCATACACAGTTATTACAATATTACTGACTATATTCCCTGTGCTGTACTCTGCATCCCGGTGACTATTTTGTGACTGCCAATTTGTACTTTTTAAATATATATATATTTTTATTGATTTTTTACAGAGAGGAAGGGAGAGAGAGAGAGCTAGAAATGTCAATGAGGGAGAAACATCGACCAGCTGCCTCTTGCACACCCCCTACCGGGGATGTGCCCGCAACCGATGTACATGCCCTTGGCCGGAATCGAACCTGGGACCTTTCAGTCCGCAGACCAACCCTCTACCACTGAGCCAAACCGGTTTCGGCCAATTTGTACTTCTTAATCCCTTCATCTTTTTCACCCAGTCCCCCAGCATCTTCCCCTCTGACAGCTGTCAGTCTGTTCCCGAACCCATGAGTTTGTTTCTCTTTTGTTTGTTCGTTTATTTTGTCTTTAGATTCTACATAAAAGTGAAATCGTATGGTGTTTGTCTTTGTCTGCTTATTTCACTTGGCATCATGCCCTCCAGGTCCACCCATGTTGTTGCAAATGGCAAGTTCTCATTCTTTTCCTGATGGCCGAGTCATATGAGCTTTTCCCTTTAATCCTGAATTCCAAGAGAGTGTTCATGGCCATCAAGGTAGAGTCAAGCCCTGGTGTGGCTCCATTGGTTGTATGTCATCCTATGTATCAAAGGGTTGCTGATTCAATCCCCAGTCATGGCACCCGCCCTAGTTATGGGCTCGATTCTCAGTGGGGTCTGTGCGGGAGGCAGCCGATCCATGTACTGCTCTCACACTGATGTTTCTCTCCTTCTCCCTCTAAGAACCAATGAGCTATTCTTTAAAAAAAAAAAAAAAAAAAAAAAAAAAAAAAAGATAGAGTTGCCCTAACCAGTTTGGCTCAGTGGATAGAGTGTCGGCCTGCGGACTTGAAGGGTCCCAAGTTCGATTCCGGTCAAGGGCATGTACCTTGGTTGCGGGCACATCCCCAGTGGGAGGCGTGCAGGAGGCAGCAGATCGATGTTTCTCTCTCATCGATGTTTCTAACTCTTTATCCCTCTCCCTTCCTCTCTGTAAAAAATTTTTAATTAATTAAAAAATATATATAATGACAGAGTCAAGTAAAATATGATTGTTTAGCCCAGGGGTGGGCAAATTTTTTGACTCGAGGGCCACAGTGGGTTCTTACACTGGACCGGAGGGCCAGAACAAAAGCAACCTGACCATGCTGGCACTCTCCTCTTGGGCTGCTGGTGAAGGAGCGGAGGGGAGAGCAGGAGAACCCTCCGCTCTTTCGGCTCCGCGGGCCGGAGAGAACAGCCGCTCGGGCCGGATCCGGCCCACGGGCCGTAGTTTGCCCACGGCTGCTCTAGCCACATGCTGTACACCTGAAACTAACCTAGCATATTGAATGTAAACTGTAATTGAAAAATAAAATTAAAAAGTTAAACAATCTAACCCTGAACTCCCTCCCCAGACACCCTCCCCAGGCCCACCCTCCATGCCTCGCCGGGATGGGCGGTCCGACGCGGCGGCAACGTGACCCTGAGGTGCCGGGGTCCCCTGCGGAACGCGACCTTCGCCCTGGGGAGGTGGCAGGCGCCGGGGTTCCGGCGGGAGCGGAGCTCCGCGGGGCGCGAGGCCGAGTTCCCGCTCACGCACCTGGGCCCCGAGCACGCCGGGCGGTACTTCTGCGCCTACAGGACCGCGGGCTCCCCCGCGTGGTCGGGGCAGAGCGAGCACCTGCGCCTGGAGGTCACGGGTGAGCGGGCGGCCGGGCTGCTCCCCCGGAGCGCGGGGCCCCTGTCCTGGGAGCACGTGGCCCTGTCCTGGGAGCACGTGGCCCCTGTCCTGGGAGCACGTGGCCCTGTCCTGGGAGCACGTGGCCCCTGTCCTGGGGGCACGTGGCCCCTGTCCTGGGAGCACGTGGCCCTGTCCTGGGAGCACGTGGCCCCTGTCCTGGGAGCACGTGGCCCCTGTCCTGGGAGCGCGTGGCCCCTGTCCTGGGAGCACGTGGCCCTGTCCTGGGAGCACGTGGCCCCTGTCCTGGGAGCACGTGGCCCCTGTCCTGGGAGCACGTGGCCCCTGTCCTGGGAGCGCGTGGCCCCTGTCCTGGGGGCGCGTGGCCCCTGTCCTGGGAGCACGTGGCCCCTGTCCTGGGAGCACGTGGCCCTGTCCTGGGAGCGCGTGGCCCCTGTCCTGGAAGGGTCCCGGCGGGGCAGACGGGATCCGGGACACAGACAGGCGGGTGCCACACCACCAGTGTGGGGACATGGGGACATGGGGACTGGGTGTGGGGGCGAGCCTGTCATCTGGGATTCTGAGTGGGTCTCCATGTGGGTATGGGGCAGTGTTTTATTATTATTATTTTTAAATATATTTTATTGATATTTTACAGAGAGGAAGGGAGAGAGCTACAGAGCTAGAAACATCGATGAGAGAGAAACACCGACCAGCTGCCTCTTGCACAACCCCTACCGGGGATGTGCCCGCAACCAAGGTACATGCCCTTGACCGGAATCGAACCCAGGACCTTTCAGTCCGCAGACCGACGCTCCACCACTGAGCCAGACCAGTTTTGGCTTATTATTATTTTTTTAATGTTTAGTTATTAATTTGAGAGATGGGGAGAAATATTGATTTGTTGTTCCGCTTATTTATGCATTCATTGGTTGGTTCTTTTGGTGTGTGTGTGTGTGTGTGTGTGTGTGTGTGTTTTGTTTTTAAATATATATATATTTTATTGATATTTTACAGAGAGGAAGGGGGAGAGATAGAGAGCTAGAAACATTGATGAAAGAGAAACATCAACCAGCTGCCTCTTGCACACCCCCTACCGGGGATGTGCCCGAAACCAATGTAAATGCCCCTGACTGGAATCGAACCCAGGACCTTTTGGTCCGCAGACCATGCTCTACCACTGAGACAAACCGGTTTCGGCGTGTGTGTGTGTGTGTGTGTGTTTGTTGTTGTTGTTGGTTTTTTGTTTGTTTGTTTGTTTGTTTTTTTTTGCAGTTACTCTCTATTTTTAAAGAATAGTTTATTCTTTTTTAAAAATATATTTTATTGATTATTTTTTTACAGAGAGGAAGGGAGAGAGATAGAGAGTCAGAAACACCCATGAGAGAGAAACATCGATCAGCTCTCCCCTGCACACTCCTGACTGGGGATGTGCCTGCAACCAATGTACATGCCCTTGGCTGGAATCGAACCTGGGACCCTTGAGTCTGCAGGCTGATGCTCTATCCACTGAGCCAAACAGGTTAGGGCAAATAGTTTATTCTTTAAATTAATCTTTAAAATATGAGAGAGAGAGAGAGAGAGAGAGAGAGAGAGAGAGGCATCAATGTGAGAGCTGCCTCCTGCATGCCCCCTATGAGAGATCAAATCTATAACCCAGACATGTGCCCTTGGCCAGGAATTGAACCAGCAACCTCCGGGTACATGGAACGGGGCCCAACCAACTGAGCCACACTGGGCAGGGCACATTCCTGGGTAAGGTTGGCCCTTACATGTGCCTTGGCTGGGGAGCGAACCTGCAACCTTGCTGTACCCAGACGACGCTCTGGTCAGCTGAGCTATCTGGCCAGGGCAGTGGGACGGAGTTTTAGAATAGAGGTATTAATAGAAAATCGTGCTGCAAGGCCAAGGGATCAAGAGATGGCTGTCACTGAAGAGATAGTTTGGTGCTGTTCCCAAGAGGCCATGGAGAAGCACCAATCAGCCAAAAATTGTGAGGCCTGATCGTCAAATTAAGTTGCAAGATATAAAATCAACATACAGAAATTAGTTTCACTAACAACAAAAATCTGAAAAAGAAAGAAAGCGATCACATTCACAATAGCATAAATAAAAACACCAATAAAGTACTTAGAAATAAATTTAACCAAGGAGGTGAAATGTCTGTACAGTGAAAACAACAAGTCTCTAATGACATGAAGACACATGGAAAGATATACCATGTTCATGAATAAGAAGAATTGATATTGGTAAAATATCCACATTACCCAAAGCCATCTATAGATTTGATGCCATCCCTATTGAAATGCCAATAACATTTTTCACAGAAATAGAACAGTCCTAAGCTTGGCATGAAACAGACAGAAGAAGACCCTAAACAGCCAAGGCATCCTGAGAAAGAACAAAGTAGGAGGTATCAACACTCCCTAATTTTTCATTCTTTTCATTTTTTAAAATATATTTTTATCGATTTCAGAGAGGAAGGGAAAGGGAGGGAGAGATTGAAACATCAATGATGAGTTTCACTTGGTTACAACATCGGCCCGATACGCCAAGGTTGCGGGTTCGATCCCCAGTCAGGGCACCCATGAACGCATAGGTGGGTGAACAACAAGTCGACGTTTCTCTCTCTCTCTAAAAGTCAATCAATAAAAATTAAAATAATAATCATATCAAACTCCAGGCGTATTAAGAGTAATACTGGCCGAAACCGGTTTGGCTCAGTGGATAGAGCGTCGGTCTGTGGACTGAAAGGTCCCAGGTTCGATTCTGGTCAAGGGCATGTACATTGGTTGCGGGCACATCCCCAGTGGGGGGTGTGCAGGAGGCAGCTGGTCAATGTATCTCTCTCATCGAAGTTTCTAGCTCTCTTTCCCTCTTCCTTCCTCTCTGTGAAAAATCAATTAAATATATTTAATTAAAAAAAAGAGTAATACTGACCCTCATTTGGAGGCCCAGTGAGATTCTCTTCTTTACTTCCGGGTCTGTAGTAGAGCATGAACACCTACACGCCCGAGAGCGCCATGTCATCATGATGACTGCGTTTTCTGCCTCCTGTTTTCTAGATAACCATGCCAGACCTGGAGCTTCCTCAGCAAAAACAGGTAAGATGATTACAGGTGTTTTCTTTAACGATGATATCCACCTCACGAGGCAGAGGATCCCTGTTCACCAAAAGGCACAAGGGGAACCTTAACACCCACTTTCTCATGCTTTGGGAGGAACTACTGCATTGGAGGGGGGTTTGACTTCTAAGCTGAAATCCTGGTGACTAAAAACATCACGAGGTGCACTGTCTGCCAACTACATATATAAAAGCCTAAGCGATCATTACCACCAAAGGACCAGACGGTAGCTATGATGCACACTGACCACCAGGGGGCAGACGTTCAACGCAGGAGCTGCCCCTTGGTGGTCAGTGTGCTCCCACAGCCAGCTCCCACAGTCCCTGCCCCTGGCGGGCCAGCCCCGATCGGCCCCCATCGCCGGCCAGGCTGAGGAACCCCTCTAGTGCACAAATTTGCACACTGGGCCTCTATTCTTTCATAATGAAAAACTCCGGGTGAGTTTGTGTGACTGGCTTGGGGCCCGGGATCAAGACCCAAAGGGTTGAGGTATTTTGGCGATACGTATGAGCAAGGTCTCGATAAGACTTTAACGTTCTCAACAATAGGGGAATATTAAATTCGTTTTCTCTGATGTTGCTTTTTCCATGAAGAATTGCCTAAGGTTCTGTTATTGATGGATTGATTTTTAAAAAGGAAGGGAGAGGGAGAGAAACGTCAGTTTGGTGTTTCATTGATGTATTCATTGGTTGATTCTTTTAAAAAATACATTTTTTATTGACTTCAAAGAGAAAGGAAGGGGGAGAGAAAGATAGAAACATCAATGATGAGAGAGAATCATGGATCGGCTGCCTCCTGCACGCCTGCTACGGGGGATGGAGTCCACAACCCGGGCAGGTGCCCTTGGCCCGAATTAAACCTGAGACCCTTCAGTCCACAGGCCGGTGCTCTATCCACTGAGCCAAACCGGTTTCGGCTGCATGCCACTTCTTAACATGTACTTCCTGAGTTCATACTTAAACCACCACAATTCTTTTTTAAAAAATATATGTTTTATTGATTTTTTTACAGAGAGGAAGGGAAAGGGATAGAGAATTAGAGACAACCATCAGTTGCCTCTTGCACATCTCCCACTGGGGATGTGCCCGCAACCAAGGTACATGCCCTTGACCGGAATCAAACCTGGGACCTTTCAGTCGGCAGGCCGACGCTCTATCCACTGAGCCAAACCGATCAGGGCCACAATTCCTTTTTTTTTCTATCTACACTAATAAAAGAGGAACATGCAAATTGACCGTCACTCTGCTATGCCCACCAGCCAATCAGAGTGAGCATGCAAATTAACTCAACAAATATGACGGTTAATTTGCATAAACAGGCACAGAGGGGAGACTAAAGACAGTGTACGAGGAAGAGGGAGGGAAAGCAGAAACCAGGGTGGTGGTGGCGGGAGGGAAGCCCGCCTCAGTGGGCTGCATGCACTCCTTTCTCTGCTTTGCTCAGGCCTCAGGGAAGCCCTATTCTTGCAGGAATCTTCCTGCAACAGGCCTCTAGTCTATAATAATGGAAAGTTAGAATTTTATTGATTTGCTGGCTTATTCTCACCTGAGGATATTTGCCCGTTGATTTTTGGAGGGAGTGGAAGAGAGAGAGAAAGACAGAGAGAAACATTGATGTGAGAGACACACATCGACTGGTTGCCTCCTGCACAAGCCCCAACCAGGGACCGGGTCTGGGAGGAGCCTGCAACCGAGGCACGTGCCCCCGACCGGAATCGAACCTGGAATGCTTCAGTCTACAGGCCGATGCTCTATCCACTGAGCCACGCGGGCCAGGGCTGAGCCACCAGAATTCTAAACAGGATAACAGGTCTTTAGGCACAGATAGGATGCCCACAGCCTGGGTGTGCATGCCTGGAGGCTGCCCGAAGGGGCCCCGAGCTCCCGTTCCACGCAGGCCGGTAAGGAACTTCACCACGTCACTGGGCCACAAGGCCGGCTTTCTCCTGTCGCTTCCTTTCCGGCGCCTGTGTCACACTCTGTCCCACCGCTCCGTCAGGGTCCTCCAGCGGCGTAGACTCTCTGCCATTCACTTCGGCTGTTAGTGCAATCGGCCAGAATGTGTGGACATCTCAGGGCAGACCCCGCCCATCGGGCTGCGGGGACACTCGGAAGGGGACAGTTTTGCAAGAATCTGCTTCTCGTTTCTGGCACCCTGCTAAGTGAGAGGAACTGTGGGCTGCAGCGGGAGGGGGCGGGGGAGAAGAAAAAGGTTACGCAGGGCTGGTGTTCCTCTGCTTCCGTCCAAGGCCCAGGAACAACTAACTGTCCCTGCCCGTGTGCCCACGGCCACACAGATGCCCTGGTAGAATCGTCGCTTTTTAAAAAATATATATTTTATTGATTTTTTACAGAGAGGAAGAGAGAGAGAGTTAGAAACATCAATGAGAGAGAATCATTGACCAGCTGCCTCTTGCAGTGACACTCCCTACTGGGGATGTGCCCGCAACCAAGGTATATGCCCTTGACCGGAATCAAACATGGGACCTTTCAGTCCGACTTCTCTATCCACTGAGCCAAACCGGTTTCAACCCCATCTACTTTTAAAAAATGTATTTTTTTATTGATTTCAAAGAGGAAGGGAGAGAGGGATAGAAACATCCATGATGAGAGAGAATCACGGATCAGCGGCTTCCTGCATACCCCCTGCTGGGGATCAAACCTGAAACCCCAGGCATGTGCCCTTAGACAGGAATCGAACCCAGGACACAGAAATAGAAGCAGGCTGGGCGCCGGGTGGGACGCCACTCTCTCTGACGGAGAGGCAGCGACCCTGAGCCCACACAGCGCATTTATGTCACATCCCCAAATACCAGGCAGCATCACCAAAACTTAGGATCAGAGGAGCTTGCTTGCATTCTCGAGTAGGCCCCAGCACGCCTGGTGCTTGCCTGGATTTACCTATCGGAGCCCGCGCCCGCTCCGGGCACCGGGACGAAGCTAAAAGTCGGTGCTGACAGCACGTCCAGAGTGTCGCTGGGGAAGCACGTTCCCGGGGCGTGGCTCTGCCTGCAGCCCTGAGTCCAAGCGGACGGTAATTCAAGACATAGCCCAAGCCGAAACCGGTCTGGCTCAGGGGTAGAGCGTCGGTCTGCGGACTGAAGGGTCCCGGGTTCGATTCCGGTCAAGGGCATGTACATTGGTTGCGGGCACATCCCCAGTAGGGGGTGTGCAGGAGGCAGCTGGTCGATGTTTCTCTCTCATCGACGTTTCTAGCTCTCTATCTCTCTCCCTTCCTCTCTGTAAAATACCAATAAAATATATTTTAAAAAATAAAAAATAAAAAAAATAAAAGACATGCCCAAGTGCCTTCCCAGGCCCTGTCCACACCCGCCTTGCCGCCTCTTACCTGTTCTCCGAAACCGGCCCTGACCTGCTCCTGTGTCCCCCAGACAGCAGGGTCATCTTCGTCACCGCCTTCAGCTGCCTCGCCATCTTCCTCCTCTTCCCCACGGTCTTCCTCATCTACCGGCGCAGCCAGCGCGGTGAGTCCACAGAAACGCCCGCTGACACCGCTGGGGAGGGGGAGCGAAGGGGGGGAGCCGCTGTTCAGATAGATTCCTCCCCCCTCACCATCCCCTCCCCTCGTGTCTTTTCACAGGCTCATCCCATGAGGAATCCACCAAGAGGTACATGGGCCTGGAAGTCTCACACCCCTGCCTTCGGAGACCCAACCACACAGACCCCACGGCTCCTGCCCAGCCCCACCGCCTTCCCCCCTCGCAACTCCCTCTCCCCGTGTCTGTGCTGCGACCTTCCTCCGCGCCTCTCCCTACGTCCTCACCATCCCTCCCAAAATCTCCATAGCCTATATTTTACTTATTTATCTTTTTGTGAATCGTCACCCGAGGATATTTTTCCAATGATTTTTAGGGAGAGGGAGGGAGAGATGGAGAGAAGACATCGATGTGAGAGAAACACATTGAGCCGAAACCGGTTTGGCTCCGTGGATAGAGCCTCAGCCTATGGACTGAAAGGTCCCAGGTTAAATTCCGGTCAAGGGCATGTACCTGGGTTGTGGGCACATCCCATTAGCGGGTGTGCAGGAGGCAGCTGATGGATGTTTCTCTCTCATCGATGTTTCTAACTCTCTATCCCTCTCTCTTCTTCTCTGTAAAAAAAAATCAATAAAATATATATTTTTAAAAATAGAAACACATCGATTGGTTGCCTCCTGTATGAACCCGATCAGGGCCCCGGCCGGGGAGGAGCCTGCAACCAAGTATATGCCCTTGACTGGAATCAAACCCGGGACCCTTTGGTCCACAGGCTGATGCTCTATCCACCGTGCCACACCGGCCAGGAACATATCCCATACTTTATTATTTTAAAAAATATATATATTTTATTTATTTTTACAGAGAGGAAGGGAGAGGGATAAGAGAGTTAGAAACATCGATGAGAGAGAAACATGGATCAGCTGCCTCCTGCACTGCCCCCCACTGGGTATATGCCCACAACCAAGGTCCATGCCCTTGACCGGAATCGAACCTGGGACCCCTCAGTCTGCAGGCCGACACTCTATCCACTGAGCCACACCGGTTAGGGCCATATCCCATACTTTAACGTGTGTTTCTCTCTCTCTCTCTCTCTCTCTCTCTCTCTCTCTCTCTCTCTCTCTCTTCTAGCCGTCCCGAGCAAGAGGCCTCAGGTAAGTGATCAGGAGAAGGCAGGAGAGAGTCGCTGGATAGAGAGAGGACAGTCGGACTCCTGCGGCTGAGGACTGAGTCTTTGTGTCTTTTTCCCTCGGGTGCAGATCTGTCCCAGCAGGAAAGCTCGTCGCTCTCGGTGAGTCTCCCCATCTGCCCCCCGGAATTCCCAGCAGCTCCCTCAGCCCGGGGCGTCCCGCCTGCCTCCTGCTCCGGCTGCCAGGGTGCCCGACTCCCAGTCAGGAGGCCAGTGACCATCGTGTCTAAAAACACGAGCCTTTTCCTGGCCCGGGGGCTCAACTGCTAAGTGTCGTCCTGTGCATCAAGAGGTTGTGGGTTCGCCCTGGCTGGTGTGGCTCAGTGGATAGAGCGTCGGCCTGCGGACTGAAGGGTCCCAGGTTCGATTCCGGTCAGGGGCATGTACCTTGGTTGCGGGCACATCCCCGGGTGGGGCGTGTGCAGGAGGCAGCTGATCGATGTTTCTCTCTCATCGATGTTTCTAACTCTCTCTTCTTCTCTGTAAAATAATCAATGAAATATATTTATAAATAAATAAAATCAATAAATATGTATTTTAAAGAGCAGCAAGTGCCCATCGCTTCCCCCCGCAGACGGAAGACCCCCAGGAGGAGCCGGGTGCTGGTGGGAAGAGGAAGTCACCGTCCGAGGCGGCGGCGTTGGCGGCAGCAGCTTCCGTCCCGGCCGAGGAGCCCCCGGGAGCCTGTGGCTGCGCCTCCGTGGACGTGTAGGCGGCTGGCCGGGCCTGGAGGACTGTCCCCGGGGAGGCGGGCCCGGTGGCCGGTGGCTGAGACGGCTGGACATACAGAAACCCTCCTCATTCTGTGACCGAGGCTCATCATCCATACTAATAAAATTACATTTTTGGTTTGTTGTGGTGGTTTATTTAAAAAAACAAAACAAAACCGTTTCTAGCCAAAACCAGTTTGGCTCAGTGGATAGAGCGTCGGCCTATGGAGTGAAAGGTCCCGGGTTCGATTCCCGTCAAGGGCATGTGCCTTGGTTGTGGGCACATCCCCGGTGGGAGGTGTTGCAGGAGGCAGCTGAATGGGTATGTCTCTCTCGTCGATGTTTCTAGCTCTCTATCCCTCTCCCTTCCTCTCTGTAAAAAATCAATTTTATATATATATGTATATATATATATATATACATAACTTCAGCCTAAACCGGTTTGGCTCAGTGGATAGAGCGTCGGCCTGCGGACTCAAGGGTCCCAGGTTCGATTCCGGTCAAGGGCATGTACCTTGGCAGTAGGGGGTGTGCAAGAGGCAGCTGATGGATGATTCTCTCTCATCGATGTTTCCAGCACTCTATCCCTCTCTCTTCCTCTCTGTAAAAAAAAAACAAAAAAAAAAACAATAAAATATTTTTTAAAAATTAAAAATAAAGAGAACTTCAAAAGAGACCTTGGAGCACAATGCCCCGAATGCAGGGCCCCCTTCTGAGCGGGAGGTCCCGTGTGCACCGGGTGGGGGTGCCCAGGGATCCGGGGTGTCGGCACCCAGAAGCTCCCAGGAATGGCACTGGCGGCGGGGGGAGCATCCCCTCCTCACAACCCCGGGGGCCAGGCCACCCACCCCGGGGGGAGGGAGCACCCCCTCCTCACAGTCCCGGGGGGCCCGGTCACCCCGGGGGGAGCACCCCCTCCTCACAGCCCCGGGGGCCGGTCACCCTGGAGGGAGTACCCCCTCCTCACCAGCCCCGGGGGCCAGGTCACCCTCCCCGGGGGGAGGGAGCACCCCCTCCTCACAGTCCCGGGGGGCCCGGTCACCCCGGGGGGAGCACCCCCTCCTCACAGCCCCGGGGGCCGGTCACCCTGGAGGGAGTAACCCCTCCTCACAGCCCCGGGGGTCAGGTCACCCACCCTGGGGAGGGAGCACCCCCTCCTCACAGCCCCGGGGGCCAGGCCACCCCGGGGAGGGAGCACCCCCTCCTCACAGCCCCGGGGGCCTGGTCACCCCTGGGGGCAGCACCCCCTCCTCACAGCCCCAGGGGCCAGGTCACCCTGGAGGGAGCACCCCCTCCTCACAGCCCCGGGGGCCAGGTCACCCCGGGAGGGAGCAGCGGGCGGGAGAGAAGCAGCTCTGCTCCTCCTGCCGCGGAAGCCGCTCCCGGAGCGCGGGGGCTGCTGGACCATCTGGCCGGGCGGCGTGAGGAGGAAGCCGTCCTTCCCCGGAGACAAGACGGGGATGACTCAGGCGGCATCCGGGAGCGGACCGGGGACCGCGCTGACAGCTCCTTCTTCTTCTTCTTTTTTGGATTTTTTTTCATTGCTTCTCATTGCTTCCAAAACCCAGCCTCCCTCCCCTCCTTGCAGCGTTCTTGAGCCATCATTCCTGGCACCCGCTAGTCTGAGAAGGGATGTTTGGTTCTTTTTTAAAAATGTGTGTGTGTGTGTGTGTGTGTGTGTGTGTGTGTGTGTGTGTGTGTGTGTATTTAGCTGAAACCGGTGTGGCTCAGTGGATAGAGCGTCAGCCTGCGGACTGAAGGGTCCCAGGTTCGATTCCCATCAAGGGCATGTACCTTGGTTGCGGGCACATCCCCGGTGGGGGGTGTGCAGGAGGCAGCTGGTTGGTGTTTCTAGCTCTCTGTCCCTCTTCCTTCCTCTCTGTACGACAGCGTTTCCCAAAGTGTGGCACACGCACCCCCAGGGGTACGGGAAGAGTTTGGCGGGGGTACACGTTGCACCGGAGTTCGGTGGGGATATACACTGCACCGTGCTTAGCTGCGCCTCATTCTACGTTCTCCTGAGTCAGGTCAAGACAGTCTTGTGAGGCGTGAGATGGTCCGGCGTGCAAATAAATGTTATTTATAATATAACTTCTATGTATATTTTATTACAGATAATTTTATTTTTCGTTTATTATTATTTTGTGTGTGTACCAAAAAAAGAAAATAATAAATATATTTTGATGGTTATTAAAATACATCTATTTTATTTTTTTTTGAAAAGGGGTACTTGGCATTGTGAAAATTACAAAAGGGGTACACATGTGTCAAAAGTTTGGGAAACGCCGAGACCGGTTTGGCTCAGGGGATAGAGCGTCGGCCTGCGGACTGAAAGGTCCCAGGTTCGATTCCGGTCAAGGGCATGTACCTTGGCTGCGGGCACATCCCCGGTGGGGGGTGTGCAAGAGGCAGCTGGTCGATGATTCTCTCTCATTGACGTTTCTGGCTCCCTATCTCTCTCCCTTCCTCTCTGTAAAATAGCAATAAAAATATATATATTTTTAAAAAGTTTGGGAAACACTATTGTGAGAAATCAATTAAAAATTTTTTTGACTCTCCAAAGAGATGTCAGTCGTTGTCCTGCTGCTATGTGGCTCTGTGGACTAATGGGTTTGCCGACCCCTGCCCCGCCCCACCAGGCCCGCCCCAGAGGTTCCGTTCTTTGCCGGAGCCCCGGGGGCACTGAGGCCTGTGGGTGCCGTGACTCGGCAGCGCTGGTTTTCCGTGGTCCAGGCCAGTCACGGTCTGCTGATGGCTGGGCCAGCTTTGTCTTCCCTCCCGCGGGCCGCTCCGCCTCCTCCTCCCCTTCTCTCCCAAAGGCTGCAGCTCCCCCGCTGTCCTGCGACCAGGTCTCCCCGCGGTCACCCAGGACCAAGGCTCCCACGGGCACCTGTGGGTGCAGTTCCGGCTGCTCCCTGCAGGGCGCACCTGCCGCCTCCAGGTGGCGCTCGTTGAAAGGCTGTAACAGCTGATTCATTCAACCTCATTCTCTCCTCTCTCTTTCCTCTCTCTCTCTCTCCCTCCCTCTCTCTTTCCTCTCTCTCTCCCTCCCTCTCTCTTTCCTCTCTCTCTCTCCCTTCCTCCCTCTCTCTTTCCTCTCTCTCTCCTCTCTCTCTCTCTCCCTCCCTCCCTCTCTCTCTCTCTCTTTCCAATCTCTCTCCCCCCCCCAGTCCCTCCTCTCCTCTCTCTCCAACCTGTCCCTTAATGTCCTCAGACCTGTTAGCCATAATGTTGTTGTTTTTCTCCCCCACAATACTGAATGTTTTTTAATTAAATCTATTGGGACACAATCCTTTTATTTTTATTTTTATTATTTTTAAACATTTAAAATATATATGTTATTGATTTTTTACAGAGAGGAAGGGAGAGGGATAGAGAGTCAGAAACATCGATGAGAGAGTAACATGGATCAGCTGCCTCCTGCACACCCTCACTGGGGATGTGGCCGCAACCAAGGTACATGCCCTTGACCGGAATTGAACCCGGGACCCTTCAGTCCGCAGGCCGACGCTCTATCCACTGAGCCAAACCGGTTTCAGCAGGAAACAATCATTTAAAAAAAAATACTTTTTATTGCCCTAACTGGTTTAGCTCAGTGGATAGAGCATAGGCCTGCGGACTGAGGGGTCCCGGGTTCGATTCCGGTTAATGGCACGTACCTTGGTTGCGGGCATATCCCCAGTGGCGGGGGGGGGGAGTGTGCAGGAGGCAGCTGATCGATGTTTTTCTCTTATCGATGTTTCTAACCCTCTATCTCTCTCCCTTCCTCTCTGTAAAAAAAATTCAATAAAATCTATTTAAAAAAATACTTTTTATTGATTTCAGAGAGGAAGGGAGAGAGAGAGATCAATAATTGGAGAGAATCATTGATAGGCTGCCTCCTGCACGCCCCCCACTGGGGATCGAGCCCACAACCCAAGCATGTGCTCTTGACCAGAATCAAACCATGACCTCCTGATTCCTAGGTCGCCGCTCAACCACTGAGCCACACCAGCCGGGCTGGGACACAACCGTGATTCCTTAAGATGTTTCAAACACGGGCCAGACCCCGCACTTCCCGGAGCCCTGCACCTCACCCCATATTAGGTTCTGGCTGGTCCCCGTGTCCCGTCCCCCCCCCCCCTTGGAGCTGGAGGTCAGCCCGGTCACCCTGCCACCCTCCTACGTCGCTGGATCCGAGGGTAGAGCAGGCGGGTCTTCGGGGCGCTGTTTTGAAACTGCGTCCCCAAAAGTTTGAAAATGTCTGTGGAAAGGGTGGGAGGATAGCTTTCCAGCATCTTTTATTTTAGCGCAAATCGGCAGCTACAAAAATAGCCACGAGGATGAGAAGCACAGCTCCGGGAATGCAGGCGGCAGTCTATGTATACGAGAGCCCGAGCGACCATCGCCACCGAACCCGGGACCACACAGGCTGCGTGGGGCGGGGCGACCAGGCTGGCAGGGGGGTGGGTGAGGGGCGACCAAAGGACCGAGCGGCAGGCTGCATGGGGCGACCAGGCCTGTAGGGGGGGCGGCCAGTTGGGGGCGACCAGGCCAGCATGAGGGGGGGCAGTAAGGGACAACCAGGCTGGCAGGGGGTGACCAGGCCTGTAGGGGGGGGTGCAGTGAGGGGAGACCAGGCCATCAGAGGGGGGGCAGTGAGGGGTGACTAGGCTGGTGGGGGGGCAGTTAGGGGTGACCATGCTGGCAGGGGAGGGGGCAGTTGGGGATGACCAGGCCAGCGGGGGGGACAGTTAGGGGTGATCAGGCAGGTGAGCAGTTAGGGGCCAGTGGTCCTGGATTGTGAGAGGGACATCCCCGAGGAGTCCCGGATTGGAGAGGGCGCAGGCAGGGCTGAGGGGACACACGCCCCGCCCCCGTGCACAAATTCCATGCACTGGGCCTCTAGTATTGTAATAACTACGGATGGTGCCAGGGGGGGACAAGACTTACTGGGGTGATCCCTTTGCAAAGTCTGACTGTGCGCTGTACACCTGGCACTGATGTAAAACTAATATTAAATGTCACCTATCGTTGAAAAGTTAAAAATTTTATTTTATTTTATTAATTTATTTATTTTTTACAGGGAGGAAGGGAGAGTTAGAAACACGGATGAGAGAGAAAATCGAACAGCTGCCTCCTACACACTCCCCATGGGGGATGTGCCTGCAACCAAGGTGCATGCCCTTGACCGGAATGGAACCTGGGACCCTTCAGTCCGCAGTGGGTTCTTACACTGGACAGGAGGGCCGGAACAAAAGCAGCCTGACCATGCTGGCACTCTCCTCTTGGGCTGCTGGTGAAGGAGCGGAGGGGAGAGCAAGAGAACCCTCCTCCGCTCTTTCGCCTCCGCGGGCCGGATAGAACAGCCGCACGGGCCGGATTCGGCCCCCGGGCCGTAGTTTGCCCACGGCTGGTCTGGACGATGCTCTAACCACCGGCGCTGCCCAGCCAGGATAGAACATGACCGTGTTTGGGGATGGGGGAGGGCAGGGGGGGGACTCCAGTACCTGACCCGGCTCTCCACTCCCAAAGCCGTGGCCACGTGGGTTTTTTATTTTATTTTTATTTTAAATATATTTTATTGATTTTCTACAGAGAGGAAGGGAGAGGGATAGAGAGTTAGAAACATCGATGAGCGAGAAACATGGATCAGCTGCCTCCTGCACACCCCCTACCGGGGATGTGCCTGCAACCAAGGGACACGCCCCCGACCGGAATCAAACCTGGGACCCTTCAGTCCGCAGGCCAACGCTCTATCCACTGAGCCACACCGGTTTCGGCTCCATTGATTTTTAGAGAGAATGGAAGCAAGGGAGGGGGGTGAGAGAGAGAGAAGCACGGATGTGAGAGAGACACATTCATTGGTTGCCTCTTATGCGTGCCCCCAGACCAGGGCAGGGATTGAACCTGAAACCCAGGTATGTGCCCTTGACCAGGAATCGGACCCCTGACCCTTTGGTTGGAATCCCAGGTTCGATTCCAGTCAAGGGCATGTACCTTGGTTGCGGGCACATCCCCAGTAGGGGGTGTGCAAGAGGCAGCTGATCCATGTTTCTCGCTCATCGATGTTTCTGACTCTCTATCCCTCTCCCTTCCTCTCTGTACAAAATATATTAAACAAACAAACAAAGTGGGTCGCATTCCGAGGTCCAGGGGGTGAGGACCCCAGCACGTCCATCGGGAAAGGACTACATTCAACCCACAGCAACGTTGGTGTTCTCAGTTCAGGATTCCCCGTCAGGCCGAAACAGGTGTGGCTCAGTGGATAGAGCGTCTGCCTGCGGACTGAAGGGTCCCGGGTTCAATTCCGGTCAAGGGCACGTACCTTGGTTGCGGGCACATCCCCAGTGGGGGGGTGCAGGAGGCGGCTGATCGATGTTTCTCTCTCATCGATGTTTCTAGCTCTCTATCCCTCTCCCTTCCTCTCTGTAAAAAATCAAGATTTTTTTTTTTTAAAGAATTTCCCGTCAGTCTTGCTGGGTCATGGACACGTGGCTTCAGGTGGCTTCGGGGCTGACCAGCAACCCCTGGCGTGTTTCGGGGGCGGGGGGAAGAAGCACCCCTTCTCCCCGCCCCGGACACCCCGGATCCCACCACAAACGGACTCCCCAAATCAAAGCGGTTCCATTTCCAAACCTTTAATCCCAAATCAGACCCCGGGGGGGGCCAGACCCCCCCCTGCCCTGCCCCACCCCACCCCACCCCGCCCCGTGTCTCCAAATGCTGGATCCGTCACAAGAAGGCTCTCCCGCACCCACGTGACTGCCTCCCAATGCCAGACATGCCCGGGCCCCGCTCCCTCCCCACACCCCCGGCCTCCCTCCCACCCCCTCCCCGGCCCCAGTTACCCCATCAGGTCCCCACCAACCTCCCCTGGGGACCCTCGTTTGCAGAAAAGGCGAGGAGGGCGCCAGACAGGCCTGTGCAGACAGACAGCCTCTCCAGGACATGGGGGGGGGGGCTGCACGAAAGATGCTGAGGGGCCCTGGCCGGGGTGGCTCAGTGGGTAGAGAGCATCAGCCCGAGGACCGAAAGGGTCCGGGGTTCATCCGATTCAGGTCCAGGTTACGTCCCTCTGTGGCAGGCCGCTCCCCGGTCCGGGGCCCCAGTCGGGGGGTGCATGCAGGAGGCAACCCATCGACGTGTCCCCCCCTCTCTCTTCTCTCACACATCGACGTTTCTCTCTGCCTCTCCCTCTCCCTTCCTCCTCCTCCTCCTCTCTCTCTAGGGCCTGGCGGAGAAACGTCCTCTCGGGTGAGGATTCACGACGACGACAAGAAGAAGAAGGTCGAGGGGACGAGGGTCCGGGAGGGCTGGCAGGGGCGGTGCGAAGGCGCAGGGGTGCCTGCTCTAGGGGTCCCGGGGCGCCTGCTTGGGGCAGAGCGCGCCCCAGGGCCAGGGCGGCAGGGAGAGCAGCAGGAAGCAGCCGCCGCCGAGCAGCAGCACCAGGCTGGCGCCCACGCCGCAGCCCAGCGACCAGGAGTACTCGTAGGTGAGCGCCGGGGCGGGCGGCGGCTCCGGGCCCACCCGCTGCACCAGCGCCCGCACGGCGTGCCGGAACACCTCCAGGCTGACCAGGAGCAGCAGGCCTGCGGGGAGGAGAGACGGGTGCTCAGAGCCCGGGGCGGGGGGGACCCCAACTCCGGGCTCTGTGTCTCCTCCAGGCACCCCGACCCAGGCCCCTCAAACAAGAAACACGCCACCAAGACCGGTGTGGCTCAGTGGATGGAGCGTCGATCTGCGGACTGGAGGGTCCCGGGTTCGATTCCGGTCAAGGGCATGTGCCTTGGTTGCGGGCACATCCCCAGTTGGGGGTGTGCAAGAGGCAGCTGATCCCCAGTGGAGGGTGTGCAAGAGGCAGCTGGTCGATGATTCTCTCTCATCAATGTTTCTAATTCTCTATCCCTCTCTCTTTCTCTCTGTAAAAAAATCAATAAAATATATTTTTTTTTAAAAAGAAAAAGTTTAAAAAGAAATAAAGAATGCAGCCGAAACCGGTTTGGCTCAGTGGTAGAGCGTCGGTCTACGGACTGAAAGGTCCCGGGTTCGATTCCAGCCAAGGACATGTACCTTGGTTGCAGGCACATCCCCAGTGGGGGGACGTGCAGGAGGCAGCCAATTCATGAGTCTCTCTCATTATTGATGTTTTTTTTCTCTCTCTCCCCCTCCCTTCCTCTCTGAAATCAATAAAATAGCCCTAACAGGTTTGGCTCAGTGGATAGAGCATCGGCCTGCAGACTGAAGGGTCCCGGGTTCCATTCCGGTCAAGGGCATGGACCTTGGTTGTGGGCACATCCCCAGTGGGGGGTGTGCAGGAGGCAGCTGATTGATGGTTCTCTCTCATCGATGTTTCTAACTCTCTATCCCTCTCCCTTCCTCTCTGTAAAAAAAATCAATAAAACATATTTTTTAAAAAGAAAAGTTTTTTTTTAAAAGAAAGAAAGAAAGAAAGAAAGAAAGAAAGAAAGACAAAGAAAGAAAGAAAGCAATTAACCTCCTTTGACCCTCACTTTTGGGGGAGCCTCCTGGCCCTGGGGGACCATAAATAAACCCGCTGCCTTGGCTCCGGGGCCCGGTCCCTCCATCCGAGAGGATGGCGGTCCACCCGGCTCCCAGCTTTTCCCTTCTGTCTTCGGGTCTGGTCTCTTCCTTTCTCTTATGTCTCATCCCCCAGCTCCTCTACTCGGGAACTGAACCCGCTCTTTTTCCCTGCTGGACGCGGGAAAGAGGGGAACGCCTACCCCACACCAGTCGGGGCGGGAGGGGATTTCTAAATGAGGCCGGTGGCCCCGATGGGAGTCCGCCCAACCTCGAGCCACGGGCTCAGAGAAACGTCCTCACGCACCGCCCGCCAAGCGCGGGCCGCCCGTGGCCTGCCAGCTGCCCCCGCCGCAGCCTCCAGAGGAGACACGCTGGGGAGACGAGATAATTTCAGGGATCGAGGCGAGCCGGGAAGGAGTTGGAACAGGGCGATGGGAAGGGGAGTGAGGTCCAGCGGGGAGGAGCGAGGACTGGAAATTCTAGCGCCGGGTCAGGGAAAGGCGTCCCGGGCTGAGACGCAAATGAAGGATGGCAGGCAGCCAGCCGGCCGGCCACGCGTGAAATGAAGCGACTCTTCCGAGCAGGAGGAGCGGCTGGGGCAAAGGCCCGGGGCAGGACGGGGCAGAGGGAGTCTGAGGAGGAGAGGGGAGGGCCGTGTGGCCAGAACAGAGAGAGTGGGGGGGGGGGGGAGCGTGGTGGGCAATGGCGTGCAGAGGTTGGCAGGGGGTCAGATCACTTAGGACCATTTAAATATATATATATATATATTTCTATTGATTTCAGAGAGGAAGGGTGGGGGAGAGAGAGAGAGACAGAAACAACAATGATGACAGAGAATCATTAATGGCTGCCTCCTGTATGCCCGCTCCCCCCACTAGGGATTAAGCCCACAACCTGGGCATGTGCCCTTGACCAGAATTGAACCTGGTACTCTTTGGTCCGTAGGCCGATGCTCTATCCACTGAGCCACACCGGCCAGGGATCCCCCGTGGTTTTGAATCGGGGGCCTGGAGCATGCAGCCTGGAGTCTGTGCACCATGGTCCAGTGACCCCCTGAGCCCTTCCCGGCCCCACGCAGCTCGGCATGGGAGCCTTGAAGGTGGAAAAGCATCCGGACGAAGAGGAGACGCTGCCACGTCCCCTTCACACCTTTGCCTGTTCCTGCACCTTTCATTCATTCGACAGATCTTAGCGGGCCTCTCGTTGTGAAATACTAGAGGTCCGGTGCACGAAATTCGTGCATAAGGGGGGGGGTCCCCATCTGAGACCCTTCTCACACAATCCAGGACTGCTGGCTCCCAACTGCTCGCCTGCCTGCCTTCCTGATTGCCCCTAACCGCTTCTGCCTGCCAGCCTGATCACCCCCTAACCACTCCCCTGCCAGCCTGTTTGCCCCCAACTGCACTCCCCTGCAGGCCTGGTCCCCCCTAACCACTCCCCTACCAGCCTGATTGCCCCTAACTGCCCTCCCCTGCAGGCCTGGTGACTCCCAACTGCCCTCCCATGCAGGCCTGGTCACCCCTAACTGCCCTCCCCTGCAGGCCTGGTCGCCCCTAACTGCCCATCCCTTCAAGCCTAGTGCCTCTCAACTGCATTTCCCTGCTGGCCATCTTGTGTCCAATGGGGGCGGCCATCTTTGACCACATGGGGGCAGCCATCTTTGACCACATGGGGGCAGCCATCTTGTGTGTTGGAGTGATGGTCAATCTGCCTATTACTCTTTTATTAGACAGGGTATACAGGAGACTAATTGAGGCTACCTCTGGAAGGAGAGGCGGACAAGAACCAGGTGAATGTACTGTGGTGGGCTGAGCCGCATCCTCCAGTTGGTGGTGGGGCTTTTAAAGATATAAGCTAAAATGAGGTCACTCGCGTGGGCTCCAATCCAGGGCGGCGGCTGCCGTTACAAGGAGAGATGAGGGCACAGACGGCCACGGGGACGACCACGTGAGGACACAGGAGAAAAGGGCCGTCTGCAGGCTGAGGGAGGGGGGCCTCAGGAGGGCCCAGCCCGCTGACCCCGGAGCTTGGACTTCCATCCTCCAGGGCTGAGAGGAGACACATTTCTGGTGTCAAGACACCCAAGGTCCAAATCTTTATTATTATTATTATTATTATTATTATTAAATTTACTAGAGGCCCGTTGCACGATATTCGTGCAAGAATAGGCCTTCCTTGCCAAAACCGGTGTGGCTCAGTGGATAGAGCATCGGTCTGCGGACTGAAGGGTCCCAGGTTAGATTCCAGTCAAGGGCATGTACATTGGTTGTGGGCACATTCCCTGGTAGGGGGTGTGCAGGGGGCAGCTGGTCGATGTTTCTCTCTCATTGATATGTCTAGCTCTCTATCCCTCTCCTTTCCTCTCTGTAAAAAAATCAATAAAATATATATATTTTTAAATAGGCCTTCCTTCCCCGGCTTCACTCCCAGCCCACCCAGGAGCCAGCAAATCCTCGCGTCTGTCTGGAGCACTGCTCCTGTAGCTTCCTCAGCTGTCCCCCTCTCTCCCTCATACTATGTGTCCCACCCCTCCAGCCACTCCACACCCGCATATGCAAATTAACCCACCATCTTTGTTGGGTTAATTTGCATACTCACTCTGACTGGCTGCAGACATAGCGGAGGTATGGTCAATTTACATGGTTGTCTATTACTCGGTAAGACTGGGGTGTCATTGGTTAATAGGATCATGTAGGTTTCGGGTGTGGACTTCCATGTTACAAGATCTGTACATTGCACTGTGTGCCACCCCACAAAGTCAAATCATCTCCCCTCACCCTATAGTCGGCCCCCTCCACAGCCTCACACACCAGAGCCCTTGGAGGCCCTCCAGTTCCGAGCCGACATCGGGGCTTAGAGCTCTCGTAGCTGAGCCTACTACCAGCCCTTGTGCCTCCCCGCAGGCCACAGTGCTTGGAGACCTCTCAACCTCCCAGCATGCAATAGTGTTTGGAGACCTCTCAACTTCCCAGCATGCAACAGTGCTTGGGGACCCTGCCTCCCAGCGTTCAACAGTTCTCAGAGATCTTACCTCCCACTATGCGACCCAGCATGCAACTGAGCTTGGAGATCCCACCTCCCATCGTGCAACAGTGCTTGGAGATCCTACCTGCCAGCACGCACAGTTCTTGTAGACCATACCTCCCAGCATGCAATGGGGTGTAGAGCTCCCACCTCCCAGCGGGCAACAGTGGCTAGGGAATCCCACCTCCCAGCATGCACAGTTTTTGTAGACCATACCTCCCAGCATGCAACGGGGTTTAGCGCTCCCACCTCCCCGCAGGCAACAGTGCTTGGGGATCCCCCCACCTCCCAGCGTGCAGTGCCCTCAGTCTGCAGGCTGGGGCACGGCCCTCACCTGAGAGGCCGAAGCAGATGGCTCCTACTCGGACCAGGAACTCTGCGCCTTTGCTGAGCACCATGATGATGCAGAGGCACCCCAGCGCCATGACCGTCAGGCCGAGGACCGCTATCACCGCGGCTGCCAGGTTCATCTCTGCAGGGAGGGGGGTGGGGGAGAACATAGGATGCTGGGAGCCGCCAAACTCCCCCACAGGGAGCCGGAGCCAGGGAAACGGGGGACTCGGGACGAGAGGAGAATGTGCTCGTAGAAGCCCTAACCGGTGTGGCTCAGTGGATAGAGCGTCGGCCTGCGGACTGAAAGGTCCCGGGTTCGATTCCGGTCAGGGGCATGTACCTTGGTTGAGGGCACATCCCCAGTAGGGGGTGTGCAGGAGGCAGCTGGTCAATGATTCTCTCTCTCATCAATGTCTCTAACTTTCTCTCCCTCTCCCTTCCTCTCTGTAAAAAAAAATCAATAAAATATATTTTTAAAAAATAAAATAAAAATAAAGCGCCATGCACAGAGAGGGGCTGCGGCTTGCCCGGAGTTGCACAGCACGTGGCAAAGGCAGAGCCGGGGTAGGAGTGTCGGGCACAGGACCCTCCTGCCCCCACTGCCCCCACCGTGGGACCTGCCCCCGCGGGACACAGGAGCCGAGCCCAAGCCCGCCGAGAACCCCTCCAACGCAGTCAGCATACCCCACCCCGCACACCCACACCCCTCAACCCCCCTCGCTGGGGCGGCAGGCCCTCACCTTTCTTTGTGGTTCTGTGGAAGATGTGTGCGTTCTCCCCCGTGGTGAAGAACTTAAAGTAGGTGCAGTTGGTTTCTGTGGGGGCAAGGGGGGGAGAGAAATAAGGGAGGTGACACGGGGGGGGGGGGAGAAAGTGGGGGGATCCTCATGTATGTTCGGGGCTGGATAGTACGCCTAGCTCACGGTACCCGGAGAATATGACAGGTGCATCCCTGATAAAAATATGGCAGAAGACCCCTGGCCAGTGTGGCCCAGTGGATAGAGCGTAGACCTGCAAGCTGGAGGGTCCCAGCTTCGATTCTGGTCAAGGGCACATGCCCGGGGTGCAGGCTCGATCTAGGGAGTCTGCAAGAGGCAGCCGATCCATGATTCTCTCATCACTGATGTTTCTCTCTCTGTCCCTCTCCTTTCCTCTCTGAAATCCATAAAATATGCATATGTATTTTTGTTTTTTAATATATTTTATTGATTTTTTACAGAGAGGAAGGGAGAGGGATAGAGAGCTAGAAACATGGATGGGAGGAAACATCGATCAGCTGCCTCCTGCACACCCCCTACCGGGGATGTGCCCGCAACCAAGGCACATGCCCTTAACCGGAATCGAACCCGGGACCTTTCAGTCTGCAAGCCGACACTCTATCCACTGAGCCACACCGGTTAGGCAAAATATGCATATATATATTTTTAAAAGATAAGCATTGCTATAAAAATCAACACAGAGAGGGGAGGGGACCCCATGATACGCAGTGGGGGGGGGGGGGACATGTCCTCAGGACAGTGAGGGTTACTGGGAAGCGGGGTGTCTGGGGGGTTGGTAGACGTGAGGTGAGAGCTCCGTTTGGGGGGACCCATAGGTGGGAGGGAGCAGGCATGATTCTGTGGGGTCCAGGCTGTCTGCGCCCGGGGCCCGGGGGTGGGGCAGCTGCCGGGGGGGGGGGGGGGAGCAAGCTGACACGGGAGCCCAGCTCTCGGGGGCACGGCGGCGTGTGGGCACGTGCGCAGGGCACAGGCTGTCCCCGTGTGGGTGTTCCGGGGAACGCAGGCTGCCGAGGGCGCCAGCTGTGAGGGAGCCGCCGGCGGGTGTCGGCCGAGGCCACGTGGGGAGGCCCGGGCTCCCTGGGCTCGGTGTGGGGGGCAGGGGGGTCCGGGGCTCGGGGGTCCGGGATCACAGCTGTACCGAGGCTCCAGGAGTCACAGGCTGGTCTGGGGCACAGGCTGGTCTGGGGGACAGGCTGGTCTGGGTACAGGCTGGTCTGGAGGTACATGGTGGTCTGGGGGTACAGACTGGTCTGTGGGTACAGGCTGGCCTGGGGGTACAGGTGGATCTAGGGGTACAGGCTGGTCTGGGGGTACACAGTGGTCTGGGTACAGGCTGGTCTGGGGGTATAGGCTGGTCTGGGTACAGGCTGGTCTGGGGGCACAGGCTGGTCTGGGGTACAGGCTGGTCTGGGGGCACAGGCTGGTCTGGGTACAGGCTGGTCTGGGGCACCGGCTGGTCTGGGGGTATAGGCTGGCCTGGGGGTACAGGTGGATCTAGGGGTACAGGCTGGTCTGGGGGCACAGGCTGGTCTGGGGGCACAGGCTGGTCTGGGTACAGGCTGGTCTGGGGGCACAGGCTGGTCTGGGGGCACAGGCTGGTCTGGGTACAGGCTGGTCTGGGGGTACAGGCTGGTCTGGGGGCACAGGCTGGTCTGGGGGCACAGGCTGGTCTGGGTACAGGCTGGTCTGGGGGCACAGGCTGGTCTGGGGGTACAGGCTGGTCTGGGGCACAGGCTGGTCTGGGTACAGGCTGGTCTGGGGGCACAGGCTGGTCTGGGTACAGGCTGGTCTGGGGGCACAGGCTGGTCTGGGGTACAGGCTGGTCTGGGGGCACAGGCTGGTCTGGGTACAGGCTGGTCTGGGGCACCGGCTGGTCTGGGGGTATAGGCTGGCCTGGGGGTACAGGTGGATCTAGGGGTACAGGCTGGTCTGGGGGAATAGGATGATTTAAGGTTACAGGATGGCCTGGGGCAAAAAGCTAGTCTAGGGGTACAGACTGTTATGGGGAAACAGGCTGGTCTGGGGGTACAGGCTGGCCTGGGGGTACAGGCTGGCCTGAGGGAACAGGCTGGCCTGGGGGTACAGGTGGAGCTAGGGGTACAGGCTGGTCTGGGGGGAAAAGAAGATTTAGGGCTACAGGCTGGCCTGGGGCACCAGCCTCCTGGGGTGCAGACTTTCTCTACCAGGTGTGAGCCGGGGGCAAAGGCCACTGGGGAGCCCTCCCCCCGGGGGGCTCAGCTCCCTCTGGGGGCGCCCAGGCCCCTCCCCTCATCCCCCCCCATTCCTCCCCCGTCCCCCCCTATCCCCCCCCCCCCCCCCCCCCGGCTCACCTCCGGGCAGCTGGGCGGGGCCGCAGGTGCGGCGGCCGGCCGGCAGGTCCGCCTGCCACAGGCGCTTCACGCACACCTTCCAGAGCCCCAGGTAGGCGGCGTCGCACACGGCGCTGTCGTTGGCGCGGGCGGCGTTGAGCTCCACCCAGAACTCGGTGCCCACGGCCAGCACGGCCAGCGCGGCGCCCACGGCCGCCAGCAGCAGCGCCAGCTTCAGCTTGCCCTCGCGCTCGGGCGCCAGCCCCGCCGCCGCGCCCGCGCCCCGCCGCGCCGCCGCGCCGCGCCGCCGGTCCTCCTCTTGCATCAGGAAGTTGGACCACATCATCATCGCGGCGGCGGCGGCGGGCCGGGCCGGGCCGAACCGAACCGAACCGGGCCGGGCCGGGCCGGGCTGGGCTGGCGGGGAAGGGCTGGGCCGGGCCGGGCTGGGCTGGGCCGGGCTGGGCTGGGCCGGGCCGGGGCGGGGCGGGGCCGGGGGGGCGGGAGGAGAGGCCTCGGGGTCCCCCCGACACTTGGGGGGGGCTGTGTCCCCGGGACTGTACCGCGAGGAACCCCGGAACCTCACATGGGGGGCGGGGGGCGGCCTAAGGGTGCCTCTGCGCCTCGGAAGAGGGAAGAAAACAACAAGAAGAAGAAGAAGACACCCCCCCACCCCACCCCCCGCTCGCACCCCGCCCCCCGCTTTGCACGCACACGCCCCGGGGGACCCGCCGGGCGGGCGGCGAGGCTCCGGGAGGGGAGGAAGCGCCCGCGTTGCCACAGAAACTCGGCGGCGGCGGGGACGTGGGACCCGGAGCAGGATCGAGGCGCCCGGGGTGGGGGGGCCCCCCCGAGGGCTCCGGGGTGGGGGGGTGGGGTTAGGGGGGGAGGGAGGAGGCTGCTCCGCCCCCGCCCCCGCGGCCCGGATTTCGGGGTGCGCAGCAGCAGCGGAGGACGCCGAGCGCCGCCTCGTGCGTTTGAAAGGAGGCGCCTCTCGGCTTCTCCCAGGGAAAGCTCGGAATCGGGGGGCTGGGGGGGGGGGGCTGGGGGGGAAAGGGGGGAGCAGCTGGGGGAGGAGTCGGGTCCCCGCTGGGGCGTCTCCGGGAGCTCAGCCCCCCTCCTGGGTCTCAGAGAGGCAGCGGGGGGCGCCCCCACGCACACCCACACGCCCCAACATCCACGCAGGGGAGCAACCGGGTCCTGGCTGGGGGTTCACAACGAGTGGGGGGACGGGGACCTGCTGGAATCAGAGAACGGACTCCATCCCAGGTCTGCGATGGGGAGATGGGGGGGGGCTCCCCGGGAGCTCAAAGTGGGGGGAAGAGGCGCAGATCGAGGGGCGGCTGCGCCCCGCGACGCGCAGGCGCTGCCCGCGGAGGGAGGGCGGCCGGCGGGGCCCCGGCGGGCGCGCCCCTCCCCCGGCTCCCGGGGCCTGCCGGGCCGCGCGGGCCTCCTCCAGGCCCCGCTCCGGGCCTCCCGCCCCCGAACCCCGAACCCCGGGCCCCGAACCCCGGACCCCCGCTCGCCCGCCCCGCCTGCCTGGGCGCCGCCCGGCTCCGCTCCTCCGCGCCGCGCGCTCCGCTCCGCCGCCGCCGCCGCCGCCGCCCGGCCTCGCCCCCGGCGCCCACCCCGCCCCCACCCACCCCACCCCGCCCCCCGCACCCCGCCCGGCCGCCCGGCTATTTCGGGCGCGACCCGTAAATAACACCCGCACCTGTCGCCGCGCCTGTTGCCATAGGGACCCGGGTGTTTTAAGGAGACGCGGGGCGGGCGGCGCGGGGCCGGGGGCTGACCCGGCTGGAGCCCCCGGCACGGCCGGGCCCCCGGAGGGGCGAGCGCGCCCGCCCAGGAGCCCATCTCCCCGGGGGAGGGAGGGGAATGTGGGCGGGGGAGGGAGCTGGACCGGAGCCGGGAGTTTCGATTTGGGGCTGGACTGGGAGCAGCTGGGAAGCTGAACTGCTGGATCCGAGGGAGGAGGCTGGGGGCCTGGGCTCCTGGGTCTGAGGGAGGAGGCTGGGGGTCAGGGCTCCTGGGTCTGAGGGAGGAGGCTGGGGGGGCCTGGGCTCCTGGGTCTGAGGGAGGAGGGAGGGGCCTGGGGGCCTGGGTCTGAGGGAGGAGGCTGGGGGCCTGGGCTCCCGGGTCTGAGGGAGGAGGGAGGGGCCTGGGGGCCTGGGTCTGAGGGAGGAGGCTGGGGGCCTGGGCTCCTGGGTCTGAGGGAGGAGGCTGGGGATCTGGGCTCCTGGGTCTGAGGGAGGAGGGCTGGGGGCCTGGACTCCTGGGTCTGAGGGAGGAGGCTGGGGCCTGGGCTCCTGGGTCTGAGGGAGGAGGGGCTGGGGCTCAGATCCCAGGTGGGAAGGGGGAAGGACAGAGGCCGGTGCTGGGGTCCTCAGCACGCAGGGAGGTAGGAGGATCAGGCGTGGGGAGCTGGCTGCTGGGAGCACAGAATCAGAGCTCCGTGTAGTTGATTAGCCGGGTGGGGTGCCCCCAGGACTTTCCACGCAGTCTTGCTCCCTGGGGGCAGGGACGGGGCAGTGGTGGTGGAATGGCCACGGGGCCTGGTCTTCACCCTTTCGCCCCCGCCCTCGCCCGTGTGCCGATGGGAAGGCCCAGGGGGATCCGCTTTCACCCACAGCTCTGCCCGCGGTTGGTTGCTCCAGCGGCAGGGGGGGTCCCGGCCTTCTCCGTGCACCTGCTCCGGACGCCATGATTGCCATGGCACCCTTCATTGCTTTAGGGGAGCACACATTGCCCTGGGGTGTGACCCTGGGTGTCTGTGGGCTCCCCCAGCCTGCGGCCGGGCCGGGGTGCTCCAGGAACTCACCCTGGCCCTCAGCACAGCACAGCCCAGGACACACATGTGCATTAGGCCGCGTGAATGAGTGAATGAATGAGCAAGTGGATGGATGGATGGATGGATGGATGGATGAGCAGATGGATGAGCAGATGGATGGATGGATGGATGGATGGATGGATGGATAGATGAGCGGATGGATGGATGGATGGATGGATGAGCGGATGGATGGATGGATGGATGGATGGATGGATGGATGAGCAGATGGATGGATGGATGTATGTATGGATGGATGGATGGATAGATGAGCAGATGGATGGATGGATGGATG
This sequence comes from Vespertilio murinus, assembly GCA_963924515.1. Lineage (NCBI taxonomy): Eukaryota > Metazoa > Chordata > Mammalia > Chiroptera > Vespertilionidae > Vespertilio > Vespertilio murinus. Next base: position 47,853,195 of record OZ004716.1, on the reverse strand, counting down.
GATGGATGAGCAGATGGATGAGCAGATGGATGGATGGATGGATGGATGGATGGATGGGCAGATGGATGGATGGATGGATGGATGGATGGATGGGCAGATGGATGGATTGGTGGATGGATGGATGGATGGATGAGCAGATGGATGGATGGATGGATGGATGGATGAGCAGATGGATGGATGGATGGATGGATAGATGAGCAGATGGATGGATGGATGGATGAGCAAATGGATGGATGGATGGATGGATGGATGAGCAGATGGATGGATGGATGGATGGATGAGCAAATGGATGGATGGATGGATGGATGGATGGATGGATGGGCGGATGGATGGATGGATGGATGGATGGATGGGTGGATGGATGGATGGGTGGGTGGATGGATGGGTGGATGGATGGATGGGTGGATGGATGGGTGGATGGATGGGTGGATGGATGGATGGGTGGGTGGATGGATGGGCAGATGGATGGGTGGATGAATGGATGGATGGGCTGATGGATAGATGGGTGGATGGATGGGCAGATGGATGGATGGGTGGATGGATGGGCAGATGGATGGATGGGTGGATGCATGGATGATGGATGGATGGGCAGATGGATGGATGGGTGGATGCATGGATGGATGGATGGATGCATGGATGGATGGATAGATGCATGGATGGATGGATGGATGAGCAAATGGATGGATGGGTGGGTGGGTGGATGGACGGATGGATGGATGGATGGATGGATGCATGGATGGATGGATGGATGAGCAAATGGATGGATGGGTGGGTGGGTGGATGGACGGATGGATGGATGCATGGATGGATGCATGGATGGATGGATGGATGAGCAAATGGATGGATGGGTGGGTGGGTGGATGGACGGATGGATGAATGAATGGATGGATGAATGAATGAATGGATGGATGAATGAATGAATGGATGGATGAATGAAGTGTCATGGGGACACACAGACATCCCCTCCCAACCTGGGAAGGTGCCCCGTCACACCACAGCCCCCTCTGCTCTGAGATGCAGGCCAGGGTGGGGGGACCCGGCGGCCTCAGGAAATTGCTTCAATGAATGAGTGACAGCTGTTTCTTCCCTCGGGTCACGGGGCCTTCCGAGGCCCCCACGGGTGCGCTGGGTGCTGGCAGCAGCCCGGATGGCCGGCGCAGGGCAGGGCCGCCCCGGAGCGGTTCGCCTGCCCCCAAGTCCGTGCGCCCTCCGGCCCTGGGCCTCCTCCCATGTTTCTCAACCCATCTGCTGCCACGGCTCCCTCATTCCGGGGTGCATGCTGCCCCCCATCTCCCTGTCCCTCCTTTCACAGAAAGGGGACACACTTCCTTTGGTGTGGAACTTCCATCCCGTTCACACCAAAGGTCGGCCTGGTCTCCTTGCCTCTACCTTCCCTCCCTCCTCCCTCCCACCTTTGTGTGGCAATGACCTCTTATCAAACCAAATGGCTGCTTTGGGGGAGGGTTTCCCTTGTTCTCAGCAGCTTGGTGGGGTTCCTCCTGGTCTGAGGTCTTGACTCCTGGTTCTGAGGGAGGAGGGCTGGGGGCCTGGGCTCCTGGGTCTGAGGGAGGAGGCTGGGGGCCTGGGCTCCTGGGTCTGAGGGAGGAGGTTGGGGCCTGGGCTCCTGGGTCTGATTGAGGAGGCTGGGGCCTGGGCTCCTGGGTCTGAGGGAGGAGGGCTGGGGGCCTGGGCTCCTGGGTCTGAGGGAGGAGGGCTGGGGCCTGGGCTCCTGGGTCTGAGGGAGGAGGCTGGGGGCCTGGGCTCCTGGGTCTGAGGGAGGAGGCTGGGGGCCTGGGTCTGAGGGAGGAGGGGCTGGGGCATCTGCCCCCTCTGACCAGGGTGTGGATGCCCACCCCCTCCCCAGCTGGGGCCGCTCCTCTCGTCCGCATCCACCTCCCTCGCCACCTAACCCGGCCTCCTGACATTCGGCGTGTCCTCCGTGCTGACCTGCCCAAAATGCATATTTGTAGCCATGACCTGTCGCCCGGCTCACATGTCCCGCTGGCGACCTGATCGGCCGGCTCGGGTTTCTCACAGGCGTCTCCACAGGGTGTTTGGTTCCTCCCCGCAATCCTAACTCCTGACCCTGTGACCCCCCCCCCCCATGCACACCTCGTGAAAGCTTCCTGTTCCCCCTCACTGGTCTCTCTTCCCCTCTCTGCAGCATCCAGTTCGTTTCCGATCGGTTCTGCCCCCAGAATCCCCTTCCCCGCCATCCTCACGACCCCACAGGGGTCCCCGGCCACCGGCAGCCTGGCCTGGACGGGGACAGCCGCCCCCTGACCCCTCACTGCCCCCTCACTGCCCCCCAAACTCCTACAGCCCTCTCAGCATGACTACGTGGCTCTCTTATTTTGTTGTGTTTTTAAATTTTCTTTTTATTATTATTATTTCAGAGAGTCAAGGAGAGGGAAAAATAGACACATCTGCGATGAGAGAGAATCATGGACCGGCCGCCTCCTGCACGCCCCCCACTGCCCGAAAACTCCAGCACGTGCCCTTGACCCGGATCGAACCCGGGACCCTTCGGTCCCCAGGCCGACGCTCTACCCGCTGAGCCGCACCAGCCAGGGCTGTGCGCGCGTGGTATGCTTTAACACAGCTGTGGGCAAACTACGGCCCTCGGATCGGGATCCGGCCCGTGCGGCTGTTCTGTTCGGCCCGCAGAGCTGGAAGAGCGGAGGGTTCTCTTGCTCTCCCCAAAAAAGATAATTTTTGAAAGAAAGAAAAGAAGGGCTGGTTCCCACACAGTCCATGGTACACCGGCCTCCTCGCCACACTTCCTGCCGGCGGACCTCAGGGTCTTCCTCTGTGACGCCGCGTCCGGGTCTCTGTGTGTTTGGTGTCTCTGCGCCGTCTCACCTCTGATTTGTGAATTTTTAAAAAAATATTTTTTATTGAGATTTTACAGAGAGGGATAGTTAGAAACATCGATGAGAGAGAATCATCGACCAGCTGCCTCTTGCACACCCCCCACTGGGGATGTGCCCCAAACCAAGGTACATGCCCTTGACCGGAATCGAACCTGGGATTCGATAAAATATATTCTTTTAATTCTTTTAATTCTCTCATCATCTCCATTGATGAGAGAGAATCATGGGTCGGCTGCCTCCTGCACGCCCCACACTGGGGATCGAGCCTGCAACCCGCGCCTGTGCCCTGACCTCCTGGTTCACAGGTCGATGCTCAGCCGCTGAGCCACGCCGGCCGGGCTGATTTGTGCATCTTTGTATCCCTCTCTCCTCTCCCTTTCTCTCTCTCTTTTTCAAAATATATTTTATTGATTTTTTTACAGAGAGGAAGAGAGAGGAATAGAGAGAAACATCCATCAGCTGCCTCCTGCACAGCCCCCTACTGGGGATGTGCCCGCAACCAAGGCACATGCCCTTGCTCGGAATAGAACCCGGGATCCTTCAGTCCGCAGGCCAACGCTCTATCCACTGAGCCACACCGGTCAGGGCCCCCCCCCCACACACACACACACACCTCTTTCTTGCTCTCTGGCCTTTGGGCCCTAGAGTCCACTCACTACCCCCAACCGGCTCTGCCCCCTCTCCTGCCAAACTTGTCTCAAAACCCACTTCCCCCTGGTCCCCCTCCCGTCCAGGGGTGGAGAACCTTTTTCCCGCCGAGGGCCTTTTGGACATTTATAACATCATCCACTTAATAGAATTCACTTAATGCATCCACGTTGCTAGGAACAGAGCGCTTCGATTTATTGAATTTCAAACCCCACCTGTGGTTGCCTTGGCAGGCAGGGCCAGAGCAAGTGGTTTCTCGGGCCTTGTGCACCCGCAGGCCAGACGCCCCCACCCCTGCCCTACTCCACGTCCTCCTGTTGCATTGGAGCAGCCATGGGCAAACTACGGCCCTCGGGGGCCGGATCCGGCCTGTGCGGCTGTTCTATCCGGCCCGCGGAGCCCAAAGAGCAGAGGGTTCTCTTGCTCTCCCCTCCGCTCCTTCACCAGCAGCCCAAGAGGAGAGTGCCAGCACGGTCAGGTTGCTTTTGTTCCGGCCCTCCGATCGGTTGAAGAGCCCACGGTGGCCCTCGAGTCAAAAAGTTTGCCCACCCCTGCTCTAGAGTGTATTCCTTTCGCCCTCGCTCTCCATGTGGCTGGCGCTAACCCCACAGCTGGCTGCCTGGGTCCCCACCCTCCAGCCTCCCTCCCTCTTTCCAGTCCTTCCGCACAGGCGCCCGAGGGAAGTCCCAGCACCCAGCCCGGCCCTGCCCTCCTCCTCTGCCCCACCCTTTTCTTCTGTAAAATACACGGAGCGGCCAGAGGAGGAGGATGATCTCTGAACGCACCATCATCTGGCCGCTCCGTGTAGAGCCTATAGAATAAAAGGCTCATATGCAGCCGAAACCGGTTTGGCTCAGTGGTAGAGCGTCGGTCTGCGGACTGAAGGGTCCCGGGTTCGATTCCGGTCAAGGGCATGTACGTTGGTTGCGGGCACATCCCCAGTAGGGGGTGTGCAAGAGGCAGCTGGTCAATGTTTCTCTCTCACCGACGTTTCTGGCTCTCTATCTCTCTCCCTTCCTCTCTGTAAAATATCAATAAAGTATATATATTTTTTAAAAGGCTCATATGCAAATGGTCCCCTCGACCAGGAGTTTGACCAGCAGGCAGGCAGGCCAAATGCCCATGTCCCCTCCCCCTGGCCAGGCTGGCCAGACCCCACCCATGCACAAATTCATGCACCGGGCCTCTAGTATATATACTAGAGGCCTGGTGCACGAAATCCGTGCGGGGAAGGTGGGGGGGGGGGGTTGTCCCTCAGCCTAGCCTGCATCCTTTCCAATCTGGGACCCCCCCGAGGGATGTCCGACTGGGGATCGGGCCTAAACGAGCAGTCGGACATCCCTCTCACAATCCAGGATGCTGGCTCCCAACTGCTTGCCTGCCTGCCTTCCTGATTGCCCCTAACCACTCCCCTGCCAGCCTGATGGATGCCTAACTGCTCCCCTGCCAGCCTGATTGCCCTTAACTGCCCTTCCCTGCAGGCCTGGTCCCTCCCAACTGCCCTCCCCTGCTGGCCATCTTGTGTCCACACGGGGGCAGGATCTTTGACCACATGGGGGCAGCCATCTTGTGTGTCGGAGCGATGGTCAATCTGCATTATGACTCTTTCATTAGATAGGATATGTACTGAGGGGCCAGATTATTATGAGTTCAGAGAGCATCATCATGATAACCTGGCCACTCGGTGCATATTTTTACTGATTTCAGAGAGGAAAGGGGAGAGAATCACGGATTGGCTGCCTCCCACACGCCCCCTACTGGGGACCCTGTGGCAGCACAGGCATGTGCCCTAATCTGAATGGAACCGTGACCTCCTGGTTCACACACAGGTTGAAGCTCAACCTCTGAGCCCCGCCCTTTTTCTGCTGCTCCTTGTTACCCAGATGGAGGACCAGGGGCCCCGCGGGCAAGGCAGAACCTGGTTGCCTCAGTCCTCCCAGCGGGCCTGGCACTCAGGAGACCTCTGGGAAATACTTGCTGAACCCATGAGCGGAGGCCACCAAGCACCGTGCCTTCCGCGTCCTCCGTGCCCTTCACACCCACCCCCCACCCCCGGCCCCACAGGCCTTGCCCAGCTCACCTGCCCTCCTGCCTCCCCCCTCCCCCCCCAACACACACACACACAGCACCCGCCACACCCCAGGGTCCTCTCCTGGCACCCGCACTGACCCTGCCTTCTGCCTGCTCTAAGCTCCCCCACATTTCCCCCGCTCCCCTGAGAACCACACCCCAACCCCGGAGCCCGGAACTCCGTCCTCCAGGGCTCTGCCCCAGAGCCTCCCTCCCCCGGCAAACTCCTACTCATCCGTTGGAGCCCCAGGGCCAGGCGGGACCTTCCCCAGGAAGTTTCCCTATGTGCTGCCCCCTCCTGGCAGCCGGTAGGGCCACATCCTCTTCCAAGGTGCCCACAGGGGGGGGTGGTGTCCCTGTCAGTCATGGCACCAGCCCCCCATCCTGGATTGTGGTTTCTGAGGGCCTCCCGTTTTCACCCCCAGGATCAGCCAGTGAGTGAATGGCCGAGTGGATGAGTGACGGGGATCCCCAAGTCCCGGGGATCCCCAAGTCCCGGCGCCTCTCCCGCACACCGGACCCTGCGCCTGGGCTTCGGGGAGTGTGTGCGACTAACTGCTCTGCTCCCACGAGTGCCAGTTCCCAGAGCAGCAGCTGCAGGCGTTTGATGCCGACTTCCAGCGCGCCTCCGCCTCTCGTCCCCGAGCTCCCAGCCTCCCCTTTGTACACCATTCGCCTGGCCCTCCCGCCGAGCAAACCATTCATGCCTCGGCTCCCCGCGGCCCTCAGAAGGAAATCTGAACTCCCGGCCTGACCTACAAGTCCCCGGGAAGTCTGGCCCGGCCCGCGAGGCCTCCCTCCAGCCGCGTCTTCTTGCTCCGTCTGCTCGCAGCTCCCGCTAGCCTTCCCTGGAGGCGCCTCCCTCCCTCCCTGCCTGCCCCAGGGCCTTTGCACATGCTGTTCTCTGGCTGGAAACACTCCCCCTCCCCCCTGGCTGCTTCTGTCATCTTCTCCGTGTATGCAAAATTAGCCTTTCCTTTTTTTTTTCTTTTTTTTTACAGAGAGGAAGGGAGAGAGATAGAAACATCGATGAGAGAGAAACATCGACCAGCTGCCTCCTGCACACCCCCCACCGGGGATGCGCCCGCAGCCCAGGCACATGCCCTTGACTGGAATCGAACCTGGGACCCTTCAATCCGCAGGCCAACGCTCTATCCACTGAGCCACACTGGTTTCAGCAGTTGGCCTTTACTTTTAAGCCGGCTCGGTCTCCCCCTGAGGGAGCCTATTGTAGCATGTCGGACTGTGGCAGTTTGCTGTTGGTGGACACCACTGCTCCATCCACGCACCTCTGAGGGTGCAGGGGACCCGGCCTGGTGTCCTCCCTTCTGCAGGCGGGCTCGGGCCTCGCGAATACATCGCTGGCGAGGGCGGAAGGGGTCGCTCTCCGCGCCTGTTTGCGTCCTCCAGGGCGCCGGCCCGGGTACACAGCAGGTGCCTAATAAAGGCTGAAGGCCGGCGGGATCGTGCACACGGGGAAAGGTCCGCGCCCGCGCCTCCTCACCCCGCCTCCCCGCGTCCCTTCTCCGTTCCCTCTTTACAGAGAGCATATAGATATATATATATAATCTATATATATATATTTTTACATATATAGTTTGCAGGTAGAACTATATATTTGTGTGTTCCGGGCCCCTCTCCAGGAGTCGGGCTGGGCGGGCTGGGCGTCCGTCCCACCCCCGCCCCCCGCCCCGCCCCGCCCCCACATGCACACAGCAAAACATGAAAAAAGAAAACATCTCAAAACTGCAAAAAACACCACGGCCCGCCCCCCTCCCTCCCCCACCCCGCACCCCCGATCCCACGACAAAAATAAAACACGACGCGCCCCCTCCCCTCCCCGGCCCCTCCCTTGGGGTCCCTGATCCGAGGATGCGGGGAGGCGATCCCCCACACCCGGGGGGAGGGGGCGCGGGGGGGGGGAGGCCCGGCGTCTCCAGCGCGCCCCGGGGAAGGAGGAGGAGGAGGAGGGGGCGCCCCGAACCCCGGTCCCCCGGCCCCCCGCCAGCAGCCTCTCTGCACGCGCGCCCGCGCACGCGCCCGGCGCCCCCCCTCCCCGCGCCCCCGCCCCGCGCCCCGCGCCCCGCGCCCCGCGCCCCGCGCGCCTAGACCGGCGTGGTCTTCCTGTTGAGCGTGTTGGTGTTGGAGGCGGCGGCCTCCTTGGCCAGGGTCCCCGGGGCGGGCGGCGCCGAGGGCGCGGGCGGCGCGGGCGCGGGCGCGGCGGGCGGCCCGGTGACCGTGACCGTGACGCCGCCGCCCGCGTCCTTGGGGAAGGCGTTGTGCAGCGTGAGGAAGCCGGAGGCGCCCGCCCCGCCGCCGCCGCCGCCGCCTCCTCCGCCTCCGCCGCCTCCGCCGCCGCCGCCCGCGCCCCCGGCCGCGCCCCCGGCCCCGAACCCGCCGCCGCCGCCGCCGCCGCCGCCGGCGCCCGCCAGCCCCGCGGCCACGCTGCCCTTGGACGGGTCGCGGCTGAGCGTGTACATGGAGATGTCCGTGGACGGGAAGCCCGGGGCCGCCGCGCCGCCCGGGGACGCGTCCCGCGACGGCGACGGCTCGCTGGAGCGGGAGCTGGAGCGGGAGCGGCGGCGGTAGCGGAAGCGGTAGCTGGGCAGGCGGAGGATGGCCGAGGGGCCCCCGCCGCCCCCGCCGCCCCCGCCGCCGCCCCCGCCGCCGCCCCCGCCGCCGCCCGCCTTGAGCAGGTCCGAGCGCGACTGGCAGTGCGCCTCGCGGCTGCGCTCGATGTAGATGTTGACGGCCAGCACGCCGATCACCTCGGCCAGGATGAAGGACAGGCCGCCGAAGTAGAAGGACCAGCCGTACGAGTAGTGGTTCTTCTTCTCGTCGTCCCGCTTCGGGCCCGGCTCGCCCGCGTTGGCCGAGATGTACACGATGACGCCGATGATGTTGCTCAGGCCTGGGGCGGGCGGGGGAGGCCGTCAGTTGGGAGCCCCGAGGCCACGCCGGCCCCGCCCCTGCCCCTAGGACCCGCCCCCGCAGGCCTAAGCTCCTCCCCCAGTGGTCAGGCCCCGCCCCTAGGACCCGCCCCCACAGGCCTAAACGCCACCCCCCGTGGTTAGGCCACGCCTCGCTCTTGCTCCCTAAGCCCCGCCCCCGCAGGTCTAAATTCCTCCCCGCTGATTAGGCCCCGCCCTCCCCTAGGCCCCGCCCCGCAGGCCTAAACTCCTCCCCTGGTGGTTAGGCCCCGCCCCGATCCTAGGACCCGCCCTTGCTCCCTAAGCCACGCCCCCGCGGGCCTAAACTCCTCCTGGCTGGTTAGGCCCCGCCCATCCCCTAAGCCCCACTCCGCCCCCCTGGCCTAAACTCCGCCCCAGCTGGTTAGGCCCCACCCTCAGGGAGCCTAGTACTCACCCCAAGTGGTCCAGACTTCAGTGTCAGGTCTAACCCCACCCCTAGATAGCCTAAGCCCCACCCCCAGAAAGCCAAGCCCCACCCTTGATGGTCTAAACCCCACCCCTAGATAGCCTAAGCCCCACCCCCAGAAAGCCAAGCCCCACCCTTGATGGTCTAAACCCCACCCCTAGATATCCTAAGCCCCACCCCCAGAGAACCAGGCCCTGCCCCTGCTGGTCTAAGCCCCACCCCTAGATAGCCTAAGCCCCACCCCCACCCCCCACCCCCCCGAGAACCAGGCCCTGCCCCTGCTGGTCTAAGCCCCACCCCTAGATAGCCTAAGCCCCACCCCCCCAGAGAACCAGGCCCCGCCCCGACTGGTCTAGACCCCACTCCCAGGTGGTCTAAGGCCACGCCCTTAATGGTTCAGACCCCGCCCGGGAATGGGTCCACTTCCATCCTAAACTCCGCCCCAGCCGGTCCAGGTCCCCACCCTGCAGTGGCGTAGGCCCCGCCTCCCGGTAGCCGAGGCCACGCCTCACGTGGTCCGCCTGGGTGGTCCAGGCCCTCCTCTGCGGGGTCTCATATCTCCATCATTTTAATACTCCTGGGTTCCCCTGCACCCCACCCTCTGCTGGTTCGAGCTCTTCCCGGGATAATCCCGCTCTGGCTCTGGGCCCTGACCTTGGCTGATCTCAAAAGTCCTCCTCTCAAAAAAAAAAAAAAAAAAAAAAAAAAAAAAAAAAGTCCTCCCCTCAGGATTACCATCCCAGGCTGGGCATCTCTCTGCTAGGCCCTCCTCCCCTTGGTGATCTAAAAGTCCTCCTTCTTGTCGAAACTGGTTTGGCTGACTGGATAGAGCGTCGGCCTGGGGACTGAAAGGTCCCGGGTTCGATTCCGGTCAAGGGCACGTACATTGGTTGCGGGCACATCCCCAGTAGGGGGTGTGCAGGAGGCAGCTGATGGGTGATTCTCTCTCATCGATGGTTCTAACTCCCATAAAGGCGGTCTTACTCCTTAGTGCGATGCCTCACTCAGAGCAGTCTGGGCAGTTTTCCGGGACCAGCCTCTTTCTGGACCCTCCCGGCCCCCCTCTCTTCCAGACCCCAGGTAGGTCCCCCGGCCCCGGCGCCTCCCTCCCGCGGCCAGAACCCGGGGCTCCGGAACCTAAGCTCCCCGCGCCCCTAAATCACGCGCCAGACACCGCGAAGGCGGCACCCACCTGGCCCAGGGGGTGGCAGTGGCTTCTGGGGGGAGCCTGGGCGGGCTCGGGGACACACACACACACACACACACACACACACACACACTCACCTGCCGCCACGAACAGGATGCCCGCCCCCAGCACGATGTTCCTCTTGGACCTGTACACGCGGGAGGCCGCCACGCACACGCCCCCCAGCAGCAGCAGGATGGCGCTGAGGATGGGGAAGATGCTGGAGGCCCGGACCACGCCTGCCAGGGAGAGAGAGAGAGAGAGAGAGAGAGAGAGAGAGAGAGAGAGAGGAGGAGGGGGAGCGGGAGGGGGGAGAGGGGAGGGAGTGAGCGCCAGGGCGGTGGGGTGCGGCCGCCTGCGCCCTCCCCCACCCCCACCCACTCACCCCCGCGCTGCGCCTCCACCTGCCCCTCCCTAGTTCTCCAATTTTCCCTCATTAATCCTCCTTTTTCAGCATTTCTATGCTTCTCGGTCCGCTTTCCTCTTTTCCTTCCTTCCTCCGTCTAGTTTTCTCTCGCCTGGCAGTTTTTCTTCCCCCCTCGTCCACTCTCCATCTCTTTCTCTGAACTTCTCCCGTTCTCGGGGCGGGGGGGGGGGGGTCCCTTCGTCTGTTCCCTTCTGGCACGTTCCTTCCCTTTCTGCGCTATTTCTCTCTTTTCTCCAGATCCCTCTGTCCCACCTGTCCACAGCCCCCCGCCTCCTCTCCCTTCTGCCTGGCTCCGTCTCTCTGGGCTTTCTCTTTCCTTTTCTTTCTCTCTTCCTCCCTCTCTCCCTCTCCCTTCCTTCCTCCCCCACCCTCTGTAGAGGGGCTCACCTCTCTCTCTCTCTCTCTCTCTCTCTCTCTCTGCCACCCCTTTCTGTCTGGCTCCACTTATAGATCTGGGGTCCTCTCTCTCTCCCTCCCTCTCTCTCTTTCTGCAGTCCTATCCACCCATCCCAAAACCCTGGGCAAACAGATTTTACGATTTCTGAGCGCAGCGGAAGCCACAGCCAAGCACAATTCAGGATTTGCCCGCGGGGCGACTACCAATCGCAGCCCAGGCTCACCCAGGCCCGTCTGGGCCCGCAGCCGGCTTCACAACCCCCAACCCCGCCCCATAGTCCCCCCAAATCTGCCCGGGGACCCCAACGTACGGAGCAGATACTCCGCGCTGTCATGGTCGTAGTCCGTGTCCTCCGGGAAATGGTTGATCTTCACGCAGACACCTCTTTTCAGCCCTAGAGGGGGACGGAAGTGGTGATGGGGGGGGGGGCTTAAGAGGTGGGGGACCCCACTATTAGAGAAGACTCACCACTTCCTCTTCCTCTCTCTCTCTCTCTCTCTCTCTCTCTCCAAACTCCTGGCTCCTGAACCTTTCCCGCCATTTGGGACAAGCTGTCAACCTCTCTGGCCTCATTATCCGCACCAGTATTTTTATTTAATAAAGAAACACACACACACACACACACACACACACACACACACACACACCATCCAAAGCTCACAGGGCCCCAGCCTTCCTTGGCCTTCCTTTCCCCTCGGTAAGAGGGCGCTGGTTTCAGCAACGTCATTTGCTGAACTTGAGGAGTCTGCAAACGCGTGGGAAAGCGAAGCAGGCTGCAAAGGGGCAAAGGGGACTACATTTCCCATAAGGCGCTACGAAGCCCCGGGTCCAGTTGTGGGGGGAGAGTGGCCCCGCTGATGCATGGGAGTTGTAGTCTCTTCAGTCCCGCGCTGCATCCCCCTGGAAGGGGATGGAGTGATCGGAGCCCACAGAGGCACCTAAAGGGGTTAACACCTCCAGGGGGTCACTCAGCCTCACCCGCTCCGTCCACTCCAGGATGCTGTCCTCCGATCCTGGGCCCCACACCCCTGAGAAACCTAAACATCCCACATTTGAGGGCAGTTCCTGTCCTCACACATAGATGGAGACTCGTATGTAAATTAGCACAAATATAAATACACTTTGTCTCCTTGATGCTCCGGGCGCCTTCCGAACTCCAGGCTGTGAAAACAGTCCCCTCACATCGTCACTGACGGAAACTTACCCTGCAAGTAAGTGGGCAGCTCACGGGCGCCTCCTGCAGGAAGCGGCCCCTGGGCTGCGCATGCGCACATGCATCCCCCCCCCAAGTTGGGACCGGTTCCTCCTCTGGGGTGCCGCGGCCCCCTGTGCCACTACCCCCTTTCTGGCACCCTTTCGGGATGACTTATGAGTTTCTTCATGGGGTCTGATGCCTCCCTGTGTCTCTATCATTATCTGGTAAAGGGAGGCCTCAAGGGGGGGAAAGACTACATTTCCCATAAGGCCATTCGACCCATGGGTGTCGAATGAATGAATGAATGAATGAAGAACGAAAGAATGAATGAATGATAGCAGAAGGCGAGATTCGAGGCAGAAGATGAACGGAAGGAATGGGGATAAAGACAAGGACTGGCCCTAACCGGTTTGGCTCAGTGGATAGAGCGTTGGACTGCGGACTCAAGGGTCCCAGGTTGGATTCCCATCAAGGGCATGTGCCTTGGTTGCGGGCACATCCCCAGTAGGGAGTGTGCAGGAGGCGGCTGACGGATGTTTCTCTCTCATCGATGTTTCTAGCTCTCTACCCTTCTCCCTTCCTCTCTGTAAAAAAAAAAAAAAAAAAAAAAAAAAACACAATAAAATGTGTGTGTGTGTGTGTGTGTGTGTGTGTGTGGACTGGGAGGGAGGAATATAAGGCAGTGAGTAATTCCAGGAAGAGCTAACGCTGTTAAGTGGTGGGTGGGCTCACGGAGCTCCCCGGGGCCCCAGGACACAGGTAACGCCATCGGTATCATGCAGCGGCCAGTGGCTGGGAATCAGAGTCCCACTGCCCGAGAGTGAAGCCGGACTCTGTCACGTCCTTAGCCGGCGACCTTGCTGGTGTCGCTTAGGCCAGCTCGCTTCAGCTCCTTGGCAGATAGGAAGGGGGGTGGGGGAGACCTACCTCACGGGGTTGCTGTGAGGATTTGATTCGGGTAGAGCTTTGGCGCTTTGCCTGAGTCACACAAGGAAGGGCTCAGTCACGATCGGCCGACATGCCCACTGTCCGGAGGAGGACACAGAGGCCCAGAAACCGTGTCCACCGCCCATCAGTGGTGGACACAGATCCGAACACACGGCAGTTTGCCTTCCCGGAAGGGAAGGTTCACCCCTCTCTCCCCGGCACCTGGCTCACACATAGTGAGCGCCTGGTGAGTGTTCTCAGGAAAGAGTGATTGATCGGGCCAACAGGCACCCGAAAAGGCACTCAGCATCACTAATCGGCAGGAAAATGGGGACCAAGCCCACAATGAGATGCCACCTCCTACCCATTAGAACAGCGACTGGGGAGAAACACACACACACACACACACACACACACACACGAGTCGGCAAGGATGTGGACAGACTGGCACCCCTGTTGGTGGGAATGTAAAATGGTGGAGTTGTTGCTGAAACCAGTGTGGCTCCGTGGCTAGAGCATCGGCCTGCGGGACTGAAGGGTCCCAGGTTCGATTCCGGCCAAGGGCACTTGCCTGGGTTGCAGGCTCCATCCCCAGTAGGGGGCAAGCCAATCCATGATTCTCTCTCATCATTGATGTTTCTCTCTCTCTCTCTTCATTTCCCTTCCTCTCTGAGATCAATAAAAATATATTTTTTAAAAAATATACTTTATTGAGTTTTTACAGAGAGGAAGAGAGACAGAGAGTTAGAAACATCAATGAGAGAGAAACATTGATCAGCTGCCTCTTGTACACCCCCTACTGGGGATGTGCCCGCAACCAAGGTACATGCCCTTGACCAGAATCGAACCTGGGACCCTTCAGTCCACAGGCCTACGCCTTATCCATTGAGCCAAACCAGCTAGAACTCATATATATATATATATATTTTTTTTTTTAATTTTTTTTACAGAGAGGAAGGGAGAGGGAGAAAGAGTTTAGAAACATTGATAAGAGAGAAGCATCAATCAATTCCCTACTGAGGATGTGCCTGCAACCAAGGTACATGCCCTTGACCGGAATCGAACCCGGTACCTTTCAGTCCGCAAGCTGACGCTCTATCCACTGAGCCAACCGGTTTCGGCCTATCTTTTATTTTTTTAAAAAAGAATAGTTCCTGGCATATAGTATAAACTCAATAAATATCAGTGGTTGAATAAATGAATGAATGAATGAATGAATGGCATTCTTACTCTATCCCCTACGCCGTCCTAGGGGGTCTCGGGACGGGAGACCGCCTGCTTGGCTCTGAGCCTGCTGCTCCGTCAGACCCCCAGTGAACCTGAGGCCCGATGCCCACGGCAGGGAGAACGTTGCTGATGAGAGACCCGGGCGGGACGGGAGGCAATAGGGAATGGAGGCGACTGCGGCGAAACACACACACACGCACACGCACACGCACACACACACACATGCACACACGCACACGCACACACCCCTGCCCAGGTCTCAGCCAAAGAAACAGCTGCCCCTCACACCCTCTCTGTCCTCCGTCTCCGGGGAGCTCAAAAGGAGCCGGACACCGGGTTCTCGACGCGAGACCTCCCCGGTTTCGAATGCTGGCGACCGACTCGCCGATCCAGAATTCTGGTTTCCGGAGGTTTTGAACGCCCCCACGGGCCAAGCCGAGCGTTCATCTGCAAACCCCACCCCTGAGGCCTTGAGTTCTCTTGGCTCTGTCCCACCCTCGGCCACCAGGGACCTCGGGCCAGCGACTTAACCTCTCCGAGCCTCCGGGTCCTCATTCCTCACAGGAATAGTCCCTCGGGGGACAGGTGCAGAGGGACCTCCCAGGAGGGGGGCCCGGAGAGGGAGGGAGGGGGGGAGAGAGGGAGAGAAGGAGAGAGGGAGGGAGGGAGGGATGGACGGAGGGCTGGACCGAGGCGGGACCAGAGACAGAGATGAAAGGCAGTGGGTGGGCTAGAAGAGAAGTGAGGTCTGGGAGGAGGAAGAGGAGGAGGGAGGCCTGAGGGGGCCAGGGGATGATGAAACCAGACACGGGGAGGACAGGGAGGGCCAGGGCCCGGGTGGGAGGCTGCAAGAAAGCCGGGAGGGAGGGGAGAGGCAGGCCAGGAGAGGAGGAGGCCCCGGCATGGCTCAGTGGGTGAGCACCATCGACCTGTGAACCAGGAGGCCACGCCACGGTTCGATTCCCGGTCGGGACACAGGCCTGGGTTGCAGGTTGTGGGCTCGATCCCCAGTGAGGGGCGTGCAGGAGGCAGCCGATCCATGATTCTCTCTCATCATGGATGTTTCTATCTTTCTCTCCCTCTCCCTGCCTCTCTCTGAAATCAAAACTTAAAAAAGAAATTAAAATTAGCCCAATCCGGTGTGGCTCAGTGGATAGAGCATCGGCCTGCGGACTGGAAGGTCCCAGGTTCGATTCCGGTCAAAGGCATGGACCTTGGTTGCGGGCACATCCCCGGTGGGGAGTGTGCAGGAGGCAGCTGGTCGATGATTCTCTCTCATCGATGTTTCTAACTCTCTATCCCTCTCTCTCCCTCTCTGTGAAAAATCAATAAAGATATATTTTTTAAAAATTAAAACTAAAAGAGCCCTAGCCGGTGTGGCTCAGTGGATAGAGCATCAGCCTGTGGACTCAAGGGTCCCGGGTTTGATTCTGGTCAAGGGCATGTACCTCGGTCGCAGGCGCATCCCCAGTGGGGGGCTGGGGGTGCAGGAGGCAGTTGATGGATGTTTCCGACTCTATCCCTCTCCCTTCTTCTCCGTAAAAAGTCAATAAAATATATATTTTTTAAAATAATTTTTTTAAAATAAAATGAAATAAGGAGAAAAGTGGCAGGCGAGATCAGCAGGGCAGGGTGCTGACGGGAGAAACCGCCGGGGAGGGAAGAGGTGAGGAGAGGGGCAGGGACTGGGGGAGAGGGGGGCTCAGAGGTCTGGGGCAGGATGTGGGGGAGAAAGAAGACGCTGAGGGTGCACCCCGGTGGGCGGGGGGCAGAGGGGTTGGAAGGCCGGACAGACCGGAAGGCCTAGCAGCGCAGGCAGCGTGGGAACCAGCAAAGCACGCGCGTGGAGGCAGAACCACCCACGGAGACAGGACCACCCAGGAGGCAGTACTGTCCACGGAGGCAGAGCCACCCACGGGCAGGACCACCCACAGAGCTGGGACCACCCACAGAGACAGGACCACCCAGGAGGCGGGACCACCCACGGGGGCGGGACCGCGGGGAGGGGGTCCCCGGGGCCCCCGCCTACCCTCCAGGCAGCAGATCCTCCAGAGCCCCGAGTGCGTGAGGCCGCCGGGGTCGCGGCGCTCGGCGGGCGGCCCGCGCGGCGGCGGCTCCTCGGGGGCCGCGGCGGACAGGTTGGTGGTGTTGCAGATGAAGGCGCGCGTGTACAGCCAGTAGTCGGTGCTGATGGCGATGGTCATGAGGCCGAAGGCGGCGAAGGCGCCCACCGTGGTCACCAGCGCCTGCGCGCCCTTCTCGCACCGCAGCCCGCGCGCCTCGCCCCAGCGCTTCAGCGACTCCAGCTTGGCCGCGGGCAGGCGGGGCGCCGCGGGCCGCCACCGGGGCCGCGGGGGCGCCGTGCCGGCGGCGGGGGGCGCGGAGGGGGGGTGCGGGGGGCTGTGGGGGGGCCCCGGGGGGGCCGGCGAGGGCGAGGCGGGCCGGGGGTCAGAGCGCGGCCATGGTCAGCGGCTGGGGAGAGCAGGGAGCGAGAGGTGAGAGGTTAGCTTTTTGGGGGGACCCAGGACCTCCCCCCCCAGGACCCTTCACCCCCAAAACAGCCCCACCAGGCCCCCCGTGGGACAGACGCCTTCCTCGGCCCCCCTGGCTGTGAGGAAACAGGGCTCTGCCAGGGAAGAGCCTCCCCACCGCCCTGGCCCGTGTGGCCCAGTGGGTAGAGCCTCCCCGACCTGGGGACTGAAGGGTCGCGGGTTCGAGCCCGGGTCTCGCTGGCGGGCCCTGGTCGCAGGGGCGCCTGCAGGAGGCAGCCAGTCCATGTGTGTCTCCCACATCTACGTGTGTCTGTGTGTGTGTGTGTGTGTGTGTGTGTGTGTGTGTCTCTCTCTGCCATTCTCTCTCTAAAATCCTGGGGTGAGGATCTTTAAAAATAAAAATTAAAAAAAACAGCCGAAACCGGTGTGGCTCAGCGGATAGGGCGTCGGCCTGCGGACTGAAGGGTCCCGGGTTCGATTCTGGTCAAGGGCATGGACCTTGGTTGCAGGCACATCCCCGGTGGGGGGTGTGCAGGAGGCAGCTGGTCGATGTTTCTCTGTCATGGACGTTTCTAGCTCTCTATCTCCCTTCCTCTCTGTAAAAATATCAATAAAATTTATTTTTTAAAATTAGAAAATAAAATAAAAAAGCAAAGTCTTCCCACCAGTCCCGCCGGGGTAGTGTCCCCACCTCCTGACACCAGGAACCCCCCCCCCAGCTCACTGTCCTCCTGGGGAAGGTC
Source organism: Vespertilio murinus (assembly GCA_963924515.1). Taxonomy (NCBI): domain Eukaryota; kingdom Metazoa; phylum Chordata; class Mammalia; order Chiroptera; family Vespertilionidae; genus Vespertilio; species Vespertilio murinus. The sequence goes on along the minus strand of OZ004716.1, from coordinate 47,835,632 downwards.
ACCCCTCACCCCAGCCCCGGGGCCTCCGCACCCCGAGGAGCCCCATCCTCTTCCTCCTCCGTCCCTCCTGGTCCCCCCCCCCACGCCATCCTTCCTCTCAGACAGCTGCGTCCTCTCTCCCCTGCAGCCCCGCCTCTTCCCCTCAAGACACACGAACCTCGCCCTGGCCGGTGTGGCTCAGTGGGTAGGGCGCCGGCCTGCGGACGGAAGGGTCCCGGGTTCGATTCCGGCCAAGGGGATGTGCCTTGGTTGGGGGGCACATCCCCGGCAGGGGGTGTGCAGGAGGCAGCTGGTTGGTGTTTCTCTCTCACCGATGTTTCTAGCTCTCTATCCCTCTCCCTTCCTCTCCGTAAAAAAATCGATAAAATATATATTTTTTTTAAAGAAAAAGAAACATAAACCTCTCAAGCTGTTCTCGGCTTCCAACAAGTCTCCCCGCGAACTCTCGCTGTCCGCGGGACTCAGAAGCATCACGCGGCGGCCGCGAGCACCTGCCCCCTACACGCAGGCCCCCCCTCCTCCTCCTGGGAACCCCTTCCCCACGCAGATCCCCCCTCTCCGGGGACCCAAGTCTCCAGCCTCGAACGACGCACCCCGGGAAGGTCCCCTGAGCGCCTCTGAGAACTGACCCCCGAGTCCCACCGGGGAGATGGGGCTCCGCCGGTCAACGCTGGCGTCGGCCGGGGCGTCTCCGCCCTCAGAGCGCCCCGGGTTCTGGTGGGCAGCCAGCTCCCCCTACACCCCACGGTGGACAAGGGCGCCCCGTCTCCGCCCCATCCCCTCCGGCAGCTCCCGCTGGGTCCCCAGCCCCACCGCCAGCCCTAACTACGACTTTGACTCAAGAAAAACCCACAAAACCCACTCTTTCCTTGTCTTAAAGAAGTCTTTCCAGCCCTGACCGGTGTGGCTCAATGGATAGAGCGTCGGCCTGCGGACTGAAAGGTCCCGGGTTCGATTCCGGTTAAGGGCATGTACATTGGTTGCGGGCACATCCCCGGTGGGGGATGTGCAGGAGGCAGCTCACCGATGTTTCTAACTCTCTGTCCCTTCCCCTTCCTCTCTGTGAAAAGTTAATAAAATGTATTATTTTTAAAATAACATATTTTTAAATAAATAAAATTAAAAATAAATAAAAAAGAAATCTTTGGAGCCTGGCCTGGCTCAGTGGTTGAACCTGCGAGCCAGGAGGTCCTGGTTCGATTCCCGGCCAGGGTACAGGCCCGGATCGTGGGCTCGGTCCCCAGTGTGGGGCGCGCGGGAGGCAGCCGGTCCGAGATTCCCTCTCATCGTGGACGTGTCTCTCCCTCTCCCTCTCCCTTCCCCTCTGAAATGGATGTTTAAAATGTATACATGTGTTTTTTAAAGTCTTCGGAACCGGGCCCCCACCACCTCTACAACTTAGACAAACTCCTCCGGACCATCCACCCTCTCCTCCTTTAGAAAAATCCCCCCCCTCCGGGCTCCACGGGGTGCCCCACTCGCCGGCGTCCCTTCCCGCCCGACCCCCGATTCCTCTCCCTTCAGGACTCCCAGGCTCCGACCTGCAGGCCCACCCCGTCCAAGGAGGGACCCACCCACCCCACCCGACCCCATGCCCCGGCCCTCCCACCGCCCCCAGCCGCCCCCCACCCCCCAGGGTAGCCCCCTGTGACCACCTCACACAAGACGAACCCCCACCTCTCGGCCGCCCCAACGCCCCCCGGACCTCCCACTCCCTCAGGTTCCCAGAACCCTCCCTGCCCTCCCTGCCTTTCCCTTCCATCACCAAGAGTCTCCCTCCTTCCCCGGGGCCCTCTTCCCCCACCCACTCTTCCTCCCAGCGTCGCCCCCACGCAGGGGACCCCCCTTTCGTGTCCCTCCAGACTTCCCTTCGTGGGGGACACCCCCCCGAACCCCGCTACGGACCGTTACAACGCACACGCGTTCTCTCCCCGCTCTGTGGACAGCGCCCCCGAGAAGGACTCCGTGTACCGGGGACCCCAGCTCCCCTTCAGCTGGGAGCCATGTCCCCCTCCCCGCCCCCCACCCCCCCAGGGTCCCCCACCACCACCACGCCCCCATCCCTGCCTCCTCCACCTCGCCCGGTCCCGTACCTGCCTCCACCACCTCTCTCTCTTCCCCAGAATCCCTCCCCCAGACCCTGCTGGACTTGGGGGTCACGGAGGAGGGGAGACCGCGCCAGGGACCCAGGACCCCGCTGACCTTGGCCTCGGCCCGCCCCCCAGCAGCTCCCCCCCCCCCCCGCTCTGCTCCCAGGGGCTGCTGAGAAAGGTTGTCTATGGAAAGGGGGGGTCTCCATGGCAACCGGGCCCAGTGACCCACACACACGTGTTCCCTCCCCCTCCCCGGCTCCTGCCTGCCCACACGCAGCCCCTGGCCGGCCCATCCATGGGGCTCTGGCCCGGGACACCCCCTGTCCCCCCCTGTCCCCCCCTGTCCCCCCCTGTCCCAGGTGCAATCCGGGCCTGGGCCTCATCTCTCCCCTGCACCCCCACTGCCACCTCCGCTGTCCTGGCTGGGGGATCCTGTGGCCCCAGGAAGCACCCCCTTCCTCCTGCTGGGCCCCCGGCGGCCCGGGACCGGGAGGGGAGGGGAACGGGGTCCACGAGGGGGGCTCTCCGTCCCCCCAAAAAAGATCTGGAGGCATTTCCTTGTAACGGATTCTGGGGAGAGACGGGGGGGGGCATCTGTTTGGCCGGAGGGACTGTGCCTTCCGTCCATCTGTCAGGGGCCCCCCATCCTCGGAAGGGGGCCGGCTCCTTCCTCCAGAACTGGGGGGGACACGGAGGGGGGGGGAGGGGGATAAGGGGGGATGGCAGAACCTCCCTTCCCCACAGCCACCCACCTCCGGCGGCGGCGGGCGAAGAGGAGCAGGATCTGGCTCACCTCGGTCAGCGACAGGTCAACTCGCGCCGGAGGAGCTCGGAGCGCGGAGCACGGAGGAGGGGACACGCCGAGCCCCGTCCTGCGGGCACCCCCACACACTTCAGAGGCACCCCCAAGTGCTCCCCGGTTCTCACGGCTCGCCCTCCTCCCCCTCCCGGGCAGCCAGGGACCCAGGCGTCCGGCCTGGCTGGGGGTGGCGAGGAGGGGGCGTAGGGGCCGAGGGGGGTGTCGGGGTGGGGGGGGGCCGAGGGGAGGCTCTGAGCTCTCGGGAGGGGGGCCCAGGCGGGGGGGGGGAGAGTTCGAGATGTGGGGGTGGGGGGGAGGAAAGGTGAGGAGACAATTTGGTTCCCGTGTGTGTGTGTGTGTGTGTGTGTGTGTGTGTGTGTGTGTGTCGCTGGGGAAAGTGCGGAGCTGGAGGGCGAGAGAGGGAGGGAGGGGGGCCGCTGAGGGTGGGGGAGCCCGGGAGAGGGGGTGGGGGAGGGAAGGAGTTCGGGGGGCACGCAGGGTCTGGGTGGCAGAAGGAAGCTGGGGCGGGGGAGAGAGACCTGGAGGGAGAGAGAGAGAGAGAGAGAGAGAGAGAGAGAGAGAGAGAGAGAGAGAGAGAGAGAATAGGAGAGAAGCGGCAAGAGAGAGAGACTTGGGGATGGGGAAGCGGGGATGGGGGGAGGGAGGGGTTTGGAGGAGGCAGCGGCTGGTGGCAGAAGGAAGTTGGAGAGAGAGAGAGAGAGAGAGAGACACACACACACACACACACACACACACGCAGAGAGAAATATCCAGAGAGAGAGAGAAGGGGACCCAGACCGAGACCCAAAGAGGGAGACCAAAGAGATGGGGGACGGTGAGGGAGGGGGGGATGGCGGGGAGCGGGGGGCTGGGGGGGCTGGGGTGAAGGAGAGGAACGTGGGGGGCTGGGGGGTGGGGAGCAGGGCCTGGGCAACAGAAGGGAGAGAAGAGAGACACAGAGAGAGTCATCCAGAGAGGGGGAGGAGAGACAGATGGGAGAGACAGGGAGAGACAGAGGGGACGGGGGAGAGGGGACGGCAGGGGTGGGGGTGGGGGGAGCCGGGGCCCAGGGCAAGGTCCTCACCGAGAGAAGGCGAGAGAGAGAGAGAGGAGAGAGAGAGAGAGAGAGAGAGAGAGAGAGAGAGAGAGAGAGAGAATGAATGGATGGATGGGGGAGAGATCTAGGGGAGCGAGGTCTGCAGGTGTGGTAGGAACCGGGGGGGCCCCGGAGGCGGAGGCCGATGGAGGGAGCGTGTGCCCGGGCCCCACGGAGCCCCGAGGACCGGGACACGGGCGCCGAGAGCGGGGCGACCTCCCCAGGAAGGTGGAGGGAGATGGGAGAGGAGCCGGGGAGGAGGGGGAGGAGGAGGGGGAGGAGGGGGATGATGATGAGGAGGAGGGGGAGGAGGGGGAGGAGAGGGCCGGGGAGGAGGAGGGACACCCCTGCCCCCCGCCCCGCCCGCGCCCCCGGCCCGGGGTCCCTGCCCCCATCCCGCCGCCCCCGCCCCCACTGGCCTCCATCGCTCCGCAGCATCGCCGCCGCCGCCGCCGCCTCTTCCCGTCGTCATGGCAACGGGATCCAGGCGCGCGGCCAGGGCTGGCGGCGGCGGCCGGAAACGAGGGGAGGGCCTTGGCGGGGGGGCCGGGAAGCGCGCCCCTGTGCCCCCAACATCCGAGGGACACGCCCCGCCGCCCCGGGGCCTCCCCATCCCCATCCCCATCCCCACCCACACACCCCCACCTGCAAGTGGCCAGGGACAGAGATCCCCCGGAAAATTAAAAAATAAAAATAAAAAGCCATGTCACATGCACCAGGTTTGCAAGCCTTCTTGAATGGCACCAGCAAAATATTTTCTTCATACCCCCCTGCCCACCCGAAGCTCAGGGAGCCTGGTTTCCACGAGGTGGGGGTGGGCGTGAGGCAAAAAAAAAAAGAAGAAAGTAGGATGCAGGAAGCGTGGGTGGGAAGAAATGTGTCTGGGGCTGGGTGGGTTTGGGGGGACCCCCTCCCCCCGGGACCACAGTTGGGAGAAGAAGGAGGAGGCCTCGCCGGAGGGTAAGGGAGTGAGCTAAGTAAGGCGAGGGATTCAGAGGAGAAAGTGTTTGGTCTTGGGTGCGAACCCCCCGAGATGCCCCTCTGGGTGACCTTGGGCAAAAAAAACCCACAAAAAACATCTCCCCTCTGCCAGGTATAACGGCCCCCCATTTCATGGGAACAGAGGTGCCAGGAGGTCTTTGCAGGCAGATCTGGGGGGCGAACCACGCTCCCAGGCTGAGACCAGGCTGGGACCCAGCGGGCCTGTGGAACCCCAGGAGCTGGCCGGCAGGGCCCGGGCCGGGCGAGGCGGTGTGCATGCTTCCTGTTCTCACCGGACCCCTTGCCCAGGGGTCACCGACGGGCAGACGGAGGCCTCGGAGGCGGGAGCCAACCTGCCCACATCCCCCCGAGAATAAAGGCAGAGCTGGGCCCGGCCGGCCGGGTGGCTCCGTGGCTGAGCGTGGACCTAGGAGCCGGGAGATAGAGGTTCGATTCCCGGTCAGGGCACAAGCCATGCTGTGGGTTCGATCCCCAGCAGAACAGATGGTTCTCTCTCCTCACTGAGGTCTCTCCCTCTCCCTTCCTCTCTGAAATCAATGAAAAACATAAATGCTCAGCTGGCATGGCTCAGTGGTTGAGCGTCGACCTATGAGCCAGGAGGTCAGGGTTGGATTCCCCGCCAGGGCACATTCCCTGTAGTGGTGGGCTCCATCCCCAGGAGGGGGCATGGAAGAGGCAGCTGATGAATGATTCGCTCTCATCATTTTTAAAATATATATATTTTATTGGTTTTTCACAGAGAGGAAGGGAGAGGGATAGAGAGTCAGAAACGTTGATGAGAGAGAATCATCGACCAGCAGCCTCCTGCACAACCCCCACTGGGGATGTGCCCGCAACCAAGGTACATGCCCCTGACCGGAATCAAACCTGGGACCTTCGAGTCCGCAGGCTGACGCTCTATCCACTGAGCCAAACCGGTTTTGGCCTCTCTCATCATTGATATATATATATCTCTCTCTTCCTCTCCTTTCCTCTCTGTGAAAAAATCAATAAAATATATTAAAAATAGATAAATGTGTGTGTGTGTGTGTGTGTGTGTGTGTGTGTGTATTCAAAAACAAAACAAAAGACCCAGCCCTGACCAGTGTGGCTCAGTGGATAGAGCGTCGGCCTGCGGACTGAAGGGTCCCAGGTTTGATTCCGGTCAGGGGCATGTACCTTGGTGGTGGGCACATTCCCAGGCAGATGATTGATGTTTCTCTCTCGTCGATGTTTCTAACTCTTTATTCCTCTCATTCTCCCTTCCTCTCTCTATATATAAAAAAAAATCAATGAAATATATTTTTTAAAAAACAAAACCCAGACACCATCACAGGGTGAAAACAGCCTGGCTGGTGTGGCTCAGTGGGTTGTTTTGATTCCTGGGTCAGGGCACATGCCCAGATTGCCAGCTCTATCCCCAGCAGGGGGGCGTGCAGGTGGCAGCTGGTTGATGTGTTTCTCTCATTAATGTTTCTCTCTCTCCTTCTCCCTTCCTCTCTGTTTAAAAAACAAAAATCAATAAAAACATTAAAAAGAAACAACAACAACAACAACAACAAAGGGTGAAAACAACTAGAAGGCACTAAGACCATGCATTGGGGTCAGATCCGTGGTCGGCAAGCTGCGGCTCGCGAGCCACATGCGGCTCTTTGGCCCCTTGGGTGTGGCTCTTCCACAAAATACCATGGCCTGGGCGAGTCTGTGTGGCAGAAATTTACGTTTAAAAAATTCGGCTCTCCGTGTGCCCCAGGGGCCGTGTGCCCTGGGTGAGCCGGGTGTTCCAGAGGGGCCATGTGCCCCGGGAGAGCCGTGTTCCCCAGGGGGCCATGTGCCCAAGGGGGGCGGTAGGACCCGGGGAGCCGTGTACACCGGGAGAGCCGTGTGCCCTGGGGAAGTGGTGGGACCCGGGGGGAGGGACAGTGTGAACCGGAGGAGAAGCGGATTCTACTCGTGTGGTCCTGAGACATTTGGACAGTCTGCAGCCACTAGCTGCAGAACACTCTTGTATTTCCCTACAAAAACAAATGGGAGAGCGTGTCCCACTTGAAATTCAAATACGGGAAAAAAGGAAAAGAGAAGGAAAAAAAATCTGAGGAACAGAATAAAGTGGTGAATATAGTAGAATCAGGGGCAAAGAAGGGGAGTGGACTGATAATTATCAGGAGGATAAGGGGGTGGGGGAGCAGTGAGAGACTGGATTGAAATCCTATAACCAATGGATGAGGACAATGGGGGGAGAGGGGGTAAGGGCAGAGGGTGGGAGGGGAACTGGGTGGTAGGGAGCTTTGGGGGAGAAAAAGGAGACACAATTGTAATAATCTGAGTCATAAAGATTTATTTTTTTTTTAAATGCGGTTCTCCAGAGAAATTCCAGTGGTCGGGCTGTGGATACTTGGCTCTGTGTCCTCAGGAGTGTGCCGACCCGGGGCCAGATCATCCTGGGGGGGGGGGGGGGCTGCCCTGGCACGGTGGGGGCTGGACCAGCCTCCCCGGTCTGCACCCACCGGTGCCGTGCGGGGAGGAGCAAGGGGTTGTAATGAAGGGAATCCCGTCTGTCCCACCTCAAATCCTGCTCCTTGTTTTATTACTCTCCCCCCAGGACCTGCTCCTATTGATTTGAGAGGAGGAGGAGGGAGAGGGTGAGAGAGGACGGAACCCGGAACCTCGGTGTGTGCCCGTGGAGAGCGGCCACGGCAGTTTGCACGGGTTCAAGCCTCGGGCTGACGAGAGGCCACCGTCCTCTCGTGGCCGCGTGGAAGTCCCAGCGTGGAGGGCAGGGCCCCCCGGAGCCGTGACAGCCCACAGCTATGGTTGTCCGCGTGACCCTGTGGCCCGAACACGTGGCCCCACGTGCCTGAGTGACGTGGGCTCGATGGGGTTCAGGTGCATGTAGGTGAGTAGGCTCGCAACCCAGGAGAATGGCCCTGGCCGGTGTGGCTCAGTGGGTAGAGCGTCAGCCTTGGGACTGAAGGGTCCCGGGTTCGATTGCGGTCAAGGGCATGTGCCTTGGTTGCGGGCACATCCCCAGTAGGGGGCGTGCAGGAGGCAGCTGGTCGATGTTTCTCTCCTATTGATGTTTCTAGCTCTCTGTCCCTCTCCCTTCCTCTCTGTAAAAAAAATCAATAAAATATATTAATAATAATAATAATAAAAACCCACGAGACTGTTGTAAACATCCTGACCAGGCCCTTCCTTTGCCTGGTGGCATCTGACTGTAAAATAAAGACACATCCCCACTAAGAGGTGTGTAGGAGCAGCTGGTCGATGTTGCTCTCTCATCGATGTTTCTGACTCTCTGTATTAAAATTTTTTTTTAAATATCAGTAAAATATATTTTTTAAATAAAAAATGAAAACTCAAGGGGCCAAAGAGCCACATGTGGCTCTCGAGCCGTAGTTTGCCGACCACTGCTCTAACCAACCGAGCCACACCAGCCAGGGCAGAAAGCCCCCCCCCCTTTTTTTTTTCTTGCAGAGAGAGAAACATTGATTTGTTTTTCTTTTCTTTTTAAAAATATATTTTATTGATTTTTTTATAGAGAGGAAGGGAGAGGGAGAAGGATAGAGAGTTAGAAACATCGATGAGAGAGAAACATCAATCAACTGCTCCCTGCACACCCCCCACCGGGGATGTGCCCGCAACCAATGTACATGCCCTTGACCGGAATCGAACCTGGGACCTTTCAGTCTGCAGGCTGATACTCTATCCACTGAGCCAAACCGGTTTTGACGTAAGTCATATTTTCTTTATTCACTGGGTATTTGGGTCCCTCCCCCCAATTTGGGCTATTGTGAGTAATGTTACCATGAACATTTGTCTACAAGTTCTTTTTTTTTGTGTGTGTTTCTTTTTTTAAAACACATTATTTTTATTGATTTCTGAAAGTAAGGGACAGGGGGACAGAAACATCAGCGAGAGAGAATCATGGATCAGCTGCCTCCTGCATGCCCCCTACTAGGCATGAACCGGCAACCCAGGCATGTGCCCAGATCCGGAATCGAACTATGACCTCCTGGTTCAGAGGTTGATGCTTAACCACTGAGCCATACTGGCAGGGGTGTGTGTTTTGTTTTATGAAATCTTATTGGAGGATTTTTTGTTTTGTTTTGTATTTTGGAGAAAGTGGGAGGGAGGGAGGTGGGAGAGACAGAGAGAGAGGAACATCAATGTGAGAGAGACACATCAATTGGTTGCACCTGGATTGGGGGAGCCGGGGGCTGGATCAACCTGCAACCCAGGTAGGTGCCCTGGACGGGGAATCGAACCCTCAACACTTTGGAGGGCAGGCCGACGCTCTAACCACTGAGCAACACAGGCCAGAGCCATGGACAAGTTTCGCGTGAGCATACATGTCCCTGCCTCTTGGGCACGTACCTGGGGGCACTTGCTGTATCCCAGGCTGATAAATGGGGTCACATCGCTGCACCTCACTTTGTGAGGTGGAAATATTAGGCCCTCTGGCCACCCCGTCAGCTCGGGGAAGAACCCTTCAGCAGGGGTGTCACAGGCGATGCGGGGGCTCGGCCCCTCAGACCCCATCCCCACATTTGCTGGTCAACTCATCTCACCTGAGTCGAAGTCTCAACAGGCATAACCCAGAGATCTAAAGACCATAGACTTTCCTAACCGGTGTGGCTCAGTGGTAGAGCGTCGGCCTGCGGACTGACAGGTCCTAGGTCCGATTCCGGTCAGGGGCATGGGCCTTGGTTGTGGGCACATCCCCGGTGGGGGGTGTGCAGGAGGCAGCTGGTCAATGTTTCTCTCTCATGGATGTTTCTAACTCTCTATCCCTCTCTCCTCCTCTCTGTAAAATCAATAAAATATACTTACTTTTTAAAAAATTAAAAAACAATGCCGAAACCGGTTTGGCTCAATGGATAGAGCGTCGGCCTACGAACTGAAAGGTCCCAGGTTCGATTCCGGTCAAGGGCATGTGCCTTGGTTGCGGGCACGTCCTCAGTGGGAGGTGTGCAAGAGGCAGCTGATCGATGATTCTTTCTCATCGATGTTTCTAACTCTCTATCCCTCTCTCTTCCTCTCTGTAAAAAATCAATAATATATATTTTTAACAAGATTGCTAGTCATGCCCTTTGCTGCTCTCCCCACTGCTGTCTCCTGCAAACTGGACACCCACCCCACCCCTCCCCGATGCTCAGCACCTTGCTGGGTCCCCTCCGTCTCTCAGCCACAGGCCAGACCCCCTGCCTTCTCCTGAAGGCTCCGCGTATACCTTCTTCCCCAGGAAGCCCCCTGCCTTCCCAGGCTGCACCGGGTCACAGCTGCTGTGCTCCCCCCACGGCCCGCACCGCCCCCAGCAGAGCAGTCACCCCGCACTGGGACGGGGCTCGGTCTCCCGGGCAGAGCAGGGGTGTCCGGGGACGGGCACTGCTCTGGTTCCCACGGTGCCCCCCAGAGCCCCAGTCCACAGGTGAGGGAGGGAGGGAGGAGGGAGGGAGGGAGGAAGGAAAGGAAGAAGGGAGGGAGGGAGAAGGGAAGGAAGGAAGGAAGGAAGGAAGGAAGGAAGGAAGGAAGGAAGGAAGGAAGGAAGGAAGGAGGGAAGGAAGGAAGGAGGGAGGGAGGGAGGGAGGAAGGAAGGAAGAAGGGAGGAAGGAGGGAAGGAAGGAGGGAAGGAGGGAAGGAAGGAGGGAGGAAGGGAGGGAGGGAGGGAGGGAAGGAGGGAGGGAGGGAGGGAGGGAGGGATGGAAGGAAGGAAGGAAGAAGGAAGGAGGAGGGAAGGAGGGAAGGAAGGAGGGAGGGAGGGAAGGAAGGAGGGAGGGAAGAAAGGAGGAAGGAAGGAAGGAAGAAGGAAGAAGGAAGGAAGGAAGGGAGGCAAGGGAGGAAGGAAGGGAGGGAGGGATGGAGGGAGGGAGGGAGGAAGGAAGGAAGGAAGGAGGGAGGAAAGGAAGGGGCTGGAGAACCAGATCAGATGGGGATACAGACTCAGGGTCTGCCCCTGCGCCGCCGTCCCCGCCGGCCGCCCCTCCCGCGCCCGCCGCTGTCCCAGGTGCTGACGAGGCCGCAGCACCAGCTGGGCCTTTGTGCTTCCTCCGGGGGAGGAGGGAGCCGCCGGGGGAGCGGGAGGAGCGGCTCCAGGAAGCCAGGATCAGCGTTTCTGCCGCGTCCTCATCCATCGGGGTGAAGTGGAGGCACCCGGGGGGCGCCGGCGGCCGGCCCGTCCTGGTCCCCGGACCCAGCGGGGGACCGTGCTCCCCCCCACCTCCGGCCCGGGTCCGGGAAAGGGAACTGCAGCCCCGGCTGATGTGGCTCAGCGGATAGAGCATCTGCCTGTGGACTGTAAGGGTCCCAGGTTCATTCCGGTCAAGGTCACATGCCTGGGTTGTGGGTTCGATCCCCAGGAGGGGGCCTGCAGGAGGCAGCGGGTCAATAGGCACCCGATCAATGATTCTCTCTCACCATTGATGTGTGTGTGTGTGTGTGTGTGTGTGTGTGTGTGTGTGTGTGTGTATGTCCCTTTCCCTTCCTCCCTGAAATCAATAAAAAAATATATTTTTTAAAAAACTTTTTAGCCTGACCGGTGTGGCTCAGTGGACAGAGCGTCGGCCTGCAGACTGAAGGGTCCCCGTTCGATTCCGGTCAAGGGCATGTACCTTGGTTGCGGGCACATCCCAGTGGGGGTGTGCAGGAGGCGGCTGGTCCATGTTTTTCTCTTATCGATGTTTCTGACTCTCTATCCCTCTTCCTTCCTCTCTGTAAAAAATCAATAAAATATATATATTAAATAAAGACAGACCCCCTGGCAATGGGCAAGGAGACACTGATTTGTTGCTCTGACATCAATCAGGGGCAAAGCAGACATACAGTCCCTCAGTCCGTCCTAGTCTGATGCCTGTGTTGGTGGCCAGAGGCAGAATTTCTTTTAAAAAATAGCCCTGGCTGGTGTGGCCCAGTGGACAGAGCGTCCGCCTGTGGACTGAAGGGTCCCGGGTCAAGGGCACATGCCCCGGTTGTGGGCTCGATCCCCAGTGGGGGGACGCACAGGAGGCAACTAATCAATGATTCTCTCTCCTCATTGATGTTTCTATCTCTCTCTCCCTCTCCCTTCCTCTCTGTAGAAAATCAATAAAATATATTTTTAAAAGAAAAAAGAAAGAAGGAAAGGAAAATACGAGATGGAAAATTCCAGAAACAGAGAATCTGCAAACGTTCACGTCTGCGTCCTCCCGAGTAGCAGGAGGAAGCCTCGCTCCCTCTGCCCAGGACGTGAATCATCCCTTTTGTCCGCGTCTCCGCGCAGCATCCGCTGCCCACACTCCGCTGGCTTCCCCGTGAGGAGACGGGGTGACTTGGAACCTCAGCGCTTCTGCCCAAGGGACCCTGGATTTCCTTAGTGCCCCACGGAGCGAGAGGCAGGGGCCTGGAGACTCGGGGTTGCCAAAGAGAAGACATGGTGCTTCATCGAAGAGGAAAAGTGAGCTAAAACCGGTGTGGCTCAGTGGATAGAGCGTCGGCCTGCGGACTGAAAGGTCCCAGGTTCAATTCCGGTAAAGGGCATGTACATTGGTTGCGGGCACATCCCCAGTGGGGGGTGTGCAGGAGGCAGCTGATCGATGTTTCTCTTTCATCGATGTTTCTAGCTCTCTATCTCTATAAAAACTCAATAAAATTTTAAAAAAATAAAAAGTGCCGAAACCGGTGTAGCTCAGTGGATAGAGCGTGGGCCTGCGGATTGAAGGGTCCTAAGTTCGATTCCGGTCAAGGACAAGTGCCTTGGTTTCAGGCACATCCCCGGTGGGGGGTGTGCAGGAGGCATCTGATCCATGGTTCTCTCTCATCGATGTTTCTAACTCTCTATCCCTCTCTCTTCCTCTCTGTAAAAAAAAAAAGAAAAAGAAAAAGAAAAATCAATAAAATATATTTTAAAAAGAAAAGAAAATAAAAAGTGAGGGGCAGGCTTGATCCTCGGTGGGGGGCGCGCAGGAGGCAGCCAATCAATGATTCTCTCTCTCATGGTGGAAGTTTCTATCTCCCTCTCCCTTCCTCTCTGAAATCGATAAATTGATATTCTATCTAATAAAAGCCTACTATGCTAAGAGTCCTGTCCACCAGTCTTCCTTCCAACCAAAGTGTAACAGGCTAATGATATGCTAATGATATGCTAACGATATGCTAAGGCCGCTCAATCGCTCGCTATGACGTGCCCTGACCACCAGGGGCAGAGCAGACACTCCATGCAGGAGCTGCACCCTGGTGGTCAGTGCACGGCCTCAGGGGAGCCGTGCTCAGCCAGAAGCCAGGCTCACAGTGGGCGGGGAAAGCAGTGGTGGTGGCGGGAGCCTCTCCCACCTCCCCCCTCCGCAGCAGCAGCAGCGCTAAGGCTGTCCCACGGGGAGTGGGCCTAAGCCGGCAGTCAGACATCCCCTGTGGGCTCCCGGACTGCAAGAGGGTGCAGGCCGGACTGAGGGACCTTTCCCCCAAGTGCACCGGGCCTCTACTATATCTATACTGATAAAGGGACAATATGCTAATTAGACCAGACATCTTCCGGGCGTCCTTCCAGACAAAGGCCACTGTGGTGGGGGTCAAGGCAGGGGTGGTTAGGGGAGATCAGGCAGTGAGAGGAGCAGTTAGGGGCAATCAGGCCAGTGAGAGGAGCAGTTAGGGACAATCAGGCCAGTGAGGGGAGCAGTTAGGACAATCAGGCCAGTGAGGGGAGCAGTTAGGGGCAATCAGTCCAGCAGGGAGGAGCAGTTAGGGACAATCAGGCCGACAGGGGGGAGCAGTTAGGGTGATCAGGCCGCAGGCAGAGGAGGTTAGGGGTGATTAGGCAGGCAGGCAGGCAGGCGAGTGGTTAGCAGCCAGTGGTTCCGGATATCCCCCAAGGAGCCCTGTATTGGAGCGGGAGCAGGCTGGGCTGAGTGAATTTCATGCACCAGACCTCTAGTGTATATATGTGTGTGTATATATATATATATATATATAATATATATATATATATAATAAAGCTGAGACCAAGAGTGAAAAGCCACACAGTATCACAGTATCATTATAACAACTGTTTGGACCTCAGGGACCCCTTAACTACCTGAGGGGTAACCAGGGTCCCTGGGCCACCCTTTGGGAACCACCAATGTGTGGTATTGTTTTGGTTTTTTTATTTTTAATATATTTTTATTGATTTTTTTACAGAGAGGAAGAGAGAGGGATAGAGAGTTAGAATCATCTGATGAGATAGAATCATCAATCAGCTGCTCTTGCTCGCCCCCTACTGGGGATGTGCCCGCAACCAAGGCACATGCCCTTGACCGGAATCGAACCCGGGACCTTCAGTCCGCAGGCCAACGCTCCATCCACTGAGCCAAACCGGTTTCAGCTGTGTGTTTTTTTTAATGTATTGATTTTTTACAGAGAGAGGAAGGGAGGGGGATAGAGAGCTAGAAACATCCATGAGAGAGAAACACCGACCAGCTGCCTCCCGCACACCCCCTACTGGGAATGTGCCCACAACCAGGGCTGGGGGTCAAAGTTTCAATGGAGGTACATGCCCTTGACCGGAATCGAACCCAGGACCCTTCCACCCGTAGGCCGACTCTCTATCCTCCGAGCCACACCGGTTAGGGCACACGGGTGGTACTGATCCAAAAATGAACTGAGTGCAAGACATTGCCTCCAAGTGATGACAGCTGAAACCACGAGGCCTCGGTAACCGGAGGCACACAGCCCCGTGGGCCGGCCGGCCAGGCCCGGGAGACTCCCCGGTTCAAGTCCTAACGCCAGCGCTCACTCGCTGTGTGACCCGGGGGGAGTTAATCGACTCTCTGGGCCGCGGGGTCTCATGCAGGAGGTGGGGGACCACAGTAAAAGGCGCCGGCCTCCTCCTCCTCCTCCTCCTCCTCCTCCTCCTCTCCTCCTCCTCGGAAGGTAAAAGCCCTGGGGATTTGAATGCAAAGCAGGGAGCACAAAAGGTTAAATTATGCAACTAATGTATGCAAAGCGCTGTTCGCAGCAGCCCTCCAGCCCAGCTAGGCGGTGCCGCGATTGCCACGAGGCGGTCTGCACGGCGCACCGCGGCGTGGGGCTCAAAGCCACAGCGCCCAGCGCGCCGGGGCCGCAGCCGGGCCAAGCGCACACAGGGTGCCGCCCGCCGGTGTGCGAACACGCACACATACAGGCACGCGGGCACAGAATGTGCATAGAGCGCTCTCGAAATTATACACCAGAAGAACGGCAAACTACAAAGGGCAAACCACCCAGCGTGGCTTCCTTTTGTTTTGCTTTAAAAAAAAAATTATTTTTTTACAGGGAGGAAGGGAGAGATATAGAGAGCTAGAAACATCGACGAGAGAGAAACATGGACCAGCTGCCTCCTGCACACCCCCCACCGGGGATGTGCCCGCAGCCAAGGTACATGCCCTTGGCTGGAGTCGAACCCGGGACCTTTCAGTCCGCAGGCCGACGCACTATCCACTGAGCCACACCGGTTTGGGCCAGCTTGACATTTTAAAGGAGATAAACGTTAGGACTGGGGGTTGTTACCTTCTGGACAAGATCAGCACTTTCCCCAGCACCGGAGCCACAACCTCCCCTCCCGCTGGCAGGACCCACAGCACCCATGAAGCACAAGTCCCAGCTCCTCATCAGCACGGGGTGCCCCGGGCAGCCGGGGGGCATGCCTGCACCCTGACACAGCCGCCGAGGAACCGCATCTGCCATCCCCAACCCTGAGCACGACCCCCCCCATTCCCCAAGCCACAGGAGATGACTCAGCATCGTCCCCCCCAGGGAGCTGGGTTCTGCTGAACCCTCATTCTTTCCTGCTAACCTGCACCCCTCCTCCTCCCACCCTGCCTGCCCAGGGGTGTGCAGGAGGCAGCCGGTTGGTGCTTCTCTCTCATCGGTGTTTCTAACTCTATCTCTCCCCTTCCTCTGTTAAAAAAAAAAAAATCAATAAAAAAATATTTTTTTAAAAAAAGTGAGAAAGAAAGAGGGCCAGCCAGCACGGCTCAGGGGCTGAGCATCGACTTGTGAACCAGGAGGTCAGGGTTCGATTCCCAGTCAGGGCACAGGCCCGGGTTGCAGGCTCCATCCCAGTGGGGGGCGTGCAGGAGGCAGCCGATCCATGATTCTCTCTCCTCATTGATGTTTCTGATTCTCTCCTTCTCCCTTCCTCTGTGAAACTAATAAAAAATAGTTAGAAAAAAAAAAGAAAGAGAGAGAGAGAGATGTGAGAGAGATACACCCATCGGTTGCCTCCTGCGTGCTCCCTGACTGCTCCCTGACCTAGAGGGAGGGGATCGACCTGCAGTCCAGGTACACGTGCCCTTAACCGGGAATCGAACCCTCGACCCCTGGGTGCATGGGCTGATGGTCTAACCCAGGGGTGGGCAAACTTTTTGGC
Organism: Vespertilio murinus; assembly: GCA_963924515.1. Taxonomy (NCBI): domain Eukaryota; kingdom Metazoa; phylum Chordata; class Mammalia; order Chiroptera; family Vespertilionidae; genus Vespertilio; species Vespertilio murinus. The sequence goes on along the minus strand of OZ004716.1, from coordinate 47,819,304 downwards.
TCGAGGGCCACCATGGGTTCTTACACTGGACCGGAGGGCTGGAACAAAAGCAACCTGACCACGCTGGCACTCTCCTCTTGGGCTGCTGGTGAAGGAGCGGAGGGGAGAGCAAGAGAACCCTCCGCTCCGCGGGCCGGAGAGAACAGCCGAACAGGCCGGGCAGATCCGGCCCGCGGGCCGTAGTTTGCCCACGGCTGTCTAGCCCCACCCCCTCCTTTGTTCCCCAGACAGAGACCGAAGGTCACCGAAGGAGTTTGCATGGGATTCCTAAAAGGCAGTCAAAATGCAGCCGCTCAGAGAGTGGACCCCGGGGTTCCAGCCGTGGGCACATCAATAAAATATATATATTTTAAAAAACAGTAAAAATATTTTTAAAAGAAAAACTTGAAAAAAATAATAACACTTTAGACATTTAATTAAAAAATAAGAACAGTACGAAACCAGGGCACCGAGCTGACGGGCTAGCACTGTGTGTGTTGTGTTTCCTTCCCAGACGCATCTCAAGAACAAGTTTTTCAAACATCCAGGCTGTTTTTAGACCCTCACTGGAGACGGTGCGATCTCAGGTCTGAGCCCAGTGTGTGCCTGTGTGTGCGTGTGCATGTGCATGTGCGTGTGTGTGTGCATGTGGGTGATAATTCCCCACACCGGGGCTGCCGGAAGCCTCTCCTGAGCTCCTGAGAGGAACGTGTGTGCCTCACACAGTAGGTGTGCAGTTGATGGCTAACACTCCATGTCTGTGGGTTGTTGTTGTTTATTTATTTTTAAAAAATATATATTTTATTGATTTTTTACAGAGAGGAAGAGAGAGGGATAGTTAGAAACATCAATGAGAGAGAATCATCAACCAGCTGCCTCCTGCACACCCCCTCCTGGGGATGTGCCCGCAACCAAGGTGCATGCCCTTGACCGGAATCGAACCCGGGACCCTTCAGTCCCCAGGCCGATGCTCTATCCACTGAGCCACACCGGTTTCGGCTGTTCCTGCGTGTTTTACAAAGTCCTGCTGCTTCACAGTCGCCAATCTAACCTCATTCCCCGACCCTAAGGGTAGAGACACACATTCCCCCCCCCATCAAGCGTTCTAGAGATGAGCACCCCACTCCCCCCCCCCAGCACCCCAAACAACCCCCCCCCCGGCCCCGGCAGGCACAGAGGCGTGTTTGAAATAAAGTTTATTGAAGTTTCTGTTCGGTATTTACATATGATACACGGTAAATAACAGAGCCAGGCCTCCCCCCCCCTCGGCCCCCCCCCCCGCCTCGTTAAAAATCGCTGCGCAAAGACGAGTTAACTGCTCCGCCCCCCCCTCCCCGCCCCCCGCCCCCCCAGATGCAACTAAAAGCCCCGCCCGGCCTCCCCCCCCCCCCCCGGGGGCCCTGCTGCCTCCGTGTGCGGCTGTGCTGCCTCGCCTTCCGCCCCTAACAACGGGGGGGGCGAATTTCTGGGACCCCCCCAATCTGTCCAAGGTGGGGGGGGGACGGACCCTTGAAAGAGAGAGGCCAGAGTTTGGGGTCTGGGGTGGGGGGAGGGGAACTTCAATGATGGGGGGATTTGGGGGTTGGGGGGAGAGGGAGGCGCCAGAAAAATGGAAGACTTCGAGGTTTTGGGGGGCGTGGACCCCCGCTACTGCCTCTCCCTCCCCCGACGGGGCCTCGAGGGGGCAGAGGCGGGCGCAGGCGTGGGAGCGGCGTGGGGGTGCCCTCCCCCCCAGGTCTCCCTCCTGCGTGGGGTGTGGGCTGGGGGCACCCAGGGGTGCGGGGCTGGGGGCACCCAGGGGTGCGGGGCTGGGGGCACCCAGGGGTGGGCAGGAGGAAGGGGACTGGGTCAGAGGAGGAAGGGGAGGAGGGCAGGTGGGCGGAGGGGGGCAGAGGAAGCGAGGACACTAGTTAGACGGCGCCCACGGGAAGGCGGGCGACCCCCCAGGAGAGGGGGAGGGGGTCTCCCCAGGAGCAGAGAGGGTGGGGGGGAGCCAGGATTAACCGACTCACCGCCTCCAGGCTCCCCTCCCCCGCTCCCCCCCACGTGTGGGCGGAGCAAAGAGGTCCCTCCCTGCCCACAAGGACCCCCAAGATCGGGGACAGGGGGTGGGGGCGGGGCCAGGACACAGACCATGGGGGGGGGGCAGAAGGCAGAAGAGGATGGCTGGCATTCCTGGCAGCGGCTGCCGGACCCCGATCTCCAGCCCAGCGCCCCTTGGGGAAGGCGGCAGGTGGGGGCGGTGGAACCCGGAGGGAGGGACTAGGCTGGGAAGGCGGGGCCAACAAAGTGGGCGTGGTTACATTAGAAATGGGCGGGGACTAGAGGGGCGGGGCCGTTTAAAGCGAAGGGCCCAATGGCGTGGGACGCCCAGAAAAGGGGCGTGGCTATGGAGAAGGAGGAGGGGTTTGTGGCGGTGGGCGTGGTCATCGGGGAGAGGGCGGGGCCACAGCCAGAGGAGGCCTGCGGGGAGGAGGGGGCTCCCCCGGAGGAGGAGGGTGAGGAAGGGGTTCCGCCGGGAGGAGGGGGGCTCCCCGGGAGGAGGCTCCGCGGCGCTCAGCAGGGCGAGGTGGAGATGTGCAGGTGGTCCGGGTACTTGATGGCCGGCGGGTAGTTCTGCGTCATCTGGATGGACACGTCGCTGGAGATGTCGGAGGGGCTGCGGCCGCGGCGCCAGGACTCGGGCTGCAGGAACTGGCCCGAGTAGTCGGAGCAGTCGCTGAGGCGCGGGCGGTAGAAGGCGGGGTGCGGGCGGTACATCTCCTCCTCCGCGTACCGCTTGGTGAACAGGTACACGGACATCACGCCGGCCCCCTGCGGAGGGGTCGGGTCAGCCCTGCCCGCCTCCGCCCCCAGACCCAGCCTCCTCCATCAGACCCAGACCCAGCCTCCTCCCCCAGACCCAGGAGCCCAGGCCCCCAGCCCTCCTCCCTCAGACCCCAGACCCTCCTCCCTCAGACCCAGCCCTCCTCCCTCAGACCCTCCTCCCTCAGACCCTCCTCCCTCAGACCCAGGGGGTCCCCAGCCTCCTCCCCCAGACCCAGCCTCCTCCCTCAGACCCAGGACCCCAGGCCCCCAGCCCTCCTCCCTCAGACCCCGGAATCAGGCCCCCAGCCCCTCCCCATGCCCAGCTCCCAGAGGGAGGCCCGGGGACAGCACCTCTTTGAGGAGGAAGGAGGAGGCGGCAAAGGCGAAGGACCAGCCGTAGCGGTAGTGGAAGTACTGCTCGGAGCTGCTGGGCCGGTTCATGACCTCGTCGTTGATGCTGGAGATGTACAGGACCAGGCCCACCACCAGCGAGAGGCCTGCGGGGCAGAGGGCGCCGTGGTCCGCCAGCCGGGGCCCTCCCTCTTCCCCTCCCCCCACGGCTCTCCCCCGCGGCTCTCTCCTCTGGCCTGGTCTAATGCCCGTCTTTTAATGTTTTATTTTTTAAAAAATATATTTTATTGATATTTTACAGAGAGAAAGGGAGAGAGATAGAGAGCTAGAAACGTCGATGAGAGAGAAACATCGATCAGCTGCCTCCTGCACACCCCCTACCGGGGATGTGCCCGCAACCAAGGCACATGCCCTTGACCAGAATCGAACCCGGACCTTTCAGTCCCCAGACCGACACTCTACCACTGAGCCAAACCGGTTTCGGCTAATGTTTTATTTTTTAAAAAATATATTTTTGTTGATTTTCTTTAAAGAGAGGAAGAGAGAGGGATACAGAGGTAGAAACATCGATGAGAGAGAAACATGGACCAACTGCCTCCTGCACACCCCCCACTGGGGATGTGCCCGCAACCAAGGTACATGCCCTTAACTGGAATCGAACCTGGGACCCTTCAGTCCGCAGGGCGACGTTCTTGTCCACTAAGCCAAAGCGGTCTCAGCTTTTTTATTTTTAAAAAAATAAGATATATTTTATTGATTTTTCACAGAGAGGCAGGGAGAGGGACGGGGAGTCAGGAACACCGACGGGAGAGAGACGTCCATCAGCCGCCTCCGGCACGCGGTCTCCCTGGTCTCCCTCGGCTTACACCCCTCGGTCCCTCCTCCTCCCTCGAACCGATCAAGCTTCATTCCGCCCCAGAACCTCTGTGCTTGCTGTTCTCCCCCCGCAATGCTCTTCCTCCAACTCCCCCCCCCACCTCCTCTGTCACTTCATTGTACTCTCTCCTTCCTTATCACTTTTTTAAAAATATATATTTTATTGATTTTTCCACAGAGAGAAAGGAAGAGGGATAGAGAGTTAGAAACATCGATGAGAGAGAAACATGGACCAGCTGCCTCCTGCACACCCCCCACCGGGGATGTGCCCGCAACCAAGGTCCATGCCCTTGACCGGAATCGAACCTGGGACCCCTCAGTCCGCAGGCCGACGCTCTACCCACTGAGCCACACTGGTTTTGGCATCACTTTCTTACTTTCATTGATTTCAGAGAGGAAGGGAGAGAGAGATGAAACATCCATCGAGGAGAGAAAAACCTCGGTCAGCTGCCTCCTGCACACCCCTCCCCCCCCCACACACACCACTGGGGATGTGCCCGCAAGCAAGGCGCATGCCCTTGGCTGGAATCGAACTTGCAACCCTCCAGTTTACAGGCGGACAGACGCTCTCTCCACGGAGCCAAGCCAGCTAGGGCCTTATCCCTTTTTATAAAGGTTTTTTATGATCCCCCAGTTTAAACACACACACACACACACACACACACACACACACACACACACAAAACAACAAACAAAATGCCCTCCCACTCAAAGTGAGAGAAACGCTGGAGAACACTACGAGGGGTTACCACCTTTCCTGTATCAGGTCATCAAACGTTAAAAATATGGCCAAAACCGGTGTGGCTCAGCGGATAGAACGTCGGCCTGCGGACTGAAAGGTCCCGGGTTCGATTCCGGTCAAGGGCATGTACCTTGGCTGCGAGCACATCCCTGGTGGGGGGTGTGCAGGAGGCAGGTGGTCCATGTTTCTCTCTCATTGGCATTTCTAGCTCTCTATTCCTCTCCCTTCCTCTCTATTGATTTATTGGAAAATCAATTTATATATATATATATATATATATATATATATATATATGCCCTGGCCCGTGTGTCTCAGTGGATAGAGCCTCAGCCTTTGGACTGAAGGGTCCCAGTTTGGATCCCGGTCAACAGCACACCCGGGAGTTGTGGGCTCGATCCCCAGTAGGTGGCTGCAGGAGGCAGCCGATCCATGATTCTCTCTCATCATGGATGTTTCTCTCTCTCTCTCTCCTCTCTCTCTCTCTCTCTCTCCTCTCTCTCTCTCTCTCTCTCTCTCTCTCTCCCACTTCCTCTCTGAAATCAACAAAAATATATTTAAATTTAAAAAAAAATTGAAGGGTACATTAGAACACAAGTATGCACATATTTTTGTGGAAAGAGACAGGGAAAAGGAAAGCAAGTGCAGCCGGCGGCCTGCAGGGGGCAGGCGAGAGCAGGCAGGGAGCCGCGGGGAGGAAGGGACGCCTTCCAAAGGCCCGTTCTGCAAGGACAGGGAAACCGAAAATCCAACGTGAACACGCGCAGGCAACACCGACGCCGCGTCTGGTGAGGCCGACGGCCGGGGGGGGGGGGGGGGGGGGGCACCCAGCACCCCGATAGCGGGACAGGGAGCTCGGACCCCAGGCCTCAGTCCGGAGACAGGAAACCGGCCCAGGCAGAGCGAGGCTCCCGCGGAGCAGGGTTCCCGGCGGGGGAGGTCTGGGCGTGTAACGGTCCTGAAGCCGTTCTGTGCACGCCGTGGGGTCCAGCAAGTGTGCGAACAGCTTGGTGTCTGGGGAGCTAGCGTCCCCTTCTTCCTCGGAGAGAAAGACATTAGCCCCCACCGGGGTGGCTCAGTGGACGGAGCGTCCGGCTGCGGACTGAGGGGTCCCGGGTTCGGTTCCGGTCAAGGGCACAGGCCTGGGCTTGGGGTCGATCTCCAGTGAGGGGCGTGCAGGAGGCAGCCAATCAAGGATTCTCTTTCAGCACTGATGTTTCTTTCTCCCTCCCTCTCTCTTCTTCTCTGAAATCAATACAATACATATATACACACACACACACAAACATATATATATATATATATATATATATATATATATATATATATTTTTTTTTTTTTTTTAAGGACTAATTCTTTGCCCAAACCGGTTTGGCTCAGTGGATAGAGCTTCATCCTGTGGACTCAAGGGTCCTGGGTTCGATTGAGGTCAAGGGCATGTACCTTGGTTGCAGCTGATCGATGATTCTCTCTCATCGATATTTCTCTCTCTCTCTCTCCCTCTCTCTTCCTCTGTGAAACCAAAAAAGATGTATATTTAAAAAAAAAAAAAAAACAATTCTTCTTTGCAGAGTTAGAAGACACCATTTGCACCCTAACCGGTTTGGCTCAGTGAATAGAGCGTCGGCCTGCGGACTGAAGGTCCCAGGTTCGATTCCAGCCAAGGGACATGTACATGGGTGGTGGGCACATACCCAGTAGGGGGTGTGCAGGAGGCAGTTGGTCGATGTTAGTCTCGCATCGATGTTTCTCACTCTCTATCTCTCTCCCTTCCTTTCTGCAAAAATCAATAAAAAATATATTATTTAAAAAGAAAAAAGAAAGAAAGAAAACTCCATTCCAGTCTTTCGGAGCCGTAGGGGCTTGCTCGGTGGAAGAGCAGCCTGCGTGGGGCGGAGGCGGGCGAGCATGGCCAGGAACGCGCACCCGGCTGACCCCACGCCCTGAGGATGTGTAACCCGCATCCGCTCCCGGGGAATCTGGGGCATCGGACCACACCGCCCGCTGCACCCTTCAGACAGCCGGCAGGAAAGATCGTTTTTGTGTGTGTGTGGTTTTTTTTTAAAGGCACAGCAACTCCACCAAAGAGGAAAGGAGAATACAGACGAGAGAGCCTTTTTATGGAGACGGCGCCGAAAGCCAAGAAGCAAAGAGCGCGGTGCCGAGAGGCGTCCACGGCCACACGAGAGAGCAGACTGCACGTCACTGGAGGTCTGCAGCACCATTCACCATCGCTAGGATTTGGAAACAGCTAGGTGCCCGTCAGCAGATGACTGGATCAGAAAACTATGGTACCATCTACACAATGGAATACTATGCTGCCATAAAAAAAGAAGGAATTCTCATCATTGGCAGCGACCTGGATGGAATTGGAGAACATCACGCTGAGTGAAATAAGCCAGTCCATGAAAGAGAAACACCACATGTCCTCACTCATTTATGGATAATAAAGAACATTATACACTGATGAACAGAAAGATAGATGTAGAGACAGTAAAGGAACAGGCAGACTGTCCAATGACAGCGGGGAGGGGAGGGAAATCTGGGGGAGATAAGAGATCAACCGAAGGACTGGTATGCATGCATATAAGTACAACCAATGGACACAGAACTCTGGGGGGGGGGGAGGGTACATAGGGGAGGGGGGGCAATGGTAAAATATGTACACAGATAATAATTTTATTTTTAAAAAATTAATTAGCCGAAACCGGTGTGGCTCAGTGGATAGAGCGTCGGCCTGCAGACTGAAAGGTCCCGGTTCAATTCCGGTCAAGGGCATGTACCTTGGTTTCGGGCACATCCCTGGTGGGGGGTGTGCAGGAGGCAGCTGGTCGATGTTTTCTCTCTCATCGACGTTTCTAACTCTCTATCCCTCTCAACTCCTCTCTGTGTAAAATCAATAAAATATATATATTTTTTCATTTTTTAAAAAATAAAAAACCTGGGAGGGAAACAAAAACAAAGACACGGAGTGCAAAGGCCGCCTAAATGTCCTTGGAAAAACCCGGCCCACTGGCCACCACCCAGTTCCCCCCGACCGCCAGGCCAGCCGCGGAGAAGGCAGACAGAGACAGCGATGCACAATGCACTGTGCTCCTTGTGGACATCAAGGTCAGCGAGCACCAGGTCCGAGGGGCCGTGGAGAAGCCCCATGGCATTGGCGTGGCCCAGGGTCGGCGCCCCGATCAGGCCTGGCAGAGAGGAGGCGGCATACGGTCCCCGGGCCCCTGGCGGTGGTGCTTCGGGCGGGGCCAACGGAAGTGGGACCGTGTGACCGAGCCCAGCCGCCTCAGGCTAAATACAAGCATGTCACCCTGCACCCCGGCCGGTGTGGCCCAGTGGTCAGAGCATCGGCCCATGGGCCGAAGGGCCTCGGGGTTCAATTCCTGGCCAAGGGCATGTGCCTGGATTGAGGGGTTTGCTCCCCCGGCCCCAGTCGGGGTGCAAGCGGGAGGCAACCAATCCACGTGTCTCTTTTACATGAATGTTTACTGTGAGCCCCCCACCCCCCCACCTCTCCCTTCCACTCCATAGGAAAATCAATGGGAAAAATATCCTCGGGGGTGAGGATTTCCAAAATCCTATCTAAAAAAAAAAAGGGTTAATAGGCAAATTGACTGTCACTACAACTCACAGGATGGCTGCCCCCATGTGGACACAAGATGGCCAGCAGGGGAGGGCAGTTGGGAGGGACCAGGCCTGCAAGGGAGGGCAGTTTGGGGGCAATCAGGCTGGCAAGGGGAGGGCAGTTAGGGGTGACCAGGCTGACAAAGGAGGGAAGTTGGAGGCGACCGGGCCTGCAGGGGAGAGCAGTTAGGGGCAATCAGGCTGGCAGGGGAGTGGTTAGTGGGTGGTCAGGTTGGCAGGGGAGTGGTTAGTGGGTGGTCAGGCTGGCAGGGGAGCAGTTAGACATCAATCAGGCAGGCAGGGGAGTGGTTAGGGGGTGGTCAGGCTGGCAGGCAGAAGCGGTTAGGGGTAATCAGGAAGGCAGGCAGGCGAGCAGTAGGGAGCCAGCAGCCCTGGATTGTGCAAGGGATGCCCGACTGCCTGTTTAGGCCCGATCCTGGGTCCCCAGATTGGAGAGGGTGCAGGCTGGGCTGAGGGACACCCCCCATCCCCACCCCCGCGCACCAATTTCGTGCAAATAAATAAAAGAGGCTCCGGAGGTCTCTCCATGGGACACACACGTGGAACACTGATCCTCGCTTACACCAAAGTAAATGTATTTTTTTTAAAAAAAGGCGTTTATGAGACAGGCGGGGACACTGAACGCTTAATCGGTATTAAACTATAGGGAGCGACTTGTGCTTAATTGTGGGGGCGCGACTATGGGGCCTCGACGGCCACGTTAAGTAACAGAACGCGCCTTCCCACCGGGCTGTCGGTGGGGACGAGGACTGAAGGGGAGACGCTGGCTCTCAAATCAGCGTGGCGAGGCGCAGGAGGGAGGGAGGGAGGGAAGGAGGGAAAGAGGGAGGGAGGGAGGGCGGGCCGCGTGGCTGACAGAGGGACTGGCCACGGGCCCATCATTGCTGCCACTCGGCGGGGGGGAGCCGTGGCATTCCTCTGGGCTGTTCTCTCCGTGTTTTTTACAACGAGGACATCTCCGAAAGCCGGCGTTGTAAATGAAACAGTAGGAGAGCGAGGCTGGGCGAAAAGAGACATTGACCAGCCGAAACCGGTGTGGCCCAGTGGATAGAGCATCAGCCTGCGGACTGAAAGGTCCCGGGTTCGATTCTGGTCAAGGGCATGGACCTTGGTGGCGGGCACATCCCCAGTAGGGGGTGTGCAGGAGGCAGCTGGTCGATGTTTCTCTCTCATTGACATTTCTAGCTCTCTATCTCTCTCCCTTCCTCTCTGTAAAATATCAATAAAATATATTTTTTTAAAAAAAAAATAATAATAAAAGAGGCATTGACCCAATACTGTGTGTGAACCTGGATTTAAATTCTGGTTGTGGGAGAGAGCTATAAAAGGCTTTTTTTTTTCCTTTTTTCTTTTATTTTTTTTTAAAGAACTCTCGCTTTTGCCCTACCCAGTGTGGCTCAGTGGATAGAGCATCGGCCTGCGGACTGAAAGGTCCCGGATTTGATTCCGGTCAAGGGCATGTACCTTGGTTGCAGGCACAGCCCCAGTAGGGAGTGTGCAGGAGGCAGCTGATGGGTGTTTCTCTCCCATTGGTGTTCCTGACTTTCTGTCCCTCTCCCTTCCTCTCTGTAAAAACTCAACAAAATATTTTTTTAAATAAAATAAAATAATAAAGAATGCTCACTTTTTAAAAAATTGATTTTAGAGAAAGAGGAATGGGAGGGGAGAGAGAGAAATATTGATGTGAGAGAGAAACGTCAATCAGCTGCCTCCTATACATGCCCCGATGGGAGATAGAACCAGAAATCTAGGTATGTGCCCTGACCAGAATTGAACCCGTGGCTTTTTGGTACATGGGACAGCACTCCAACCACCTCAGCCACCAGCCAGGGGGGAAAAGACGGTGTGAAAGTGGAATCCATCATCGGATGGAATGACTGTAAAACCTCAGGGCGTGTGGTATGGTGATCTAGTTATACAGAAGTGGGTCCTCGTTCTTAGAGATACATGCTAAGATGTCTCCACATAAGCCATCCTGATGCCTGCAACCTACTCTCAAATGGCAAATTTTTTAATACATATTTTATTGATTTTTAAAAATATGTATTTTATTGACTTTTTCACGGAGAGGAAGAGAGAGGGATAGAGAGTTGGAAACATCAATGATGAGAGAGAACCATGGACCAGCTGCCTCTTGCACAACCCACCCCCCACCGGGGTGTGCCCGCAACCAAGGTACATGCCCTTGACCGTAATCGAACCTGGGACCTTTTAGTCTGCAGGCCGACGCTCTATCCACTAAGCCAAACTGGTTTTGGCTTGATTTTTTTTTTTTTTTTTTTTTTTTTTTTTTTTTTTACAGAGAGGAAGGGAGAGGAATAGAGAGTGAGAAACATCGATGAGAGAGAACCATGGATCAGCTGCCTCCTGCACACTCCCCACTGGGGACGTGCCCACAACCAAGGTACATGCCCCTGACCGGAATCGAACCTGGGACCCCTCAGTCCTCAGGCCGACACTCTATCCACTGAGCCAAACTGGCTAGGACTCAAATGGTATTATTTTTTTAATGTGTGTGTGTAGCAGAAGGTGGCGGGGGGGGGGGGCAGAAACAGAGAGCGAGGGGTGGGGGCGGGAAAGTGTTAAGAAAATTCAGGATCCAAAGGGGAAATGGTACGCCAGCATTCATTGCACTTTCTGTAGGTTTTTTTTTTTTTTTAAGTTTCTGCTAAAACCTCAGAGTGACCGGGATGAGGTAAAACCATGGCCTACTTCTTCTTTTTTTCTCTTTTTGTAGCACTTCTCACCTCCTGACGTTCCACTCACACACCTCCCCCACCTCCCCCGGGATGCCAGAAACTAGCCCGCCCTGTTCACACCGCGTTCCCGGCGCCTCGCACGGCCCAGAACACGATAAAACGCTAGTCGAGCGGGTGAGGGTGCTTGCTTTGCAACCGGGACTGCCAGCAAAAGCTCCTAGTTGCTTCCCCCTTTTATAAAAACAACATTTGCCCTAACGGGTTTGGCTCGGTGGACAGAGCGTCGGCCTGCGGACTGAAGGGTCCCGGGTTCGATTCCGGTCAAGGGCATGCACCTTGGCTGCAGGCGCATCCCCCGTGGGGGTTGTGTAGGAGGCAGCTGATCGATGATTCTCTCATCGATGTTTCCAACTCTCTATTCCTCTCCCTTCCTCTCTGTAAAAAAAAAATCAATAAAATATATTTTCAACACAACAACAACAACAACAATGTCAGGCCCTAGCCAGTTTGGCTCAGTGGATAGAGCGTCGGCCTGAGAACTGAAAGGTCCCAGGTTCGATTCCGGTCAAGGGCACAGGCCTGGGTGGTGGGCTCGATCCCCAGTGGGAGACTTGCAGGAGGCAGCCGATCCACGATTCTCTCTCATCATGGATGTTTCTATCTCTCTCCCCCTCTTCCTTCATCTTTGAAATCAATATATATATATATATTTACATATAATTGATTTTTTACAGAGAGGAAGGGAGAGAGATAGAGAGTTAGAAACATCGGCGAGAGAGAGGTACATCAATCAGCTGCCTCCTGCACACCCCCCACCGGGGATGTGCCCGCAACCAAGGTACATGACCTTGACTGGAATCGAACCTGGGACCCTTCAGTCTGCAGGCCGAGGCTCTGTCCACTGAGCCAAACCGGTTTCAGCAAATATATATATATTTTAATGTCAGGAGGTAGCTTATTCTTGGCATTCTCTCTCCTTCCTGGCCATTTCACGGTGGCAGCTACGGTTCTCCAAAAGTAACCTTCTTCCCCCACCCCCACCCTCTTTATCCCCTTCCTCTCCTCTCCCTCTCCCTCTCTTTCTCTGTATCCCAGCTCTCCCCCCACCCCCTCCACTGCGGCGGTTCCGGAATGCTGAGGCCACCACAGGCAGGAGTAGGAGGGAGACGCCCTGCGTTAGAATAACGGTTCAGCACCACGGAGAGCGCCCAACGCGTCCACCTGGGCCCTTGCTGCTTCTTTCTCCCCAGGGTTTTCCTCCGGCGCCGGGGGTTCCACCTCAGACCGGGCACCTCCTTCTCTTCCTTCCCTGGAAAGAGCCCCCTCCCCCCTCGCCCCTTCAGCACCATCCCCTGGGACGGCACCCCCTGCTGGAACCCTGGCCACTGCAGGCCCTGGCGGTCCCTGTCACGCACCCATCCCCTCTACAAATCCCTCGGTGCCAGCTTTGCACCAGCAGCTCAATCCGGGCTCGGCAGGTGTTTGTAAAGGTCCCGGTGTTCGGAGTTTGCATGCTGGGAGGAGGGGACGGGGCGGGGGGACAAATAAGATGACCTAGCACCCGTAGGAATCGTGCTGAGAAACAGATATAAGACCTGACCGGCGTGGCTCTGTGGATAGAGCAGCCGTGGGCAAACTACGGCCCGCGGGGGCCGGATCCGGCCCGTGCAGCTGTTCTATCCGGCCCGCGGAGCCGAAAGAGCGGGGGGTTCTCTTGCTCTCCCCTCCGCTCCTTCACCAGCAGCCCAAGAGGAGAGTGCCAGCACGGTCAGGTTGCTTTTGTTCTGGCCCTCCAGTCCAGTGTAAGAAACCATGGTGGCCCTCGAGTCAAAAAGTTTGCCCACCCCTGGGATAGAGCGTCGGCCTGCGGACTGAAGGGTCCCGGGTTCGATTCCGGTCAAGGGCATGTACCTTGGTTGCGGGCACATCCCTGGCAGGGGGTGTGCAGGAGGCGGCTGATGGATGTTTCTCTCTCATCGATGTTTCTAATTCTCTATCCCTCTCCCTTCCTCTCTGTAAAAAAAAATAATAATAATAAAATAAAGAAACAAATATAAAACAAGGAGTGGCCCTGATCGGTTTCACTCCGTGGTTAGGGCGTCAGCCCGCGGACCGAAGGGTCACAGGTTCGATTCCCGGTCAAGGGCACGTACCTGGGTTGCAGGTTCGATCCCTGGCGAGGTCTGGGCGCATTTGGGAGGCAACCCATCGATGCGTCTCTCCCACGTCGGTGTTTCTTTCTCTCTCCACCCTCTCCCTCCCTCCCTCCCTCCCACTCTCTAAAAAATCAATTTTAAAAAAATCCTCACTCAAAGATCAGGAAGATTTGAGTATGGAGGGCTAGTGAGGCTGAGGCTAAAATGTGCATTTTCTTTTTTATGTGTTTACTGATTTCAGAGAGAGAAAGGGAGAGGGAGAGAGAGAGAGAGAGAGAGAGAGAGAGAGAGAAAGAGAAAGGGAGAGAGAGGGAGAGGAAAAGAGAGGGAGAGGGAGAGAAGAGGAGAGAGGGAGAGGGAGAGAAGAGGAGAGAGAAAGAGAGAGAGAGAGAGAGAGAGAGAGAGAGAGAGAGAGAGAGAGAAATATCCATGATGAAAAAGAATCATTGACTGGCTGCCTCCTGAATGCCCTCTACTGGGGATCGAGCCTGCAACCCGGGCCTGCGCCCTTGACCGGGAATGGAACCCTGACCTCCTGGCTCCTAGGTCGACGCCCAACCCCTGAGCCGCGCCAGCTGAGTGTGAGGTGTGCATTTCCAAGGAGCAGCAGGAGGCCAGTGTGGCTGGAGTTATAAGCACAGGAGGGGGTGTCTGTGGGTGAGGAAGTGGGGGTCACAGATCTGGGGTCACAGGTCTGAGCCGAGGAGGCCAGCCTGAGGGGGAGACAGGGCGGATTCCACGTGTGACGGGAGCTCGCCAAAGCCCTGAAGATGCCAGCGGCGGCGCGTGACGAGCCGTGACGGACAGACCGGCCGTCGGGGGCTGCTCTGAGGGTGGCAGCACGCACGCGGGCTCTCATTGAGGATTCAGCCTCGTCTCCGGGCCCGGTGCAGGGCCTGCCTGGAGGAGGTCTGGGCAGATGACTGATGAGTGAACGCGTGAGCCCAGGCATAGAACGCGCTCCTACAGACCGGGGTGAACCAGGGCCGGCCGGGAAGCACGCCTCTCGTGACGGGGAGAAGAGCCAGCGCCGCCCCAGCTCCCCGGCTGTCTGTCTCCCCGCACCCGAGCCCAGGCGGCCGCCTCGTTCTGCCGGCTGTCCTGTGGGTGTCTCCTCCCTCCGCGCCCTGTAGCCCCCAGCCCCGGCTCAGCCCCAACCTCGCCGGCTGCTGCTCGGCCCACGGCTAGGCCCCCTCCTCGGTGCGCCCGCTCTCCTCTCGCCCGCCCCCAACACACGCCCTGAGGGGCGCTTAGCACCCGGTGACCCTGCCCCTCTCCTGCCCAACACCTGTCCGGCCTTTTCCAGGACTGGATGTCGGCCCCTCAGGGCAGCTCTTCTCTCTCTCTCTCTCTCTCTCTCTCTCTCTCTCTCTCTCTCTCCCCCCTCCTCTCCCCATCTTGGTTCTCTCATTGACAACATGAAGTGATTGGACCGAATCATCTCATCTCATTCCAAGATCTAAGATATTGGTGCTATTGCCCACCCCTTCCCCCCCTCTCTCTATATATAGATAGATAAATAGATAGATAGATGATAGATAGATAGATTATATTAGATTAGATATAGATAGATAGATTAGAGATAGATAGATAGATAGATAGATAGATAGATAGATAGATATAGATAGGTGATAAATAGATAGATAGATAGATAGATAGATAGATAGATAGATAGATATAATATGTAAATGGTCATCAGGCCACGAAGCATCACAACCACCCGAGTAATGACCGGATCACAGATCAGTAAGAGGGTGGGGTGGCAAGCTACAGGAGGGGGCAGGGCAGCAAGCTATGAGGGGGGGGAAGGGGGAAGGGGGCAGGGAGAAGGGGGCAGGGGGAGTTACAGGAGGGCAGGACAGTGGGCAGAGAGCTACAGAGGACGGCAGCGAGCTACTGGCGAGCTATTGGCGCACAGATTCGTGCAGAGGGCTACGGAGTGTGTGTGTGTGTGTGTGTGTGTGTGTGTGTGTGTGGATTTCAGAGAGGGAAAGTTAGAAACATCAGTGATGAGAAAGCATCGTTGACCGGCCGCCTCCCGCACCCTGAGGACTGAGCCCGAGCAACCCTGGCATGTGCCCCTGACTGGCCAGAATCAAACCCGGGATGCGTCAGTCCACAGGCCGACGCTCTACCCACTGAGCCACAGAAGCCAGGCTAGGGTCTTTCCGCTCTTTCTCTCTCTCTCTCTCTCTCTCTCTCTCTCTCTCTCTCTCTCTCTTTAAATATATTTTATTGATCTTTTACAGAGAGGAAGAGAGATAGAGGAAACATCCATGAGAGAGAATCATCGATCAGCTGCCTCCTGCACACCCCCTACTGGGGATGTGCCCGCAACCGAGGTCCATGCCCTTGACCGGAATCGAACCCGGGACCCTTCAGTCCGCAGGCCAACGCTCTATCCCCTGAACCAAACCGGTTTCGGCTCTTTACACTATTTCATGGTGTGGAGGAAAAAAAACATTTCGTTCCATCACCATTTGTCTACCCTTTACCCACTCCATCCTCCCTCACCTCCCCACTTCCTCTCTGCTCCGCACCCTACTGTTGTCTGGGTGGTGAACACACAATGCATTATACAGGGGACGGCCTAGGGAACTGTGCCCCTGAGACCTATATAAACTTATTAACCGATGCTAAAAAATTCAATTTTAAACATTAAAAAAAAACATTTTGTGACCCATGAAAATTACAGTAATTTTTCATTTTAACTCGGCTGGGCCCCCTGCCCTGGGTTCTTTGGCCATTACAATCCGATGGCCCACAAAGTCTGAAATATTTGCTATCTAAAGTTTGATGAGAAGAAGGGAGAGGGAGAGAGAGTTAGAAACATCGATGAGAGAGAAACATCTATCAGCTGCCTCCTGCACACCCCCAACTGGGGATGTGCCCGCAACCAAGGTACATGCCCTTGACCGGAATCGAACCTGGGACCTTTCCCTCGGCAGGCCGACGCTCTATCCACTGAGCCAAACTGGTTTTGGCAGCAATGAAATATATATATAGATAGATAGATATAGATATAGATATAGATATAGATATAGATATAGATATAGATATAGATATAGATATATAGATATTTTTTTAATAAAATAAAGGTTTGCTGACCCCTGGACAAGATTTGTTCTCTCAACAGCCCGGCCAAAGGAAGGCTGCCGCACGCACGGGACGCGCTGGGATTCGAACCCCGGCCTCTCCGGGTTCACAGCCGCTGGGCCCACCAGCTCAGACGCACAGGACGGGCCCTCGCGGCGGGCGCGCAGGTCGGAGCCCGCGGAAGGGCCCGGAGACCCGGGTTCGGGCCCCGGGGGCGCCCCGTGCCCTCCCTCCCCGGGACCCTCAGCCCGGGCGGCCTCATCCCTCCCCGGCCTGACCTGGGCCAGGCCGGGCCGCTGCCACTGGGTGAGCCCTGGCGCGGGGGACGGGGAAACCCTCCACGCTAGGCCTCCCCACTATTTCCAATCCTATGAGCCGCGCACCACGGGGTTTCCCGGGGGGCGGATGAAAGGACTCCTCCATGCCCCACTTTCTCCCGCTCTCTGGGCCACGATTTTTTTCTTTTTTTTTTCCCCCAACACTCCGGGGACGGCGACAGCCGAGGCATCTTATTTTAGCTCAGTGTCTGGCTCCACGGGCGGTGATTCAAGGCTGCACAGGGGTTGCATGCACCCCGGTTTCCCCAGGAAAAAAAAAAGTCCCCTCGGTTCCAGGGGGAGGCAGGGGGGGGAGGATGCATGCACCCGGAGAAAGCTGGGGGAGGGGCGGGAAAGGGAGCATGGGGGAGGGGTGTACCCCCAAAAAACCCATCATCACACGCAGAGGCAAGCTGGCAGCTGCCCCGGCCTCCCCTCGCAGAAAGAGGCGGACATGGAACCCCCGGAAGGCTGGTGGACCTTGAGGCTCGGGCAAGGGGTCAGGGCCGTGGTCTAGGGCCGTGGTCAGCAAACTGAGGCTCCTGAGCCACATGGGGCTCTTTGGCCCCGGAGGGCGGCTCTTCCACAAAATACCACGGGCCTGGGAGGGTCTATGGCAGCCGTGGGCAAACTACGGCCCTCGGGGCCGGATCCAGCAGGTGCGGCTGTGCTATCCAGCCCTCTGAGCCAAAAGAGCGGAGGAGGGTTCTCTTGCTCTCCCCTCCGCTCCTTCACCAGCAGCCCAAGAGGAGAGTGCCAGAATGGTCAGGTTGCTTTTGTTCCGGCCCCTCCGGTCCGGTTTAAGAACCCACAGTGGCCCTCGAGCCAAAAAGTTTGCCCAACCCCTGGTCTATGTGGAAGAGGTGGCGTTGAAGAAGCTGAGGTTTAAAAACACATGGCTCTTGTGCCCTGGGTGAGTCGTGTGTCCCAAGGAGCCATGTGCCCCGGGTGAGCCGTGTGTCCCAGGGGGGCTGTGTGCCCCGGGTGAGCCACTTTCCCCAGGGGGCCGTGTTCCCTGGGTGAGCCGTGTGTCCTGGGAGAGACATGTGCCCCAGGAGAGCCGTGTGCCCCGGGGAAGCAGTGGGACGGGGGGGGGGGCGGTGTGAACCAGAGGAGGAGCAGATTCTATTCGTGTGGTCCTGAGATAGTCACCATAAAACAAGCAGACTGCCAAATGACAGCAGGGAGGGGAAGGAGACCTGGGGGGAGATAGGAGAACCACCGAAGGACTGGTATGCATGAACATAAGTACAACCAACGAACACAGAACTCTGGGGAGGGAGGGCATGAATGGGGGGGGGGGCAATGGTAAGCTATGTACACATATAATACCTTAATAAATAAACACACACACACACACACACACACACACGTGGCTCTCCAGGGACATTCCAGCCGTCGCACCGTGGATATTTGTTTGGCTCTGTGGGCGGATGAGTTTGCCGACCACCGGCCTCAGTTGAGGCCAAGGGAATGGAAGCAGCCGCTCAGTCTCGGGTAAGTCCTTGCTGATGGGCTGCCATCGAGCTGTTACTGGAAATGGCCTGCCACAGGGCTCTGGGTGGATCCCAAACCTGAATAAAAGGGATCCCGAGGCCAGAGCAGAGCGGAGTCCTCTCTCGGGCTCCTGCCCAGCCCCCCGAGCAGAGCGGAGTCCTCTCTCCGGCTCCCGCCCGGCCCCCGAGTCCCACATTAACATTTGCTCGTCTAGTCCCTTTCACTTGCGTGCGGCCTCCTCCAGAGCCCGAACCCCGAACCTGAACCCTGAACCACGCGGGATGTGGAGGGGACACTCGCAGAGGCGCCTCAAATCGGGGAGCGGCCCTCGCCGGTTTGGGCTCAGTGGATAGAGCATCAGCCTGCGCACTGAAGGGTCCCGGGTTCGATTCCGGCTGGCCAAGGGCACATGCCTGGGTTGCGGGCTCGATCCCCAGCAGGGGGGGTGCAGGAGGCAGCCGGTCAATGACTCTCTCTCATCATGGATATTTCTATCTCTCTCTCCCCATCTCCCTTCCTCTCTAAAATCAAATATATATATATATATATATATATATATATATATATATATATATATATATATATATTTTTTAAAGGGAGAGTGGATGGGAGACCCCGTGGACCGAATGGAAATGAGACGAACAACAGGGTTTGCTCGTAAAATATCGACTGGATTGACAGGACCCGGATGGAGTTTAATTGCGTTGGGTCCCTCTGAATGGGACCGCAGAGTTGAGTCAGAATGGAGCGGCGCTGGGTAGACCAGATGGCTGGAGTTAAGCGTGATAGAGCGGCGTTGGCCCGGGCTGGCCCGGACAGAGGAGGCCACGCAGCTGCCGTGGGGGAGAGGCAACACCGGGAAGGACTCTCCCCCAGGCCTCCGCGGACCCCGGTCCTCCCACCAGCTGATGTTGGAAATCTCGGGCAACTCCCCGCACTATTCCGGGCTCCTGTACCCCCATTTTCTAATATAAATGGAATTATTTTTATTTTTATTTTATTTTATTGATTGATTGATTTTTTTTTTTTTTTTTTTTTTTTTTTTTACAGAGAGGAAGGGAGAGGGATAGAGAGCTAGAAACATCGATGAGAGAGAAACATCGACCAGCTGCCTCCTGCACACACCCCACTGGGGATGTGCCCGCAACCAAGGTACATGCCCTTGACCGGAATCTAACCTGGGACCTTTCAGTCCGCAGACCGACACTCTATCCACTGAGCCAAACCAGTTTCGGCGAATACCCCCATTTTTAAAAATATATATTTTATTGATTTTCCACAGAGAGGAAGGGAGAGGGATAGAGGGCTAGAAACATCACTGAGAGAGAAACATCGAACAGCTGCCTCCTGCACACCCCCCACTGGGGATGTGCCCACAACCAAGGTACATGCCCTTGACCGGAATCGAACCCGGGACCCTTCAGTCCGCAGACCGGCGCTCTATCCACTGAGCCACACCGGTTTCGGCGAGTACCCCCATTTTTATTTGTTTTATTTTATTTTAATTTATTTTATTGATTTTTTTACAGAGAGGAAGAGAGAGGGACAGAGAGTCAGAAACATCAACCAGCTGCCTCCCGCACAACCCCCACCGGGGATGTGCCCGCAACCAAGGCACATGCCCTTGACCGGAATCGAACCCGGGACCATTCAGTCCGCAGGCCGACGCTCCACCCACTGAGCCACACGGGTTTCTGCCCTACCCCCGTTTCTATTAAGTGCGCCCTAATAATAGCTCCCGGGCAGAGATGTCACGAGAAGGGAGTGTGATCGCTCGCGCGGAAGAGAGGGAACTGGAGACACATATTGAGTTCTAGCTAATGAGATGCACAACGAAGGATTCAGGGTATCGTGTACTGAGGCTGCAACTCGCTTTGAAACGCATTTAAAAATAAAAATAAAAGTGAGACAAAGCCCTGGCCGGGTAGCTCCGTTGGTCAGAGCACCGGCCCGATACATACACCGAGGCGCCAAGTTCAATGGCACACACAAGAATCAACCAATGAACGCATAAACAAGTGGCACAACAAATCCATCTCTCGCTCTCTTTCTTCCTCTAAAAGCAATAATTTTTAAATTGATAATAATAAGAAGGAGGAGGAGGAGGAGGAAGAGGAGGAGGAGGAGTAAAAGGAGGAGGAGAAGGAGGAAGAGGAGGAGAAGGAGGAGGAGGAAGAGGAGGAGGAAGAGGAGAAGGAGGAGGAGAAGGAGGAAGAGGAGGAGGGGGAAGAGGAGGAGGAGGAGGAGAAGGAAGATTGACAGATGGGTAGAAATAGAGACAGATGAACAGATTCGAGACCAATGAAGTCCAACCATGGGGTAATGGCTGACTCTAAGTGGTGGCTCCAACATTTTTTTTTTTTTTTGCCTTTTCTATATTTGAAAACTTTTCAGAGAAATGAAGAGCCCTGTGGTCTGTGACCCGCAGTCTCAGGAGCAGCTCAACACACAGCCCGTGGGGGCGACATGCGCGGCGATCGGAGCCCCAGCCCCGCCTCTCCCTGGCCCTGAGCGAGTGACCTGGTCTCTCCGGGGTTCGTTCCCGCGTCTGTGCAACGGGCCATGACCGGCGCTTCCCCCCCCCCACCCCGGGCTCCTGGCCTCAGCCCAGAGCCGGTACCGGGAGCACCTCAGACTAGGCCCTCCGTGACCTGGGCGTCTCCCAGAGGAGACGTGGGGGCTCAGGGGGGTTCGGAACTCCCCCAGGACCCCACAGCAAGGGGGTGGCTTGCTTAGAGGCCGAGGGAGCCACCCCCCACCCCACCCCACCCCACCCCACCCCAACTCTGCTTTCCCTGGGCTCACCCGACAGGATGAAGAAGATTCCGGACACGAAGGCCAGAATGGTCCTCTGGGGGCGGATGTGGCCGATGTTGCTGATGACGAAGGCGGTGAACACGAGGAAGAGGCTGACCATGGGGAAGGGGGTGGCTGTGCGCACGGTCTCTGGGGGGAGGGGAGACAGAGGGGGTGAGCAGAGGGGAGGCAGTTTTTTTGGGGGGGGAAACACCTCCCCAATTCCCCATGACCTCCCCGCTTTGATGGTGACCATCCCCTGAACCCGCTTTGGGGTGGCTTCTCTCCTTTCCACAGACTCTTCCCCTTTCTGATTAATGCCACTGCTGACTGGCAGCTGTCACCCAGGCCACGCCCCCTTTGATATGACCACACCCCCTTGTGTTGGCCCCGCCCACCCGTCGTCTAGGCATCCTTCGGCCAGGCCACGCCCCCTTTGATATGACCACACCCCTTGTATTTGGGCCCCGCCCACCATTGTCTAGGCAGTCTTTCACCCAAGCCACGCCCCCTTTGATCTGGGCACACCCCTTGTGTTGGCCACGCCCACCCATTGTATAGGCATCCTTCACACAGGCCCCGCCCCTTTGATATGGTCCCACCCCCTTGTGTTGGTCCCGCCCACCCGTTGTCTAGGCTCCGCCCCTCCTCCTCGCCCAGCCCCTCTGCCTGCTTTGCAGCCTCCACTCCTTTTTTTTTTTTTTTTTAACCCACCTCCCCACCCCCCTTTCCCTGGTCTTGCCCTCTCTCCCAGGACTGCCCTGGGACCCCGCCCCCCTCCTTCCCCCGGGTCCCCCACCCCCATCCCCCTCACTCAGAATATTCTCCGTGTTTTCCGTCACCAAGTTGATCTCGGGTTCAAGGAAGTATTCCGAGGCCACGCAGCGACCCTTCTCCCGACCTGGGGGGTGGGTGGGGAGAGAGAGAGAGAGGACAGGAAGGCAGGGCTGCATGAGAGGTTCCTGCCCTCAGGAAAGGCAGCCGGGGGCGCCACGCACACAGTGGGGAGACGCACAGTGGGGAGACGCACAGTGGGGAGACGCACAGTGGGGAGACGCACAGTGGGGAGACCCCGGGGCTGGGGGTGGCTTAAGCCAAGGGTTAGTTAGGGAAGGAGACGCGCAGGAGGTCTGGGGGCCCCTGCTCTCTTGGGGGCCCCGGAGCCCAGCCTCAGGGAGAGAGGCAAGGCTAGAACTCTAGGTCCCAAGTGAGGAGGGGCTGTGGGCCCCCGACCCCTGGATCCCCGGAGAGAATCAGGCAGCGGGTGGCGAGGTCCCTGGCAGGGGGCGTGGCGTCTCTGTCGTCGTTGGAGGCGTGGATTTTGGATTTTTTGTTGCTGTTTTTTTTTAATCCTGCCCATTCAGCACGGGAGCTGTCCAGGAGACAAGTTCTGAACCCAGTGACCGCCGCTGAGGGAGGCGGGAGACTGCGGCTCCCAGGGGGTTAGTTGGGGACCAGGTGATGGGTGAGGCCCGGGGCTGCTGGAGGCAGGACGTGGAGGGCGTGGAGCTAGGTGTCCGGGGAGGGAATCCATTCTCCAGGACAGACACAGGATGGGCGCCTGGATCTCTGGAACCGGAGGTGGCACTAAGAATAAAGAACTGTGGGGCCGCCCAGCTGGTGTGGCTCAGTGGTTGAACCAGGAGGTCACGGTTCGATTCCCAGGCAGGGCACATGCCTGGGTTGTGGGCTGGATCCCCAGTAGGGGGTGTGCAGGAGACAGCGGATCAGTGATTCTCTCTCATTTATGCTTCTCTCTCTCTCTCTCCAATAAAAATATATATTTTTACCCCTAGCTGGTTTGGCTCAGTGGATACACTGTCAGCCTGTGGACTCAAGGGCCCCGGGTTCGATTCCGGTCAAGGGCACGTGCCCAGGTTGTGGGTTCCATCCCCAGAAGGGGGAGTGTGCAGGAGGCAGCCAATCAATGATTCTCTCTCATCATTGATGTTTCTCTCTCTCTCTCTCTCCCTCTCCCTTCCTCTCTGAAATCAATCTTGAAAAATTAAAGTAGCCCTAACCGGTGTGGCTCAGTGGTAGAGCGTCGGCCTGCGGACTGAAGGGTCCCAGGTTCGATTCCGGTCAAGGGCATGTACCTTGGTTGCGGGCACATCCCCAGTATGGGGGGCGGGGTGTGCAGGAGGCAGCCGATTGATGTTTCTCTCTCATCCATGTTTCTAACTCTCTATCCCTCTCCCTTCCTCTCTGTAAAAAAAAATCAACAAAATATATTTTAAAAATTAAATATAGATATACTTTTTCAAAAAGAGAGAGGACTCTGGGACGCCGCCCAGCCCGGGCAGGGGCAGGCGGGCGGGGGGCCGGGGAGGAGGAGGGGAGGGGAGGGGGGTACCTGCGAAGAAGCAGACGCGCCAGAGGCCGGCGTGCAGGGCCATCTTGACCTCGGTGGTCTGGTTCTGCGGCAGCACCGTGCCCTCCTCCATGTAGAGCCAGTAGTCGGTGCTGACCGCGATGCCCACGAGCAGCAGCCCGCACGCGCCGAACACGCTGCTCAGCAGGGTCAGGGCGCGGCTGCTGCAGTGACTCATCCTCAGCGGCGGGGGGCGCCCTGCGGGGCCTGGGGAGGGAAGCTGTCCTGGAGAAGGTCTGGTGGGCGCTTCCCTCACCCACCCCCCAGACGCCTGCTTCACCCCCAGGCCGCCACCGGGGTCGGCAAACCCCGGCCAGACACAACCAATCCCCCAACCTTCTCCCCTTGGGACTCCCTGGATCTGAACCGGTGACACCCGATCTGGTATTCCAGAACCTGAATCTCCCCACCCCCCCAAGTCCCAAACCCAGGCAGGCCCCTGGACTGGGGGTCCTGGAACTCCATCCCAGGCTGCTGGATCCCAAAACACGGCGACCCACAAACTTGGATTGGAGATTCCAGGATGACAAAACCATGATTTAGGGTACCCCCAACCCCCCCCATACACACACACACACAACTCAGCACCCCAACCAGAGCACCCCGATCCAACAAGTGACACCCTCCACCCCAAGGATCAGCACTCTGAATGCAACACCCCAAAGGGAAGTCCAGGATTCCGCTCTTCCCTTCGCACCCCTCCCTGTCTTACCTCCCCCCCCCCCCCATTCCTGAGTCCCCAGAATTCTCCACAGAGATTCTGGTTTCTGCTTCCTTTGCAAAGACTTCCGATGCGGACCTTCACCCCTAGGCCTGAACCTGACACCGGTCACGTGTACTCTGGCTCCAGATCCTGATCGGAGACCCCCCCCACACCCCCACCAGACCCCACCCCCGCCCCCAGCTCCAGGATAAGATTTCAAGCCACAATCCAACCACGTGTAGTGGGGGGACGTGGGTGCCGAATGTCAGGACTCCAACCAGAAACCAAGCCTTCCGGGCCTGAACCTCACGGCATCAGCTCGCCCGAGGCCTGAGCCACAGACACCGGGCCAGACGGAGCCGGGGCCTGTGACTCAGAAGCTGTGACAGCGACCGATCGATCGGTCACGGCCACCCTGGGGCCAGGCGCGCACCCCCCCCCCGCCCCCCGGCCTGGACTCCGTGCCCCAGTGAGCGCAAGCCACACACCCCGAATGCCACCGCCCTCCAGCGAGGGCCTGGGACCCCAGCTCTGAGCCAGGACCTGGGACTCTGCACCCTGAGTGTTGAAACATGGGCACTGGCCAAAACCGGTGTGGCTCAGTGGATAGAGCGTCGGTCTGCGGACTGAAAGGTCCCGGGTTCGATTCCGGTCAAGGGCATGTACCTTGGTTGCGGGCACATCCCCGGTGGGGAGTGTGCAGGAGGCAGCTGGTCAATGTCTCTCTCTCATCGACGTTTCTAGCTCTCTATCTCTCTCCCTTCTTCTCTGTAAAATATCAATAAAATATATTTTTTTTAAAAAAGAAAAGAAAAGAAACGTGGGCACTGGGTGCTGAGCAGCGCGACCTGGATAGAGGAAACCTTGACTCAAGCCCTGACCGGTGTGGCTCAGTGGATAGAGCGTCGGCCTGCAGACTGAGGGGTCCCAGGTTCGATTCCGGCCAAGGGCATGTACATTGGTTGTGGGCACATCCCCAGTGGGGAGTGTGCAGGAGGCAGCTGATCAATGATTCTCTCTCATCGACGTTTCTAGCTCTCTATCTCTCTCCCTTCCTCTCTGTAAAATATCAATAAAATATATTTAATAAAATATTTTTTAAAAACCCTTGTCTCAAGCCACCCGATCATGACTCCACCTGCTGACCCCTCTCGGTTGGGTCCTGTCTTTGAATGGAAACCAGAAATCCCTGAGTGAGCCATCAGCAAAGGACCCTCACCCCGTACCCTGGCCTCAGGCCTTGACCCCAGGCCCACCCGAGAGCGTGAGCAGAGGCCTCCGCCTCAGTCTAGACTCTCAGCTCCTCTCTTGATCCAGTTCCAACACCAAGAACTTCTACCCATGACCTTCTACCTCTGGCCCCGCAGCCTGACCTCCATCGGGTGCCCCGATCCGGCATTCCAGAGCCGGAATTCCCGCCCCCAGACCCAAACCCAGGCAGGCCCCTGGACTGGGGGTCCTGGAACTCCATCCCGGGCTGCTGGATCCCAAAACACGGCGACCCACAAACTTGGGTGGAGATTCCAGAAGGACAAAACCATGATTTAGGGTACCCCCAACCCCCACCCCACACACACACCTCAGCACCCCAACCAGAGCACCCCGATCCAACAAGTGACCCTCCACACCAAGGATCAGCGCTCTGAATGCGACACCCCAACCGGAAGTCCAAAATCCCACTCTTCCTTCGCACCCCCCTGTCTCCCCGCCCCCCATCCTGAGACCCCAGAATTCCCCACAGAGACTCTGGCCTCCACTTCCCTTTGCAAAGACTTCCAATCACAGACCCTCTCCCGCACCCAACCTGGAACTCTGGCCCCCAAAATGGTGGATCCTCAAAACAAGAGACCCCCCCCCAGTTCCTAGCTGGGTCCCCCCCCCCAACTTCCAGGCAGGAACCTGAACATTCCAAGCTGCATGCCCCTCGTCCCTCCTTCACCACCCTCACCCCCCACCACCACCACCACCACAGACTTTCCAGCCCCATGATTTGGGGGACTCACCCTGGGACCCCCCTCCCCAAACCTATCTCAACCAGAGAACCTCTGAGTCCCCGAGTCCCCCCTCATCTTCTGAACGATGAAGGCAAAGAGCCCCCCTCCACACGCTCCAGCCACGCAACCAGGAAGGGAGACCCCGCTTTTTAAAATGGGAATGCCGGGGGGCCTTGGAACTCGGCCGCACCCCAGGAGGCGGGAGGGGGGGGGGTCCCAGGGAACTTCCACCACCGCCCTCATCTCAGCATCCGCTGGCTGCCCCGACCCCCCCTCCTTAGCCCCCCACCCCCCACCCCGCCTCCTGGAGGCCGGGGGTCCGGGCCGGCGGAGCTCAGGCCAGCTGCCCCCCACCCCCCGCCCGGGGGCTCCCGGCTTGACCGCCAGCTCCGCTCGCTCCGCTCGAACCCGGGCTCCCGGCGCAGGTAGCGGACCTCAGCTCCTCCCCGCGCGGCTCCGGCTCGGGGGCCCCCCCTCCCTCCGCTGCTCCAGTTCCTCTCCTCACCCTGCCTTCCCCGCCAGCCTCCAGCCTCACCCTTGGGGACCCCCCCGCCCCCCTCCCTCTCCCCGGGCCCGGAGCCCCTCCCGCTCCTCCTCCCCAAGCCTCTCCGGGGCGCGCGCACTGGGGTCCCCGGGGTCCCCCCCTCCCGGCCCCGGCCCACACTCCGTCCCCGGTCCCCCGGGTTTGGGGGGGCCGGGGGGGCACGTACCCGCTTTCCGGGAGCCCCGCCTGGGACTCACGTCCTGCTCCAGGCGGGCCGGGCCCTCCCTCCTCCCCCTCCCTCCTCCCTCCGTCCCTCTCCGCCGCGGCCGCCCCCCTCCAGGCCCGGGGGGTGCGGTGGGGGGACCCCGCGGCCCCGACGACTCGGACGCGAGCGGCACAGAGTCGCCTCACTCCGGACCCTCGGACCCGGACCTCGGGGTCCCTAGGCCCGGCGCCCCTCCATCCCCCATCGCCTCCCGAACCCCGAGATCCCGGGGTCCCGACGGCCGGCCCCCCACCCCCAGAGCCAGCCAGGCCCCCTCCCAGTGAGCCCCGCCCCGGGGGACCCCTCCCACCGCCCCCCGGGCCCCCGCTCACCGCGCTCAGGGCTGGGCGGACGCTCCGGGCCGCGGGCCCCGCAGCCGCATGACCGGCCCCGCGGCTCCCCCCGGCCGCCGGGGTCCCCGCCGCCCGCGCCCCCCGCGCCCGCCCCGGAGCCCCGCGTCCCGGCCGCTCCGCCCCCCGCGCCCCGCGCCCCGCGGCCTCACTGGGCGGACGGCGCCGGGAGCCGGGGCCCGCGGCCGCTCATTGGCTGCGGCGGAGGAGGGGGGGCGGGGGGCCCTGAGGATGGGGGAGGCGGGGGGGGGGGAGAGAGAGGAAAGAGAGAGAGAGAGAGAGAGAGAGAGAGAGAGAGAGAGAGAGAGAGAGAGAGGATGGAGACCGAGCAGGGGCGCGCGGAGAGGCGGGAGACAGCGGGGGGCGGGGGTGGGGGGGGCCCTAGGCGCCCCGAGACCTGGAGGCTGAGCGGCCCCGAGCCTCGCAGGGCTGGGGACGGAGGGGACCCAGAGCTGATGGCCTAAGAGAAAGAGAGGAGAGAGAGAGAGAGAGAGAGAGAGAGAGAGAGAGAGAGAGAGGGAGAGAGAGAGAGAGAGAGAGAGAGAGAGAGAGAGAGAGAGGATGGAGACCGAGCAGGGGCGCGCGAAGAGGCGGGAGACAGCGGGGGGCGGGGGGGCCCTAGGCGCCCCGAGACCTGGAGGCTGAGCGGCCCTGAGCCTCGCAGGGCTGGGGACGGAGGGGACCCGGAGCTGAGGGCCTAAGAGGCAGAGAGAGAGAGAGAGAGAGAGAGAGAGAGAGAGAGAGAGAGAGAGAGAGATGGAGCAGGGGGGGCGCAGAGAGCGGGTCCCAGACCCCCCGCTTTCTGGAGCGCAGGATGCGGGGAGGTCAGGCGCGCGGGGACCCGGGGGGCCGGGGCGCTCGGAGGCCCCGGGCTGGGGGGATGCTGCCGAGACCCCGACACCTGGAGCCCGGGGGAGGGAGAGAGAGAGAGAGAGAGAGAGAGAGAGAGAGAGAGAGAGAGAGAGAGAGAGAGGAGAGGGACCCTGGGAGGGGGGAGACAGCAGCGGGGCGATCCTTGGGGTCCCCTGAGGAGGAGGCCGCGGGGGCTCCGGCCGGGCCTGGGCGGGCCTGGGGTCGGGCGGCCGGAGGCGGCGGGGGGGCGCCCGGGCCGGGGTCCCCGGGGCCGCGGGCGGCGGGAGCGGCGATCTGGGTCCTGCAGCCGCCGCCGCGGAGCCGGAGCCGGAGCCGGGCCAGCCCCCCGCCCCCCCCGCCGTGATGTCAGCGGGGCCACTCTTAAAGGGGCAGGCCGCCCGCCGAGGGTCAGGCCGGGGGCGGGGGGCGGCGGGCGCGGGGTGCGGGCACCGCGGCGGGGCTGGGGCGGGGGGCGGGGGGGGACAGACAGGGGGAAGCCCCAGCATCCAACTAGACTCGAGTCCCCGGAAACCCAAGAGGGGTGAGAAGAGGCGCCGGGGTTCCCCCGAGGGAGCCCGCGAAGCTTTGGGGGGGCTCAGCCCTTCCAAACGCGCAGACAAGACACAGGCGCGCACCGTTCGACCGGCCGGGCCCCGTCCCGGGACTACAACTCCCAGCAGCCCTGGCGGCGAGGGGCTCGCGCTCCGGGGGGGAGGGTCCGCCGCGGTGTCTGCCGGGATGCGTAGTCCCTTTGCACGGCCCTCTCCACCTCCCCTCCCAACACTCGCAAGTGGGTCAAGGCAAGGAGGCCGGGACGGCGCCGCCTCTGCCGCCGACCCCGAAGCTCACGGGGTTCTGGTCGCTCCGGGTCTGTGTCGTGGGGTCGGTCCCTCTGACCCGATCCCCCAGGTGTCCCCGCGGGCGGCTCGCCTTTCACCCCCCACCCCACCCCCACCCCACCCCCAGGACCCCCCCAGGGCCTGGGTGTCAGTGTGTGTCCGTGAGCCTGTGCGATGCCCTCGGTAAGTGTGTGGGTGCTGGTCTCTGGGTGCCCGGGGGCATCACCCCCCACCCCCCTCCTCTGGGCAGGGGTGCCCTTGGGCCCTCTCTCAGAGAGGGAGGGAGAGCTGGGGACACCCACGACGAGAGAGCACCCTGGGTGGGCTGCCTCCTGCGCCTCCCCGACTGGGGGCCTGTGCCCTTGACCGGACTTGAACCCGGGACCTTCCCGCCTGCAGGCCGCGGCTCTATCCACCGGGCCACACCGGCCGGGGCCCCCAGTGCGATCCTTGTCCCACCTCCGCACCCCCTTTTCCCCCCTCCCGGCTTTTAGAAGAAAACGTCCGGACACCCCGGGGCGTCGTCGGCATCCCGAGTTTATTCTCCAGCAGCTGTGGCCGCGCGGGGGCGGCAGAGAGAGGGGGGGCTGGGGGAGCCCCCAGAGGGGCGGCGTGGGGCGGGGGCGGGGTTCCGAGCGGGACTGGAGCCATGCACCTGGCAGGCAGAGGGGGGATGGGGGGAGGAGAAGATAGAAAGAGGGGGTGCAGGGGGCTGGGCTGGGTCAGGAGGGGGGGAGTCTAGAACGAAAGCTGGTTGAGATCAGGGGGTGGGGGGAAAGGCTCCCCGCACCCCCCAGGCATCCCCGGGGCGGGGGAGAGGGCACCGGAGCCGGGGGCACAGCCTCCCATGGACTCCAGAATGGGGGGATGGGGGGCGGGGCGGGGGCGGTGCCCCGGAGGTTGGGGGCCATTTGTCCTGAGTCTGGAGCAGCCCCCACCCCCATGGGACTATTTTCCAGAATGAAAGAAAAAAAAAGGAACAAAAAGGAAGAATGAGGCAGAGATGGCAGAGATGCTACCGAGTCGGAGTTGAGAGCCCCGTGGAGTGGGGGTGGGGGGTCGGGGGTGCGGGTGGGGTTCTGGAACCTGGGGGGGGGGGGCAGAGTCCCGAATCTGGGGCTCAGCGCAGCGGCATCTGAGTGGCGAGGGGGACGCCAGGGACGCTTTCAAGGGGCAACCTAGCGCCCCAGGGGGGCAGGGAGGGGCCAGGGGGGGAACTGGGGGACCAAGGGGGGGCGTCTGGGCTTCGGGAGGCGGCGGGGAGGTCGGGCCGAGGCTGGCGCGGCGGCGTTGGGGGCCGTGGGGACACCTGGCGGCGGAGGGCGGGACTGCAGGACGGGCGCCGGCGGCGGAGGGGGCCGTGGGGACGCCTGGCGGCGGAGGGCGGGACTGCAGGACGGGCGGAGGGGGCCGTGGGGACACCTGGCGGCGGAGGCCGGGACTACAGGCCGGGCCCCGGCGCCTCCACCGCCGCGGGGCTGCCGGGGCTGCGGGCGTCCGGGTGGACGAAATCCGGGTTCACGAAGGTGAAGCCCTCGAAGTCGGCCTGGTCGATGCTGGCCAGCACCAGGCGGTCCGGCGGGGTCAGCGCGGGCGCCGCCCGCGTGAAGAACTTGTCGAAGTTCTCGCCGCTGCGGCCGCACTGGGGGGGGGGGGCACCGGGGCGGGACCGTTAGGTTCTGCCCGCTCCCCCTCCTTTTGGGGGGGGGTCCCTGTCTCTGCCCGTCCCCTCTCCCAATCCCCCCCCCAGATCCCTCTCCTGTCTCCTGGGGCCCCTGCACCTCCCTGGGGGCCCCCGCGTCGAAACCCCGCGCCCCCTGCTCATACAGGTATTGGGGTTCCTGGGTGCCCCCCCACTTCCCCGCCCCGGGGAGGACGGGGACCTACCGGGCGGGGCCGGAACGGAGGCGGGATCTCCAGCCGCTCCAGCCGCTCCCAGTCGATCCAGCGGAAGAAGCCGTGGGCGCGGATGGTGGGCTCCCCGTCGGGCCCCGAGCCCAGGCGCTTGGCGGGGTGCTTGGTGAGGAACTGGGGGGGCAGACAAGCCCCAGGCCGGGGGGGGGATGGCGGGGAGGGGGTGCAGAGAACAAGAAAGAGAGGGGGAGAGAGAGACAAGGATGGAGGAAGAGAGAGACACACACATAGAGACCGAGGATGGAAGGAAAGCAGGGGGGACAGGATGTGGGGGTGCAGGGGGGGAGAAGGAGGGAGAGGGGCAGAGAGAATGGAGAAGGGGTTGATGGAATCCAAGCCCGCCGCAGGCCCGAGGGCAGACAGACGGGGGAGGAGACATCAGGGCCAGAGAAACCCAGAGAGAGGACGCGGACCAGGACAGAAGCAGAGGTGGGGCCGGAGGGGCAGGGGGAGAGAGGGAGGGGGGTTAGAGACCCAAGAGACAAACCCCCCCACACCCCCAGAGAGAGGAACAAAGACCCGCCGGAGGAGACAGAAAAAGGGGGAGACAGACACCCAGAATGAGATGAGAGGAAGTGGACAAAGCGGGTGGGACCCCAGAAGGGGGAGGGGGAGATGGGGGAGAGAGGGAGAGGGAAAGAGAAATATTGAAGCCCCCCCAAAAAAAGGGGGTGCAATGAGAGCCAGAAAGAGGAGGGAGAACCAGAAGGGAGAGCGGAGACCCCGAGGACACGGGCCCCGGAGGAGAGGGGGCAGGGGACAGAGACCCAGGAGGCACGTGGACCCCAGAGGAAGACAGAGACTCAGAATGGAGATTCCCTTGGAGAGCCACATGTGTAAAACGTAAGCTTCTTGCCCTAGCCCAGGGGTGGGCAAACTTTTTTTGACTCGAGGGCCACCATGGGCTCTTACACGGGACCGGAGGGCCGGAACAAAAGCCACCTGACCGTGCTGGCACTCTCCTCTTGGGCTGCTGGTGAAGGAGCGGAGGGGAGAGCAAGAGAGCCCTCCGCTCTTTCGGCTCCGCGGGCCGATGGAACAGCCGCACGGGATCCGGCCCGCGGGCCGTAGTTTGCCCACGGCTGCCCTAGCTGGTTTGGCTCAGTGGAGAGAGCGTCAGTAGGCTTGTGGACTGAAGGGTCCCAGGTTCGATTCCGGCCAAGGGCACGCGCCCGGGGTTCGGGCTGATCCCCAGTAGGGGGCGTGCAGGAGGCAGCCAGTCCATGATTCTCTCATCATGGACGTTCCTATCTCTCTCTCTCCCTCTCCCTTCCTCTCTAAAAATCAATAAAAATATATATTTTTTTTAAAAGCCGAAACCGGCTTGGCTCAGTGGATAGAGCGTCAGCTTGCGGACTCAAGGGTCCCGGGTTCGATTCCGGTCAAGGGCATGGACCTTGGTTGCGGGCACATCCCTGGTAGGGGGTGTGCAAGAGGCAGCTGATCAATGTTTCTCTCTCATGGATGTTTCTAACTCTCTATCCCTCTCTCTTCCTCTCTGTAAGAAACCAATAAAATATATTTTTTTAAAAAAACAAAAAACTTAAGCTTCTTCTAGCGCCACGTCTTCCAAACAGACTCGCCCAGGCCATGGTATTCGGTGGAAGAGCCACCCTCCAGGGGTCCAAGAGCCGTTGGCCGACCACCCCGTTATATAAATGGCTCCCCGCCGGCGGGAATGGAGTGGCCGGAGGACCGGGAACCCCTTTCTGGTAACTGTGCCCGGGGAGGCCGTGTGGGCACGGCTCGAGCGTGGGGACCCTCGGGGAGTCGGGGGGGGGGCGCTCACCCCCTTGCAGATGGCCACGGCCTCCCGGGAGAGCGACTTGGGGTAGGTGACGGTCTGTTCCATGATGGCCTGGAACAGCTCCTCCTCGTCCTCGCCGTCGAAGGGGGGCTGGGGGAGGAGGGGGAGGGGGGTCGCGAGTCAGAGGCTCCCCAACTACGCCTCCCGAGCCTCCACCCCTTCACCCCCCACCACGAACACACACACACACACACACGCACACACACACACACACAGCCCTCACGTTTGGGGCCAGTGGTCGGCAAACTCATGGGTCAACAGAGCCACATGTCCACAGGGCAGCGACTGAAATTCCTTCTGAGCCCACACCGGTGTGGCTCAGTGGATAGAGCGTCGGTCTGCAGACTGAAAGGTCCCGGGTTCGATTCCGGTCAGGGGCGTATACCTTGGCTGCAGGCACATCCCCGGTAGGGGGTGTGCAGGAGGCAGCTGGTTGATGTTTCTCTCTCATCGACGTCTCTAGCTCTCTATCCCTCTCCCTTCCTCTCTGTGGAAAAATCAATAAAATAAAATGAAAAGAAATAAATAAATAAGAAGAAATTTCTTCTGAGAGCCACATTTTTTTAACCTTAAACTATACAGGTAGGTACACTACTATTCACTGAACGAGGGCACTCCTCAGCCGGCCTTTGCTAAACACTCAAGGGGCCAAAGAGCCACCTGTGTGTGGCTCCAGAGCCGCAGTTTGCCGACCACTGTTCTAGGGGGGAAATGTGAGCAATCCTCCAAAGCTCTATCTGTTCACCCCCACCCCCACCCCCGCTTCCAATGCTTTGAGTTCCTGTCTCTCTGGCCTCGGGCTCCCTGTATCTGCTATGCAAATCAGCAGGGTGTTGATGAGGCAACTGTGTCATTTACACAGA
Source organism: Vespertilio murinus (assembly GCA_963924515.1). Classification (NCBI taxonomy): domain Eukaryota; kingdom Metazoa; phylum Chordata; class Mammalia; order Chiroptera; family Vespertilionidae; genus Vespertilio; species Vespertilio murinus. The sequence continues at coordinate 47,785,900 of OZ004716.1, read as the reverse complement.
AGCGAGAGAACCCTGCAGGCAAGCTGCACCCGGCGATCTGGTGGGTGGGGGGAGAGGTCTGGGTCTTCTGGGGTCAGGAAGAGCCACACCGAGGCGAGGGTCCTTACTGTGGGGCCTAGAGGGGGGTGATTCCACGGAGGGGGCTGTACACTTCCTGGGGGGGGGGATGCATCTGTATTTTTTTTTTTTAATGTCTGACTGGAATTTCACACGGCCATTCAGTTATGAATGTGGGCCACCCGGCAGTCCTGGTGGCTTCGTCACCAATAGAAATCACAGATATATATATATAGTTGGGTGTGTGTGTGGTTTTGTTTTTTTTTATCACATTAGAATTGCAGATATCCCAAAATATCGGTTACCCCTGCTTCAGAACGACTGGTAGGCCTTCCCAGTAATTGCAAGATATTACCTCCAGCCGAGACCGGTGTGGCTCAGTGGACAGAGCGTCGGCCTGCGGACTGAAAGGTCCCAGGTTCGATTCCAGTCAAGGGCATGTACCTTGGTTGTGGGCACATCCCCAGTAGGGGGTGTGCAGGAGGCAGCTGATCGATGTTTCTCTCTCATTGATGTTTCTAGCTCTCTATCCCTCTCTCTTCCCTTCTGTAAAAAAAATCAATAAAATATATATGTATATATATATATATATATTTTTTTTTTAAAAGATGTCACCTCCTATTCCTGCAAGATATTACTATTTGGCCCTGGCAGGTTTGGCTCAGAGGTCAGAGCATAGGCCTGTGGATGGTAGGGTCATGGATTCAATTCCAGGTCACAGGCATGCATCTTGGTTGCAGGGGGAGTGCAGGAGGCAACCAATCGGTGTGTCTCTCTCACAGCAATGTTTCTCTCTCTCTCTTCCCCTCCTGCCTCCCTTCCACTCTCTATAGAAATCAATGGAACGAAATAACCTTGGGTGAGGATTAAAAAAAAAAAAAAGACATTAGTATTTAGTTCACTAATAGCGCATCACCTATACACTGAGCAGCCAGGTTATTGTTATCTCTGAACGCATAATCTGGCCACTCAGTGTATAGCCTGTAGAATAAAAGGCTCATATGCAAATTGTCCCCTCGACCGGGAGTTCGACCAGCAGGCCGGCCGGCCAAAAGCCCATGTCCCCTCCCCCTGGCCAGGCTGGCTGGACCCCACCCATACATGAATTCATGCACTGGGACTCTAATATATATATATAAATATATATATATATATATATATATATATATATATATATATATACTGAGTGGCCAAATTATTATGCGTCCAGGGATCGTAATAATCTGGCCACTCAGTGTATATCCACATCCACAGGTTTAATATTTAGGCAACTGTAGCCGAGACCGGTGTGGCTCAGTGGATAGAGCGTCGGCTTGCGGACTCAAGGGTCCCGGGTTCGATTTCGGTCAGGGGCATGTACCTGCATTGCGGGCACATCCCCAATAGGGGGTGTGCAAGAGGCAGCTGATGGATGTTTCTCTCTCATCGATGTTTCTAACTCTCTATCCCTCTCTCTTCCTCGCTGTAAAAAAACAATAAAATATATTTTTTTAGGCAATTTATCTATTGAAATTAAGACTTATTTCGTTGGTTAAATTGGACTCAATGGAACTTTTCAAGCGTTGGTGATCCTATGTTAATAGGATCGATTTCCTTGTGTGACCCTGTTTGAATTTGTGCATTTGAAACGTTGTTCTTAGCCGAATCCGGTGTGGCTCAGTGGCTAGAGCGTCGGCCTGCGGACTGAAAGGTCCCGGGTTCGATTCCGGTCAAGGGCATGTGCCTTAGTTGCGGGCACATTCCCCTGTGGGGAAGGGGTGTGCAAGAGGCAGCTGGTCGACGTTTCTCTCTCTCATCGACGTTTCTAGCTCTCTATCTCTCTCCCTACCTCTCTGTAAAATATCAATAAAATATATATATTGAAACGTCGGTCTTTGAAGGGGGCGTCATCCTGGGAAGACGGCGCCTCAGCACCACGGACAGCGCCGCCCGGGCCTGCCCCGCCCACCTCTCAGCCCTGCCTCACACCGCATACCCCACAGCCCTACACTCCCGGGATTTCCCCATCCCCATCCCCGTTAGCCCAGTCAGCCTCTCCCGGCTTCCTACCTGTCCCGCCAGCATCTCATAGAGCAGGACCCCAAAGGACCACCAGTCGACAGACTTCCCGTAGGGCTGGTAGGCAATGATCTGGGGGGAGGAGGGAGACAGCAGTAGAGAGAATGGAAGAACCCTCCTGGCTTCGTCCCCCGGACCCCCTGCCCGCTGTAAGGGTTCTCAGTACACAGTCTCCCCACCCAGAACACCGTGGCCAGAGCTCCGGTCTTTGGGGAAATCGGGGCAGCAAACTGGACCGTCTTAGGATCAAAGGCTACCTAAGGGCCGAGTCGCACGTCCCACCCACCTAGAATATTTAAGTAACCTGGCCCTCTCCTTACAGTATCCGGCGCACAAGGGTTCAAATTCAGAGGCCAAGAGGTTCCTAAATGCATTTCAGAGTCGACTAGGGGGGGCTGTTTAAAGAATAGAAATTCCGCCCTAGCTGGTTTGGCTCAGGAGACAGAGCATCGGCCTGTGGGCTGAAGGGTCCCGGGTTCGATTCCAGTCAAGGGCATATGCAATGGGTTGCAGACTTGATCGCCATTGGGGGGGGGGGGCGTGCAGGAGGCGGTTGATCAATGATTCTCATCACTGATGTTTCCATCTCTCTCTCTCTCCCCCTTCCTCTCTGAAATTAATATATATAATGCGTGGCTCAGTGGTTGCACATCGACCTATAAACCAGGAGGCCATGGTTCAATTCCCAGTCAGGACACATGCCCGAGTCTTGGGCTCAATCCCCAGTGTGGGGCGTGCAGGAGGCCGCTGATCCATGATTCTCTCTCATCATTGATGTTTCTATCCCTCACTCTCCCTTCCTCTCTAAAATCAATAAAAATATATAAAATCATCATCATCATCATCATCATCACCGAAATCGGTTTGGCTCAATGGATAGAGTATCGGCCTGCGGACTGAAGGGTCCCAGGTTCGATTCCGGTCAAGGGCATGTACCTTGGTTGCGGGCACATCCCCGGGAAGGGGTGTGCAGGAGGCAGCTGGCCGATGTTTCTAGCTCTCTATCCCTCTCCCTTCCTCTCTGTAAGAAAACCAATAAAATATATTTTTAAAAATCATCATCATCATAGGAAGTCCTAGCCCCGAAGAATTCCAATCTCAGTGGGCCAGAGTCAGAGGCAGGAATGTGTGTGTGTGTGTGTGCGCGCGCGCGCGCGTATTTTTAAAAATATATTTTATTGATTTTTTACAGAGAGGAAGAGAGAGGGATAGTTAGAAACATTGATGAGAGAGAATCATTGATCAGCTGCCTCCTGCACATCCCCACTGGGGCTGTGCCCACAACCAAGGTACGTGCCCTTGACCGGAATCGAACCCGGGACCTTTCAGTCCGCAGGCCGATGCTCTATCCACTGAGCCACACCGGTTTCGGCTGTGTGCATATTTTTTCAAAACCTCCCCAGGTGATTCTGATTACCGGCGGTTGATCTTGGTTACTCAGGCCCCAGCACTGAGTCACCTGGGAAGATCAAAGACGGCACCGCCCACACTACCTCCTCCTCCTCCTCCTATGCGCTATCTCTATGCGTGGTCAGATCCTCAGCTCCACCCTTCGCAGAGCCAGAGCGTGCCCCGCCCACTGGATCTACCCAGGAGGCGGCCCGCGGGCTCAGTGCTCCAGGGGGATGGGCCCCATCATCTCCACCTTCCTAGAACAGTCCAGGGACAGGCCCGATCCCCTGGGGTTCCTCCATGCTGGTCCCCCTCTTTAAGGACATGCTCACCCACAGGCCCCGCCCACGTTACCTATTGAGAGACGCAGCTCCGCCCACTCTGAATGCTCAGGCCTCTCGGAGCTCTCTCCATTAGAACACCCACCGCTCACGTGTCACCCCTAACCAGTTTGGTTACCCCTAAGATCCCAGGGTCCCAGGGTCACCCCTAACCAGTGTGGCTCAGTGAATAGAACCTTGGCCTGCGGACTGAAGGGTCCTGGGTTCGATTCCCGTCAAAGGCACATGCCCAGGTTGTGGGCTCGGTCCCCAGTAAGGGGCGTGTGCAGGAGGCAGCTGATTGATGATTCTCTTATCATTTTTTAAAAATATATATATATATTATTGATTTTTTTTTTACAGAGAGGAAGAGAGAGGGATAGAGAGTTAGAAACATTGATGATAGAGAATCATCGATCAGCTGCCTCTTGCACTCCCCCCACTGGGGACGTTCCTGCAACCAAGGTACATGCCCCTGACCGGAATCAAACCCGGGACCTTTTAGTCTACAGGCTGACGCTCTATCCACTGAGCCAAACCAGTTTCGGCTCTCTCTTATCATTGACTAGAGGCCTAGTGCCCGAAATTCGTGCAGAGGGGGCAGGGGGGGTGTCCCTCAGCCCAGCCTGCACCCTTTCTAATCTGGGACGCCTCGGGGGATAGCCAACATCCCCCTCACAAATCCAGGATGGCTGGCTCCTAACCACTCACCTGCCTGCCTTCCTGATTGCCCCTAACCACTTCTGCTTGCCTGCCTGATCTCCCCCTAACTCAGGGGTGGGCAAACTTTTTGGCTCGAGGGCCACCGTGGGTTCTTACACTGGACCGGAGGGGCCGGAACAAAAGCAACCTGACCATGCCGGCACTCTCCTCTTGGGCTGCTGGTGAAGGAGCGGAGGGGAGAGCAAGAGAACCCTCCGCTCTTTTGGCTCCGCGGGCCGGATAGAACAGCGCAACGGGCCGGATCCGGCCCCCGCAGGGCCGTAGTTTGCCCACCCCTGCCCTAACTGCTCCCCTGCTGGCCTGATTGATGCCTAACTGCTCCCCTGCTGGCCCGATGGCCCCCAGCTGCCCTCTCCTGCCGGCCATCTGGTGGTGGCCATGTTGTGATTACGTGAGGGCGTCGCTGGAGGGTATGAGGACCATGCCTAAGCTTTTATTAGTATCTCTCTCTCTCTCTCTCTCTCTCTCTCTCCCTCTCTGAAATCATATATATATATATATATATATATATATATATATATATATATATATAAAGACCCCAGGGTCAGGTCCCCCGCGTTGTGAATACTGGACACCCAGCCCCACCCACTCGGCGGACTCGGGGTCACCCACTCGGCGGACTCAGGGAGCACCCAGGGGGCGGGGTCGGGGTCACCTCGGGGGCTATGTAGTCCGGGGTCCCGCAGAAGGTGCGCGTCGTGTTCCCGGGGAAGACGTTCTCCTTGCACATGCCGAAGTCGGTGATCTTGATGTGCCCCTCGGCGTCCAGCATCACGTTGTCCAGCTTCAGGTCCCTGGGGTGCGGGCGGGGTGGGCGGGGACGGGGTCCCCCGGGCGAGAGCCCTCAGTCCCCGTCCCTTCCCCGCCAGCCCCCCCAGTCCCGTCCCTTCCCCGCCAGGCCCCCCCAGTCCCCGTCCCCTCCCCGCCAGGGCCCCCCCAGTCCCCGTCCCCTCCCCGCCAGGGCCCCCCCAGTCCCCGTCCCCTCCCCGCCAGGGCCCCCCCAGTCCCCGTCCCCTCCCCGCCAGCCCCCCCCCCAGTCCCCGTCCCCTCCCCGCCAGGGCCCCCCCAGTCCCCGTCCCCTCCCCGCCAGGGCCCCCCCAGTCCCCGTCCCCTCCCCGCCAGGGCCCCCCCAGTCCCCGTCCCCTCCCCGCCAGGGCCCCCCCAGTCCCCGTCCCCTCCCCGCCAGGGCCCCCCCGGTCCCCGTCCCCTCCCCGCCAGGCCCCCCCAGTCCCCGTCCCCTCTCCGCCAGGGCCCCCCCAGTCCCCGTCCCCTCCCCGCCAGGGCCCCCCCAGTCCCCGTCCCCTCCCCGCCAGGCCCCCCCAGTCCCGTCCCCTCCCCGCCAGGGCCCCCCATCCCCTCCACGGCCAGGCCTGGGCTGCTCACCGGTAGATGATGCCCTGGTTGTGGAGGAAGAAGAGGCCGATGGCGATTTCGGCCGCGTAGAACCTGGAGGCGGGGGCGGGGGTCAGAGGTCAGTGGCTGGGCACCCCCGGAGCCCTCCAGCCTGCCCTCCACCCTCACCTGGGCCGGCACTCACGCTGCGTGGGGCTCCTTGAACTTGCCCAGCTGCTGAATGTGGTACATCAAGTCGCCCCCGGTGACATACTCCATCACGAAGTACAGGCGGTCCTGGGGAGGGAAGCCAACACCCTGTCCACCGGGCCACACCGGCCGGGCCGGGAATCCTCCTTTGTGATGAGTCCTCCATTCAGAACCCAAGGGTGACGCCACCTACTCCCCGGGCTGGGCACACCCACTCGAAAGACACTCTTCACGCACGTGTTCACTCAGCAGCCCTTTCCTCAAAGCCACCCACTCAACACGCAAGGCCAAGCTCGCTGGGGCCACGCCCACACAGGATCCACCCGGCTGGCCACGCCCACTGGGGGAGGCTCATCCAGATGGCCACGCCAATACAGGATCCATCCAGCTGGCCACGCCCATTGAGGAGGCTCTTCCAGCTGGCCATGCCCACTGGGAGAAGGATCATCCATCTGGCCCCGCCCATTGGGGGAGGGTTCCTCCATCTGGCCACGCCCATTGGGAGGATCATCCATCTTACCACGCCCATTGGGGGAGGGTTCATCCAGCTGGCCACGCCCATGCAGGATCCATTCAACTGGCCACGCCCACTGGGGGAAAGGCTCACCCAGCTGGTCACGCCCATTTGGGAAGGCTCATCCATCTGGCCACGCCCATTGGGGGAGGCTCACCCAGCTGACCACGCCCACTGGGGGAAGACTCACCCGGCTGGTCCCGCCCACACAGGATCCATCTGGTTGGCCCCGCCCACTAGGGGGAGACTCATCTAGCTGGCCCCGCCCACACAGGATCCATCCAGCTGGCCACACCTGTTAGGGGGCTGTCCATCCAGCTGGCCCCGCCCACACAAGGCCCACCCGGTTGGCAACGCCCACTGGGGGAGGCTCATCCAGCTGGCCCCGCCCACGCAGGATCCATCCGGTTGGCCACGCCCACCGGGAGGCTCATCCAGCTGGCCCCGCCCACACGGATCCATATGGCTGATCACGCCCACTAGGGAGGCTCGTCCGGTTGACCACGCCCATTGGGGCGGTCCAGCCAGTTGGCCCCTCCCACACACGGCCCATCCAGCTGGCCCCGCCCACACGGGCCCATTCATCTGGCCCCGCCCATTAGGGGGTGGTCCCTCCATCTGGCCCCGCCCATTCAGAGCCTGAAGCCCTTCGGCCTAGACTGAAGCCCCGAACCCTGGGGCAGGTGCCGGATCCACCTGGGGCTGGGGAGGTGGGGGCGGTGGGGGAGGTGGGGCGGGCTCTGGGCCAGCCTCGGGGGCCCCCCCCCCTTCTCACCGGGGTCTGGAAGGTGGAGTGGAGCTGGGTGAGGAAGTGGGGGCGGCCCCCGGGGCCCCGGCCGCCCAGGGCCAGCTGGGGGAGGTGGGGGAGGTGGGGGAGGGGGGCGGGCTCTGGGCCAGCCTGGGGGCCCCCCCTCCTCACCGGGGTCTGGAAGGTGGAGTGGAGCTGGGTGAGGAAGTGGGGGCGGCCCCCGGGGCCGCGGCCGCCCAGGGCCAGCACGCGCTTCTCCACCAGGGTGCAGTCCACGTCGTCATCCTGGACGATGACGTCCTTCTTCAGGATCTTGATGGCGTAGAGCTCCTCGGAGCCCCTCCGCTCCGCCAGCATCACCTGCGGGCACAGGCCCAGAGGCCCCTGGGTCTGGGGACACCCCGGGGGGCAGGTCCCTGGCCCTCCCTTTCGGGGGACGCGGAGGAACAAAACCCCGGCCCTTCCTCTCCCTCTCCAGGGACCTGGTGCCCCGCCTTCGCCAACCACTGCCCCGGGGAAAGCGATCCTGATCTTTCCCTTTAAAAACTCTCATGGCCCTGGCCGGTGTGGCTCAGTGGATGGAGCGTCAGCCTGCGGACTGAAGGGTCCCGGGTTCGATTCCAGCCAAGGGCATGTGCCTTGGTTGCGGGCACATCCCCAGTGGGAGGGTGTGCAGGAGGCAGCTGATTGATGTTTCTCTCTCATCGACATTTCTAGCTCTCTATCTCTCTCCCTTCCTCTCTGTAAAATATCAATAAAATATATTTTTAAAAAAATAAGTAATAAATAAATAAAAATTGTCATGGCCCTAGCCGGTTGGCTCAGTGGATAGAGCGTCAGCCGGGGAACTGAGGGGTCCTAGGTTCAATTCTGGCCAAGGGCATGTGCCTTGGTTGTAGGCACATCCCCAGTGGGAGGGTGTGCAGGAGGCAGCGGATCGATGTTTCTCTCTCATCGATGTTTCTAGCTCTCTATCCCTCTCCCTTCCTATATATATATTTATTTAAATTGTTATGGTTTGGCTCACTGGATCATCCATTGGCCTGTGGACTGAAGGTCCCAGGTTTGATTCCCGGTCAGGGCACAGGCCCGGGCTGTGGGCTCCATCCCCAGTAGGGGGCGAGCAGGAGGCAGCCGATCCATGATCCTCTCTCGTCATTCATGTCTCTCTCTCTCTCTCCCTCCCTCCCTCTCCCCTCCTCTCTCTGAAATCAACAAAAACTATATTCAAAATCAACATACAATTTGATGGAGTTGGTCTGAGCTAAACCAAAGTCACAGGCCGCGGAGCAAGATCTCCAAGGCTCTGCAATCCACGTCTCCATGAGTCTCCTCCCCAGGGCCCCGCGGGGCCCCGTCCCACCCTCTTCGGGGACTCAGGCCTGTTCCTGGCGGAGGACCGCCCCCCAGACACCCTCCCCTGCCCCCCATCCCCCCCCCCCGGGGCCCGGGAACCCCACCTTCCCGAAGCTGCCTTTCCCCAGCACCATGAGGAAGCTGAAGTCGGAGATGTGCAGGCGGCCCGGGCCGGCGCCGAAGAAGCAGCGCTTGGAGTCGGTGGGGCTGGGGGACGGCGAGGGGACCGGGGAGGAGGACGGGCCCATCCGCACGCGCTGCGGGCAGGGAGAGAGAGGCCCGGGGTCAGAGCCCCGTGAGGTCAGGGGGGGTGCCCCTCCGAGAGCCAGCACCCGGCCCGGCCCGTGTGGCTCAGCGGCTGGAGCTTCTGCCTGTGGACCGTAGGGTCCCGGGTTCCAGTCCAGTCCAGGCACAGGGTCGAGGGCTCCATCCCCAGTGTGGGGCGTGCAGGAGGCAGCTGACCAGTGATTCTCTCTCATTGTTGATGTTCCTGTCTCTCTCTCTCCCTTCCTCTCCCTTCCTCTCTGAAATCAATAAAAATATTTTTTTTAAAAAATAAGAGAGAGACATCACCCAAGAATGAAAAGGGTGGGGAGATACCTAGCAGGTTTGGCTCAGTGGATAGAGCGTTGGCCTGCAGACTGAAGGGTCCCGGGTTCCATTCCTGTCAAGGGCATGTGCCTGGGTTTCGGGCTTGATCCCCGGTAGGGGGCGTGCAGGAGGCAGCTGATCAATGATTCTCATCATTGATGTTTCAACCTATCTCTCCCTCTCCCTTCCTCTCTGAAATCAATAAAAAAACATTTGCCGAAACCAGTTTGGCTCAGTGGACAGAGCATCGGCCTGCAGACTGAGAAGGTCCCAGGTTCGATTCCGGTCAAGGGCATGTACCTTGGTTGGGGGCACATCCCCAATAAGGGGGTGCAGGAGGCAGCTGATGGATGGTTCTCTCTCATCGATGTTACTGACTCTCTCTATCCCTCTCCCTTCCTCTCTGTAAAAATCAATAAAATATGTATTTTAAAAATAAATAAATAAAAATAAAAACATTTAAGAAAGAAAGAAGAAGGAAGGAAGGAAGGAAGGAAGGAAGGAAGGAAGGAAGGAAGGAAAGGGTGGGAGAGATGGAGAGAAAATAAAAGTTGTCCCCCGCCGCCCCCCCCCCCCCCCACGGCTTGGCTTAAGAACTTTCCAGAGCCAGCGGGTTTATTTATTATTGAAATAAGCCTTCGAGAGCTTACTATGTGCCATTAAGCCTCGGGAAACCCTGTCAGCACCCGACCCCACCCCTTTTAGAGAAATGGAAGCCGGCACAGGGATGGCAAGCAACGAGCCCAAGTCACCCGGTGGGTAAAAAGCAGAGCCAGGAATCAGAGTCCATTAGCGGCCGATTGTGTCTGTCTCCTTCCTGTTTCCCCACCAGCACCCGGCATCCAGCACCCAGCACCCAGAACCCGGCACCAGCACCCAGCACCCGGCATGGCACGGCACGTGGCCAGAGGGTGCTGAATGGAAGGCGGTCTCAGGAATGCAGCTCCCACCGCTGGACCTTCAGAGCAGACCCGGAGTCTGAACATCCTCCCCGCCGCTGTGCCAGGGCCCGCTGCCCCACCTGTGCGGTCACCGCAGCCGCCTCCCTCCTCCCTCCTCCCACCTCTCACCTTCCTCCTCTCACCTCCCTCCTCCATCCTCCCTCCTCTCACCTCCCTCCTCCCTCTTTTCTCCTCCCTCCTCCCACCTCCCTCCTCCCTCCTCTCACCTTCCTCCTCCCCCTTTTCTCCTCTCTCCTCTCACCTCCCTCCTCCCTCCTCCCACCTCTGCCCCCCACACACAGGCAGTCATCTTGTTCAAATCGAAACCACCTCAGACCACCTCCGTGCCTTCCCACCTCCCTCCGTTTCAAAGCCAAACACCTTCCAGTGAATAACAGGGCTCCCCCCACCATCTTCCCTCTCTGGCTTCCCCTCCTGCTCTCCCCCTCTGCCCCCCTTCCTCCCCCAGCCTGTCCTCCCTGCTGTGGGGCAGACACCTCCGACCCGCCCCCACCTGCCCCAGGGCCTTTGCACGTGCTGTTCCCCCCCCCCCTTCTCCTCCTCCTGTGGCTCGCTCTCACCTCCCTCCCTCCTTGGCCGCTTTCTCTGCTCACCGCGGTTAAAACCACAGACACTTCTCCTGGGACACTCCCTACCCTCCCCGATGTTCGCTCATCGCTCTCTGACGGATTGTCCTTCGTGTTGTTTCCCGTCTCTCTCAGCGTGAAGCCCGGTGGGGGAAGGAATGTTTTTCTCTCCTGTTCCCCGCTCTATCCCGGGGGACGAGGGCCGGGCCTCACCCACAGAGCGGGGCTGGCCAAAACGTTTTATGAAAGGACTAGAGACCCGGTGCACGAAATTCGTGCACAGAGGGGTGGGGGGTGTCCCTCAGCCCTGTTTGCACCCTCTCCGATCTGAGATCCCCAGATCCCACACTCCAGGACGGCTGGCTCCCAACTGCTCGCCTGCCTGCCTTCCTGATTGCCCCTAACCACTTCTGCCTGCCAGCCTGGTCACCCCCTAACCTGCCAGCCTGATGGATGCCTAACTGCTCCCCTGCCAGCCTGTTTGCCCCTAACTGCCCTCCCCTGCAGGCCTGGTCAATTTGCATATTTCTCTTTAATTAGCTAGGCTGAGGGAGGGAGAAAGCATTCCTCCTTCGGCCTGGTGCCCCCCTCCTTTGCTGGGGAATCCTGCACATCCCCCAGGCCCCACCTCTCTGAGAAGCTTTCTCTGATTCTCCCGGGCAGGGCCAGTTACTTCCGGGACCTCCCTGGTGTCCAGTGCCCGAGGCCCTCCATCATCAGACCTGTTCCTTCTGCGGGTGAGTTTCTCTCTCTGCAACTCTCTTTAGTACCCTGGACTCCGATGTAGCACATCATCCTGGGGTTTAAGTACAATATCCCCACCCAGGTGCGTGGAAATGAAGACAGTTCTTAGGGGGAGGGAGAGAGACCACACAGATGCCCGGGATGAAACTGCCTCCACTCCAGATCTCAGCTCCACTCACCTCATAGAGTTCCAGCGGGTAGTTACAGGCCTGGGGGAGGGGGTTGGGGGGAGAGAGGAGGGAGAAAGCCAGAGTCAGAGCCCCCAGGGAGGTAGCAGACTGCCCTGAAGCCGGAAAGTGGGGACCCCCACCCCCTCACCCCCCCACACCCCAAACTCCCAAGCCTCAGGGATGAATAGGAACTCGAATTCCCATCAGACCTTGAGGCGGGAATCCCTTAGGAAAAGCCAAGGAGGGAGCCCCAGGGTCTTCTGGGAGTTGTAGTCCCAGGACCAGTAGGTGTTTGCTGCGGGCGGGGGTCGGGGTGGGGGAGGCGGGCTGGGCCCCCCGCGGGGAAGCGGGGTCCCCGGTACCTCGAACTTCTGGAGGAGGCTGCAGTTGTCAGCGTCAGCCACCGGCACATTGTAGTACTCGCCCTCCTCCTGGTTCAGCAGCTTGTACCTGGCCGGACACGGAGACGGAGAGAGAGGGCGGGATGAGCTACAGATCCTCCCTCCCCCAACGGGCGGACGGAGTCTGACTCAGGCGGCCAGGCGTCCCGCTTCTGGCGGGACGGTCCCGATTTTTAACAATGTGTCCCGCGGCGTTTTCAAAAAGTCCCGGTTTCTGCCCAAACCGGTGTGGCTCAGTGGATAGAGCGCTGGTCTGAGGACTGAAAGGTCCCGGGTTTGATTCCGGTCAAGGGCATGTGCTTGGTTGTGGGCACAACCCCAGTGGGGGGCGTGCAAGAGGCAGCTGGTTGATGTTTCTCTCTTATGGACGTTTCTAGCTCTCTATCTCTCCCTCTTCCTCTCTGTAAAATCTGAATAAAATATATTAAAATAAATAAATAAGTAAGTAAAACTGAAACTCTCTTTTTAAAAAATTAAAAAATTAAAAAGTCCCGGTTTCTGGAAAGAATGCACGACAAGCTAGGGAGCGGCGGGAGAACGGGAAGGGGATCTACGGTTTGCGGAGGCCACGTGGCCATTCAGTCGGGACGTGAGTTTTGTATTGTAATACATTTTTTAAAAAAATATATTACAATACTACTTTTGCATTCTATGAAAATGTTTGTTGCTCCATAGAGACCAAATGTTTAACCAAGAACCCCCCGCCCCTCCCCGGTCAATGGTGTCCTGCTTTATCAATGTTAAAATCTGGCCACGTTGCCGAAACCAGTTTGGCTCAGTGGATAGAGCGTCGGCCTGCGGACTGGAAGGTCCCGGGTTTGATTCTGGTCAAGGACATGGACCTTGGTTGTGGGCACATCCCCAGTAGGGGGTGTGCAGGAGGCGGCTGATGGATGTTTCTCTCTCATCGATGTTTCTAACTCTCCATCCCTCTCTATTCCTCTCTATAAAAAAAATAAAATAAAATATATATTTTAAAAATAAATAAAATAAAATCTTATGACTGTAGCCTGCACCTGCAGCCTGGACATTCCTGGGCCCCTAACCAGGCAACTCAGGTGGACTGTACACTGAACCACCCACCAGCACCTGCCAAACACCATGTGCCTTCTATGAAACCACCAATCAGCGCGGGCCGAGTGCCCTGAGCCCCGCCCCTTCCCACCCCTCCCCCCAAAAGGCCTGCACCCCTGCACCTGTGCTCCTTCCTTTGGGAGGCAGCCCGGCGGGGTCCTTCCCCCCAATAAAGCCCGTGTCCTGGGCTCTGTCCCCTCCTTCCAGAAGGGGAGGGGGGAGGGAGGGAGGAGGGGGTTGGCCTGCGGGAGGGAGCCCCGCCCGCCCAGACGGATTGGGGGGGCGCTCACCAGCCGTCCACGGGCGCCTTGAGCAGCTCGGACACCCCGAAGGACATGGCGCCCATGAAGTCGTTGCGCGAGGTCCGGTCCCAGTCCCACACCTCCACGCTGAGCCTGCGCTCCACGTCTCCGGGCTTCAGGTTGCTGCGGGGAGGGGGGCAGGGTGAGGGCCCCGCTGACCCCTGACCCCTCCCCCCTCCTGCCCCCCAGCCCACCCCCTGCTGGGTAGGAGGCCAAGCCAGAGAGCTGGGCTCTGTGACAGGGGTTCCCACACCGGGGCCCCCCACCAGGATGGCTCTCTCTGACTCCCTCAGCCTGGGCCCCTTCCCATACCTGCCCCCCCCAGGTCTCTCCCCCCCCCCAGATCTCTCCCCCAGGCATCTGTCCCCCTCTTTCTGCCAGTTGCCTTCTCTTTCTTTCCCTGACACCCAGCCACCCGTCACACCACGCTTCTGCCCCCAAACTCCTCTATTCTGCCTGTCTCATTCTAGGGTTCTCTCTCTCTCTCTCTCTCTCTCTTATTGATTTTAGGGAGAGGAAGACAAAGACAGAAATATTGATTTGTTGTTCCAATCATTTATGCATTCATTGATTGCTTCTTCTTATTCTCTTTTTAGCGATATATATATATATATATATATATATATATATATATATATATTAGCCGAAACCGGTTTGGCTCAGTGGATAGAGCGCCGGTCTGCGGACTGAAAGGTCCCAGGTTCGATTCCGGTCAAGGGCATGTGCCTTGGCTGCGGGCACATCCCTGGTAGGGGGTGTGCAGGAGGCAGCTGGTCGGTGTTTCTCTCTCATCGACATTTCTAGCTCTCTATCTCTCTCCCTTCCTCTCTGTAAAATATCAATTATATATATATATATAATTGATTTATATATATATAAATCAATATATATATATAATTGATTTTTTTTACACAGAGGAAGGGAGAGGGATAGAGAGTCAGAAACATTGATAATAGAGAGAAACATCGGCCAGCTGCCTCCTGCACACACACACACACATACCTCCCCACACACACTGGGCATGTGCCGGCAACCAAGGTACATGCCCTAGACCAGAATTGAACCTGGGACCTTTAGTCCGCAGGCCGATACTCTATCCACTGAGCCACACCGGTCAGGGCCACTGGTGGCTTCTTGTTTGTGTCCTGACCAGGGATCAAACCCCACAGCCTTGGCCTGGTACCAGGACAATGCTCCAACCTACAGGGCCGCCCGGCCATGGCTCTCTCTCCCTCTCCTCCTCCTCCTCTTCCTCCTCCTCCTTCTCCTCTTCCTCCTCCTTCTCTTCCTCCTCCTCCTCCTTCTCCTCCTCCTCCTCCTCTTCCTTCTCCTCCTCCTCCTTCTCCTCCTCCTCCTCCTCCTTCTCCTCCTCCTTCTCCTCCTCTTCCTTCTCCTCCTCCTCCTTCTTCTCCTCCTCCTCCTCCTCCTCCTCCGCTCTCCCTCATCTGTCTCCCTCTCTAGCGGGGGCTTTGATGACAGACCGAATACACAGCCGTCTGTCTCTCTCAGCCTCTGCGTCTCCATTCCTCTCCCCCAGCCACACGAGCTTCCCCTCCTCTGCTCTTTCTGGGCGTGGCCCCCCCTCTGCCCTCGCCCCTCCCGCCAGCTGCTCTCTGGGCCGGCTTGTGGTCCACCAGGGCCCCCGGATCGTCCTCCGTCCGCCCCCCCCGCCCCCCCCCCCCAGGCTCACAACACGAAGCTCTCGTTCCACACGGGGTTCAGCGTGGCCTTCACGGTGCGGGTCTTCTGCTTGGTCAGGTTCCGGGGGTCCGGGATGAGCTTCAGCTTCACGTAGGGGTCCGACAGACCGTTGGGGTCCATGGGGATGAGGTTCCGGGCCTCGCCCACTGCGCGGGGAGGGGAAGGAGGGGAGAGGGGGTTAGAGGCCCCTAGCCCACCCCAGCCAGCAAGGAGACTCCAAACTCTAGCCTTTATCTCTCTCTCTCTTAATGTATTTTATATATATATATATATATATATATATATATATATATATATATATTATTGATTTTTTACAGAGAGGAACGGGGAGAGATAGAGAGTTTGAAATGTCCATGAGAGAGAAACATCGACCAGCTGCCTCTTGCACACCCCCTAATCGAACCCAGGACCTTTCAGTCCCCAGAAAGGGGGACCAACGCTCTACCACTGAGCCAAACCGGTTTTGGCTCTCTTAATGTATTTTATTGATTTTTTACAGAGAGGAAGAGAGAGGGATTGAGTTAGAAACATCAATGAGATAGAATCACTGATCAGCTGCCTCCTGCGCACCCCCCACCAGGGATGTGCCCTCAACCAAGGTCCATGCCCTTGACCGGAACCAAACCCGGGACCCTGCAGTCCGCAGGCTGAGGCTCTATCCACTGAGCCAAACCGGCCAGGGCTCTCTCTCTCTCTCTCTCTCTCTCTCTCTCTCAGCCGCCTTTCTCTTGGCTAGGGAGTCTTTGCTGTCTACCTCGGAAGTTCCCAGAAGTCAGGGAATAGAGCCCTTTGCCCCCAAATCAGAGCTCCCTCCATTAGGACCCAGGAGTCAGGACCTGCCCGTTCTCTCACCCCCTCCCTCTCAAGGACCTTGACGTCTCACGTGGCCATTAAAAGGGGCTGAAAGCCCTGACCGGTGTGGCTCAGCGGATAGAGCGTCGGCCTGCAGACTCAGGGGTCCCAGGTTCGATTCCAGCCAAGGGTATGTACCTTGGTTGTGGGCACATCCCCTGTGGGGGGGTGTGCAGGAGGCAGCTAATCGATGATTCTCTCTCATCGATGTTTCTAACTTTCTACGCCTCTCTTTTCCTCTCTCTAAATAATCAAATAAAATGTATTTTAAAATAAATAAATTAATAAAATAAAAAACAAAAGGTGGTGACCGGTGAAAGTTGCCAGAGGTGAGGCTGGAGATGGGCGGCCAGCTCGAAGGGGCGTGGCCAGTGGTGCTAGCCTCTGAGGGCGGGGCCCGGATTGGGCGGGGCCTCTATTTGTAGGCGTGGTCTCAGTGAGGGGCGTGGCATTTCGGATCTGGGTGTGGTCTTTCTAGAGGGCGTGGTTTCTCGGGCCTGGGTGTGGGCGGGGCGTCGCAGTGGGCGGGGCCTCACCCGTGACGTGGATCTCGTCGGCCGTGGGAGCCCGGATTTCCAGCTGCAGGCGCCCGCGGCGCTCCGTGTGGTCCACGCCGCACAGCGAGGGCACGCTGCGCACACAGCGCCGGTGCACGTTCATCTCGCAGCCTGCGGGTGAAGGGGGGGCAAACACCAGGGGGTAGCGCTTCACCCGGAACCCGGGACCGGGACCCCGGCCTCCACTCCCCGGCGTGTCCCCAGAGTCACTCACAGGAGCACTTCATGCCCTGGTGCACCAGCCCGTACAGCAGCGAGCCGCAGTGGTCGCAGAAGGTGGGGCTGCTGTAGCTGTGCAGGCGGAACTTGTGCTTGTTCCGGGGGTCCTGGGGGCACAGGGGGCCGGTCAGGGGCGCCCGGGCCCCCCGAGAGCAGCCCTGCAGCTCCTCCTCCTCCTGCCTGGCTCTCCCCACCTCACTCCCCTTCGTTCCTCAGCATTTACTTATTTTTAAAATATATATATTATTATTATTGATTTTTTACAGAGAGGAAGGGAGAGGGATAGAGAGATAGAAACATCGATGAGAGAGAAACATGCCGAAACCGGTGTGGCTCAGTGGATAGAGTGTCGGCCTGCGGACTGAAGGGTCCCAGGTTTGATTCCGGTCAAGGGCATGTACCTTGGTTGCAGGCACATCCCCATTGGGGGCTGTGTAGGAGGCAGCTTGTCGATGACTCTCTCTCATCGATGTTTCTAACTCTCTATCTCTCTGCCTTCCTCTCTGTTAAAAAGAAATTCAATAAAATATATTTGAGAGAGGGAGAGAAAGAGAGAGAGAGAGAGAGAGAGAGAGAGAGAGAGAGAAATATCCATTAGCTGCCTCCTGCACACCTCCTATTGGGGATGTGCCCGCAACCCAGGCACATGCCCTTGACCGGAATCGAACCTGGGACCCTTCAGTCCGCAGGCCAGGCTGACGCTCCATCCATGGAGCTCAGCATTTATTTATTTGTTTATTTTTAAAATAAACTTTTACTTATTTCAGAGAGGAAGAGATAAAGACATTGATGATGACGGAAAACTACTCACCAACTGGCTGCCTCCCGCAAGCCCCACACTGGGGATCCAGCTCGCAACCTGGGCACGCAACCTTGACCGGAATCGAACCCAGGACCCTTTCAGTCCACAGGCTGATGCTCTATCCACTGAGCCACACCGGTTAGGGCTCCTCAGCCTTTATCGAGCAGCTACTGTGTGCCAGGCTCTGTTCTAGGTGCCCGGACCCAGCCGTGAACAAAACAAATTAAAACCCCTCTCCACCTACAGCCAACGTGATACTTAATGGGCAAAAAACAAAAAGCGTTTCCCTTAAAATCAGGAACAAGTGAGTCAAGACCGCACTGCGAGTCCTGGCCACAGCCATCAGCCGAGGAGAAGACAGGAGGGGCGGCCAGACCGGAAACGAGGATGTGACACCGTCCCTATTCGCAGATGACAGATACTGGACGTAGAAAACCCTAAAGACTCCACCAAAAGCCTACTAGAGCCAGGAAATGAATCCGGTAATGTAGCGGGATACAAAATTAATGTCCAGAAATTGGTTGGCATTTTAAATTTTTGCTTGTTAATCCTCACCTGAGGATATTTTCCCATTGATTTTTACTTTTTACTATTTTTTATTTTAAAAAAATTTTAAAATATACATATACACACTTTATTGATTTCAGAGAGCAAGCGGGGGAAGAGAGAGAGAAACATCAATGATGAGAGAGACTCATGGATCAGCTGCCTCCTGCCTGCCCCACACTGGGGAATTGAACCCGCAACCGGGCATATACCCTGACCAGGAATCAAACCTGGGGCCTTCTGGTTCATAGGTTGGTGCTCAACCACTGAGCCGCATTGGCCAGGCTTCCATCGGTTTTTAGGGCGTGGAAGGGAGGAGGAGAGACACACAGAGAGAAACATCGATGTGAGAGAGTCACATCGATTGGTTCACAACAGCCCGTTCGGCTGTTCTATCGGCCCGTGGAGCAGAAAGAGTGGAGGGTTCTCTTGCTCTCCCCTCCGCGCTTTCACCAGCAGCCCAAGAGGAGAGTGCCAGCGTGGTCAGGTTGCTTTTTGTTCCAGCCCTCCGGTCCAGTGTAAGAACCCATGGTGGCCCTCGAGTCAGAAAGATTGCCCACCCCTGGCGTAGGGTGTTAAATGTGCTCAGTACTGCTACTCCTATGCTGTGGTGGTTGTCAGTGATTTCATTTTTTTAACATTTATTTTGTTATTATTATTATTTTAATCCTCACCTGAGGATATTTTCCCACTGGTTTTTTTAAATTGATTTTTTTACAGAGAGGAAGGGAGAGGGACGGAGAGCTAGAAACGTCGATGAGAGAGAAACATCGATCAGCTGCCTCCTGCACACCCCACACCGGGGATGTGCCCGCAACCAAGGTCCATGCCCTGGACCGGAATGGAACCCGGGACCCTTCAGTCCGAAGGCCGACGCTCTATCCACTGAGCCACACCGGTTTCAGGGGCTCCATTGATTTTTTAGAGAGCGTGGAAGAGAGAGAGGGAAAGACAGAGAGAGAAACATCGATGTGAGAGTAACACACCCATCGGGTGCCTCCTACAATGCGCCTGGGACCAGGGCCCCAGGGGGCTGAGGGAGGAGCCCGCAACCGAGGCCACATGCCCTTGACCGGAATCGAACCTGGGACCTCTCAGTCCGCAGTGGGCCGCGCTCTACCCGCTGAGCCACACCGGTTCCGGCCGCCAACTGCACACTGGATAGAAAGTAAGGAGCCTGGGACTCAGAAGGGCCCAGGGCCCGCCCAGCTGGGCCGTGGGCACGGTCCCCTTTGCAGAAGCCACTTTCCCCCTGAGAACAGTCACCGCTCCGCCCCTGGGTCCGCAGTGGGCCGAGCTCTACCCACTGGGCCACACAGGCCGGGGCATCACCAGTGATTTTTTTCTGCAGCCCCTCCTCCCTCCCTCCCAACACACAGCTCCCAACAAAGAGCCAGGCCGCTCACTTCCAAGCTGTGTGGTCCGCAAGCCAATGCTCTATCCACTGAGCAACACAGCTAAGCCCTCCCCCACCCCCAACTCTCCTCCCCATCGCCCCAACCACACACTGCCCTGCCAGGTGGAAACCAGCAATCCTGGAGGGCTGGAGCTGCCTGGGGCCCAGTTACCCGGGAATGTAGGGCGCCGGGGAGGCACTCTACCCCCCCACCACCCTCACCCCACCCCCTCCACCACCCTCACCCCATCCCCTCCCTCCTCCAGGTCCCGGCGTCCCGTCATCTGAGGCCTGCCTTTTGCAAAGGGTGCGGGCCAGGGCCACCCGAGGGTGACCATTCAGGGCGCCCGGGCCTCCATGCATCCGTGCATGGCCAGCGGTGTGCACGTGGAGACCTGTGTGCCGAGGAGACTCGGGGGGCGGGGGGAAGGGGGGTGCTGGCGGCCGCCTCCGTCCCTTTCAGGGCTCTGGCTTCTGAAGCTGCCCGCTGGGCCCCATCAAAGGCCGAAGGGGCCGCTGGGAGAGGCGGCCGCACACAGGCCCGGGGCGGAGCGGTGACTGTTCTCAGGGGAAAGTCTGGCTTCTGCCAAGGGGACCGGGCGGGGCTCCGGGGACAGGGAGGCAGGGCTGTCCTGACTGCCCCCGGCCCAGCTGGGCGGCCCCGGGCCCTTCTGAGTCCCAGGCTTCCTTCCTCTAGATTGTGTGGTTGGCCGAGACCGGTGTGGCTCAGTGGGTAGAGCGTCGGCCTGCGGACTGAGAGGTCCCAGGTTCGATTCCGGTCAAGGGCATGGACCTTGGCTGCGGGCACATCCCCGGTGGGGGTTGTGCAGGAGGCAGCTGGTCAATGTTTCTCATCGATGTTTGTAGCTCTCTGTCCTCCTTCCTTCCTCTCTATGAAAAAATCAATGAAATATATTTTTAAAAATAATTAGATAAAATAAAGTGTGTGGTTGGGGCGAGGGGAGGAGAATTGGGGGTGGGGGAGGGCTTAGCTGTGTGGCTCAGTGGATAGAGCATTGGCTTGGGGACTAAAGGGTCCCGGGTTCCGTTCAGGTCAAGGGCACGTGCTCGAGTTGCGGGGGCGAGGGGGGGGTGGCGTGCAGGAGGCAGCCACCCGTGGTTCTCTCTCTTCATTGATGTTTCTGTTTCTCTCCCCTTCTTCTCTGAAGTCACTGAAGATATATTTAAATAAACAAATACATAAATAAAATGGGGGGCGGTGTCAGGGAAGGGGTTTTGTGAAGACTACACTGCTACACTGAGTGGCCCTGACCGGTGTGGCTCAGTGGCTAGAGCGTCGGCCTGCTCTATCCTGAAGGGTCCTGGGTTCGATTCCAGTCAAGGGCATGTACCTTGGTTGCGGGCACCTCCCCAGTAGGGCATGTGCAGGAGGCAGCTGGTCGATATTTCTCTCTCTCTCTATCCCTCTCCCTTCCTCTCTGTAAAAACCAATAAAATCTCTTTTTTAAAAAAAAGAAGAAGAATACACTGAGTGGCCATATTATTATGATCTCTGAACACATAATAATCTGGCCACTCAGTACATACATATGTTAGAGGCCCGGTGCATGAATTCGCGCATGGGTGGGGTCCGGCCAGCCGGGCCAGGGGGAGGGGACATGGGCGGTTGGCCGGCCTGCCTGCTGGTCGAACTCCTGGCCGAGGGGACAGCTTGCCTATTAGCCTTTTATTCTGTAGGACACACACTGGGTGGCCAGGTTATTATGCGCTCAGAGACCATCATGCCCTCAGCACTGAGGCCTCTGACCCGTGTTACTTAGGAGATCCAGTGCATTAAGAAGCCCGGCCAGTGTGGCTCAGTGGTTACAGGTCGACCTACGAACCAGGAGGTCACGGTTCAATTCCCAGTCAGGGCACATGCCCAGGTTGACGGCTCGATCCCCAGTGGGGGGCGTGCAGGAGTTAGCCAGTCCATGATTCTCTCTCATCACGGATGTTTCTCTCTCTCCCTCTCCCGTCCTCTCTGAAATCAGTAAATGTATATATATATATATATGCATTAAGATGAGTCCTGACTGGTGTGGCTCAGTTGGCTGGTGTTATTCCGGAGCAGTGAAAAGTTGCTAGTTCAGCCGAAACCGGCGTGGTTCAGTGGATAGAGTGTTGGCCTGCGAACTGAAAGGTCCTGGGTTCGATTCCAGTCAAGAGCATAGACCTCAGTTGAGGGCGCATCCCCAGTGGGGGGTGTGGAGGAGGCAGCTGACCCATGTTTCTCTCTCATCGATGTTTCTAACTATCCCTCTCCCTTCCTCTCTGTAAAAAAATCAATAAAATATATATATATATATATTTTAAAGAAAAGTTGCTGGTTGGATTCCTGGTCAGGGCACGTGCCGGGGTTGAGCTGTGGGCTCGGTCCCAGGAGGGGTGAGCAGGAGGCAGCCGAGGGGTGTTTCGCCCTTGCATCGGTGTTTGTCTTCCTCCCTCCCCTCCCCCCTCTCTCTCTAGAAATCCATCACAAGTCTTCCTTTTTTGAAGCGCGGGGAAGGAAGACGACGCCAGATGGAGGTAGAGGGGAGACCACCTCCTCACCGTGCCCCTCCGCTCGCTCGGCAGCGGCAATGCCTCTCACAGCGACAGCCACTCCCCTGTCCTCTCCTGTCACCCCCTGTCCTCTCCTGTCACCCCCTGTCCTCTCCTGTCACTCCCCTGTCCTCTCCTGTCACCCCCTGTCCTCTCCTGTCACTCCCCTGTCCTCTCCTGTCACCCCCTGTCCTCTCCTGTCACTCCCCTGTCCTCTCCTGTCACCCCCTGTCCTCTCCGTCCCCGGGCCGGGCCCCTCCCCGGCTTTCACTCGCTTGCTTCCCAAAGCGGTCCTACGAGGGGGGCCTGAGGCTCTGGCTCCCTCGTGCACGCACATGGGGATCTATACACCCCAGTGTGTACACCTGGGGAAATGTATATGCACACGGGGACCTGTACATGCAGGTGCGTGCACACGGGGACCTGTGTGTATAAGTGTGTGTGCACATGGAGGCCTATGTCTGTAAGTGTGTGCATATGGGAACATATATGTGTGTGCACGTGCGTACATGCATGTACATGTACATGTACGTGTGTGTAAGTGTGTGTGTGTATACCTGTGTACATGTGGATATCTTATATGTAAGTGTTTGCGCACATGGGGACATGTATGTAAAGTGTGTGTGCACATGGGGGCCTGTGTCTATAAGTGTGTGTGCACATGGGAACCTATATGTATAAGTATGTGTGTGCATGTATGCCTGCATGTATAAGCATGTGCATGCATGTCTGCATGTATAAGTGTGTGCCTGTGTGTGTAAGTATGTGCACATGGGGAGCCGTGTGTATAAGTGTGCGTACGCATGGGGATCTGTATGTATGACTGTGTGTGCACGTGGGGACCTGTATGTATAAGTGTGTGCACATGGAGTCCTGTGTGTATAAGTGTGTGTGCACGTGGGGACCTGTATATGCAGGTGTGTGTGCATATGAGGGATCTGTATATGTAGTTGTTTGTGCACATGAGGGATCTGTGTATGCACGTGTGTGTGCACATGGGGATCTGTATATGCAGATGTGCATGCACATGAAGAACTGTATGTGTAGGTGTGCGTGCACATGAGGAATGGGTATGTATAAGTGTGTGTACGTGGAGACCTGCGTGTATGAGCATGTGTGCACGTGGGGACCGGTGGACACAGGTGTCTGTGCACTTGGAGAACTGTATGTGTAGGTGTGTGTGCACAGGGGGGGGGGCGTGTATATGTGTGCGCACCCTGGGGATGTGTGCACGCACGTGTGTGTGCACGTGCGCTGCAGGATCTCTCTGAGCCCCGCTCTCTCAGAGCCTGGGCTGTGCTCCATGCCCACCGCGTTCCCTCCCCGCTCTCTCTCTGCGAACCTGCAGCGCCTCTGATGTCCCTGTCCCTGTCTGCCTCTCCGCGTCCCCTCTGCCCCCCTCTGTTTCTCTCTCTCCCCCCTCCCTCTCCCTCTCTCAATCCAGGTCTCTATCTTTTCCGGCATCTCTGAGATTCTCTCTTCTCACCTCAGCGTCCCCTCTCTCTCCCTCTGCCCCTCAGCTCCGTGGCTAAACCTCCTGAGCCCTGGCTCGCAGCTACCCCAGCCCCCTCCCCCCCCTGCCTCACCCCTGCCTTCCCGCTGCCCCCCACCTGTGTCCCCAACCCGGCTCCTTCCCCCCCCCCCCCCCCGGCTCCCCCTTTCCAGGCCAAGGGCAGGGAATCTGGGCCAGCCCGGCTCCCCCCGGCTCTCCGCCCCCCTCCCCGCCCGCCGTAAAAATAGCGGAGAAAGTGGGACGGGCGCCTGGGGGGTGAGGGCGGGCGGGGGGGCCAGGCGGCGGGCACTCACGTCGGTCTGCGGGCCCTTCCCCGCGCCCGGGCACTCGAAGGTCACAAACTCGTGGCATCGGCGATGCACCACGAAGCTGCAGACTGGGGGCGAGAAGCAGAGAGACACAGAGACCCCCCCGGGGGGCGGGAGATCAGAAAGAGAGGGACCCCCGGCAGGCACAAACCCTGCCTGCCAGAGAGAGAGAGAGAGAGAGAGAGAGAGAGAGAGAGAGAGAGAGAGAAAGAGAGAGAGAGAGAGAGAGAGAGAAGAGGAGAGAGTGTGTGTGCAGGGGAGAGTCCATCAGAGGAGCAGCAGAGAAGAGACGGAGAGACGGGGAGATGGAGATTCGAAGGAGAAACAGAGGATCGGAGCATCAGAGAGAGAAATGCAGGGCACGGAGGGGCCGGCGGATACACACAGAGACAGAGAGAGGGAGAGACAGAGACAGAGACAGAGAGACACAGAGAGGCAGAGACAGAGACACAGAGAGGCAGAGACAGAGGAAGAGACAGAAAGAGGGACAGCTGAAACCGGTGTGGCTCAGTGGATAGAGCGTTGGCCTGCGGACTGGAAGGTCCCGGGTTCGATTCCGGTCAAGGGCATGTATGTTGGTTGCGGGCACATCTCCAGTGAGGGGTGTGCAGGAGGCAGCTGGTCGATGATTCTCTCTTATCGATGTTTCTAGCTCTCTGTCCATCTCCCTTGCTCTCTGTGGAAAATCAATAAAATATATATATTTTTTAAAAGAGAGCCAAAACCGGTGTTGCTCAGTGGATAGAGCGTAGGCCTTCGGACTGAAGCATCCGGGGTTCGAGTCCCAGTCAAGGGCATGGACCTTGGTGGCGGGCACATCCCCAGTGGGGGGTGTGCAGGAGGCAGCTGGTCGATGAT
The DNA here is from genome assembly GCA_963924515.1 of Vespertilio murinus. Lineage (NCBI taxonomy): Eukaryota > Metazoa > Chordata > Mammalia > Chiroptera > Vespertilionidae > Vespertilio > Vespertilio murinus. Next base: position 47,761,084 of record OZ004716.1, on the reverse strand, counting down.
TCTCTCTCATCGATGTTTCTGACATCAATAAAATATTTTTTTAAAAGAAAAGAAAAAGAAAGAGGGACAGGGACAGAGAGAGACAGAGACAGAGAGAGGGACAGAGACAGAGAGAGGGAGGGAGAGGGAGAGACCCAGGGAGCACAGGTGCCCAGAGGAGCTGAGGAGGGAGAGGAAGGCCAGGAGAGCAGCCACTCGGGCAGAAGTGAGTCTGGGGGCGCCGGGGCGGCCGCCCCCTCCCTGACTCACTCTGTTCCCAGCCTGGCAGCTGGTGCTGGTAGGACTCGCCCCCCCTCCCTCTCCGCCCCCCTGTCCGCCCCCCTCCAACTGCCGCCCGCCCGGCCCCACCCCACCCGCCAGGCTGACCCCACCCGGCCTGGGGCCGCGGGTGCCTGTCGTCATGGTGACTGACGGCAGCCCGGTTTTGGGGGGCGGGGGGTGATGGTGGTGGTAGGGCTCTGACTTTCCATCTTCAGCCCCCCTCCCCTTCCCAATCTCCCTGTTCCCATGGCAACAGATTCTCCAAATATCTGTCCCCACCTGGAGCCGGCGAGGGGGGCTCCCCAGCCCCGGCCCCCGCCTCTGCCACACCCCCCGCCCGGCTCCCCCGCTCTCTGGGGACCGAGAACACGTGTGCCCGGCAGCCTGGCCTGCGGGGACCCCCCGCCCCCAGCCTGCCCCCCTGAGGGTCCCAGCGCTCCTTACCTTGGCATTGCAGGCCCTGCTTCCCGATCCCCCTGCGAGGGGCAAGGATCTGAGGTCAGTGCCGACGAGGGGACCCTGGGTCCCCCCAACATCTGCCAGCCACAGGCGGCCTCTGACCCTCCTCCCCCCGAAAGGCCAGGAGTCTAAGCCCCAGCCCCCTCCTCTTTCTAGAACCCAGACCTCCTTCTGGTCCCCAGCCCTCCTCCCTCAGACTCAGGAACCCAGGCCCCCCCCAGCCTCCTCCCTCAGACCCCCCAGCCCTCCTCCCTCAGACCCCACAGCCCTCCTCCCTCAGACCCCCCAGCCCTCCTCCCTCAGACCCCGCAGCCCTCCTCCCTCAGACCCAGGAGCCCAGGCCCCCAGCCTCCTCCCTCTGACCCAGGCCCCCAGCCCTCCTCCTTCTGGACCCCTCCCCCTCCCCCAGCCTAGGACCCGGAGCCGGGGCGACAGCAGCCCCCTCTCCCCCCGCAGGCTCCTCCGGGGTCCCCCCGCCCCCCGCCCCGTCCTCACCAGATGAAGTCGGTGCAGTGGCTGCAGAAGGTCGGCTGCTTGAAGAAGCGGGCGGTGAACTTGTGGCTCTTGACTTCGTGCACCACCTTCTGCCTCAGGGCGCCCTTCCTGCAGAACAGCGGCCGCGGGCCCCCCTCGCAGTCGCCCCCGCCGGGGCCCAGGCCGGCCATGGCCCCAGGTGCGGGGACAGGTGGGGGGCCGGCGCCCCGGGGTGCGGGGGGAGGAGGGGGAGCCGGGGGCGGCGGGGGGTCCCCGGGAGCGGGGGACAGGGGCGAGGCTCCTCGGGGGGCCCGGGGCAGGGCGCGCAGCCGGCGGCGGCGGCGGGAGCTCGGGCTCGGCACCTGCTGAAATGTGGGAGCCCCGGGGGGCGGGGGGCGGGCGCAGGCGTTGCCATGACGACCGGGGGGCGGGGTTTCGGCTGCCTCCCTCCACGTCGGACCCACGTCCACACCCTCCCTCCCCCCGGCTCCTCCGCGGACACACGTGCGCGCACCCCCTCCCCCCGGGCTGCAGGGAGGGGCCCGCCCGCACCCCCATCTGTCGGCTCCCGGGGACCCCGCACCCCCGATGGCTGTGCCTCCCTCCCCGGCGGTGACTCTGGTTCGATGCCCAAACTTCGCGGTCGTTCCCGGGGCGGGGACGCAGCGAGCGGGGCGCGCGGGAGCTGGGTGTCCCCGGGGGCGCCGCCGCCCCGAGTCCTGACTTTTCTTGGGGTGCGGGGGGGGCTCTGAATGCCTCTGTCTCCCCCTGGGGTGTCCCCCTCGGCGGTGCTCCTCCACCGGGGGTTCCAGGCGCGCGCCCGCTCTCTCGGTTGTTGGGGGGGGAGATGGATTATTTTGGGGGGGTGGTTTTTTGGGGGGGGCTTTTCGTTCTTGGTCTCTGAGCGTTTCTCTTTCTCTGTTTTCTCCCTTCTGCGTCTGTCACTCATGCTGTGGGGCTCTCTGAGCCTTGGATGGGGGTCCCTACCTAAATCCGGTCTTTGATTTTTTTTGTGGGTTTTCAAAAATATATATTTTATTGATTTTTTAATTTATTTTTTTACAGAGAGGAAGAGAGAGGGATAGTTAGAAATATCTATGAGAGAGAAGCATCGATCAGCTGCCTCTTGAATGCCCCCTACTGGGGATGTGCCTGCAACCAAGGTACATGCCCTTGATCAGAATCGAACCCAGGACCCTTCAGTCTGCATGCCGAAGCTCTGTCCACTGAGCCAAACCGGTTTTGGCTATGGTTGTTTGTTTGTTTTTTAATATATATTTTATTGATTCTTCACAGAGAGGAAGGGAGAGGGATAGAGAGTTAGAAACCTCAATGAGAGAGAAACACCTATCAGCTGCCTCTTGCACACCCCCCACTGGGGATGTGTCCACAACCCAGGTACATGCCCTTGACCGGAACCGAACCCAGGACCCTTCAGTCTGCAGGCCGATGCTCTATCCACTGAGCCACACCGGTTTTGGCCCCCCTCTTGTTTTTAAAGATATTTCAGAGTGCCTACCCGTGGCCGGCAAACTGCGGCTCGAGAGCCACGTGGGGCTCTTTGGCCCCTTGAGGGTGGCTCTTCCACAAAATACCACGGCCTGGGCGAGTCTGTTTTTGAAGAAGTGGTGTTAAAAGAAGTTTACGTTTAAAAAAATATGGCTCTCTGGCTGAAACCGGTTTGACTCAGTGGATAGAGCGTCGGTCTGTGGACTGAAGGGTCCCGGGTTCGATTCCGGTCAAGGGCATGGACCTTGGTTGCGGGCACATCCCCAGTGGGGGGTGTGCAGGAGGCAGCTGATAGATGTTTCTCATTGATGTTTCTAGCTCTCTATTCCTCTTTCTTCCTCTCTGTAAAATATCAATAAATTTTTTTTTAAATGTGGCTCTCCAAAGAAATTTCAATCTGCTGATATTTGGCTCTGTTGATGATTGAGTTTGCCGACCACTGCCCTAACTAGTGTGGCTCAGTGGATAGAGCGTTGGCCTGGGGTCTGAAGGGTCCCAGGTTCGATTCCAGTCAAGGTCATGTATGTACCTTGGTTGCGGGCACATCCCCAGTAGGGGCGTGCAGGAGGCAGCTGATGGGTGTTTCTCTCTCATCGATGTTTCTAACTATCCCTCTCCCTTCCTCTCTGTAAAAAATCAATAATTTTTTAAAAGATATTTCAGATAAAGGAGAGAGAGAGAGAGAAACATCAATAATGAGAGAGAGACTCATCGACTGGCTGCCTCCTCTCTCCCTTCCTCTCTTCTTCCCCACACTGAGGATCTCAATCCGGGCTTGTGACCTGACTGGGAATCGAACCCGGGACCTCTCACGGCCTCGTCCCTGTCTTTGGAAATGTACCTTGTCTCTGCCCCTCAGTTCCGTGCTTGCCTCTTCCCCTCCCGGTGGATTGCCTCTCCTAGCCCAACCCCTCCTTCTGTTCCTGGTGGCCGAGGGGGTCTCTCTCCCTCCCCCCCCCCGCACCCCATCCTTCTCCCTCTCTCGCCCGCTTCTACCTGTGTCTCTGATCCTGTGGATCTCTCTTTGCACCTTGGGGTGGGGGTCCCTCCCTTCCTCCCTCCCTCCCTCCAGGTCTTGCTGTGATTCAGTCCCTGTCCCTCTCTGGCTCTGGGGTTCTCTGCGCAGCTGTTCGAGGGTTTGGGGGGCGGGGTGTCTCTCCGATCGTGAACGTGGGCCCCGCAGGTCCCCCCCGGCCGCCGCCCCCGTCCCGGTCCCCTCCACCCGCGTCCGGCTCCGGTCCCGCTGGGAGCCCTGCTGTTGCCAAGGGCAACCACGGCCCGCCCTCGGTTCGCGGGGCGCAGTGCATCCTGGGACTCGTAGTCCAAGCCCGCGGACCGCCCGTTTTCACTGCACGGCTGAGAACTTCCTCTCCCGGCATGCTCCGCGAGGCGGAGCGGGGGGGCGCTGGGGCGGCGCCTGGGGATTCGGGGGCGCCCGCCGCGCTTGGTTTGGGACTTTGGGGGGGTCTCGGTCCGCCTTCAGGAAGCCGAAGGGGAGGGGAGACGATCCGAGTCCGCTCCCGACGACCCCAACACGGGGTCCTCTGGCCTTCCAGCCATCCATCCCCAGGTCCGCCGTGCCCCAGAGCAGATGGATGGGGGTGGGGGTGAGGGTGGGGGTGCGGGTGGCCCTAAAAACTGTCCTCGGAATCCCAAGGCGCCCCCGGGGTCCTTCCCGGTCATCCGCGTCTTCCAGAAGGAGGGGTTCGAGCATGGGATGCGGGTGGGGAGGTGGGGGTTGGTGCAGGCCGGTTCTGGGGTGCACGGTGCAGCGATCCAAAGAGGCTGCCCCTCGCCCTGGCCAGTGTTGCTCAGTGGGTAGAGCCTGCGGGCTGAAGGGGCCCGGGTTCCATTCCCCGTCAAGGGCGTGTGCTCTGGCTGTGGGCTCGACCGCCACTAGGGGGCGTGCGCCGCCCACGATTCTCTCTCATCGACATTTCTACCTCTCCCTTCCTCTCTGGAATCAATAAAAATGTATTTTTTATTTTTATTTTTTTAACAAAGAGGCTCTCCCTCACGTTCAGGGGTGCCCCTGTTCCAGTCAACCCTTCCCCCTCCTCCGGGGAGACCTTCCCCTCCTTTGCAACTTCTCTGCCCCACGGCTTTGCAGGCGGAGGTGCAGGTGCAGAACATGGGCGGCGCGATCCTGGGATTTCCCGGGGTTTCTAATAACCCTCCCCAGGCTGGAGAGGACCGCGGGGTGACCTTCCTTTGATTGCCAGTCCTTTGATTGTGTCGAGGCCGCCATGCACCTGGTCTGTCTGGGGGCTCGGCACTGAGCGTGGGGACGTAGGCGGGGTCACCCCAAGGCCTGGGGTGCCGGGCTCAGCGGCCTTGGCATCGCCCGGAGGCAGAGGCGGGTGGCACACGGGGGGATATGAGCAGGGAGCAGGGCAGGATCCCACCCGGATGTTGAGAGCACCCTCGAGGCCAGGGTGGTCCGGAGGTAGGGTGGTCGGTCAAGGAGGGGCTGGCTGGGTGCAGCCAGTGAGGCCTGGGCAGGGGCAGGGACCCGGAGGAGGGCACAGGTACAGATGGCAATGTCGGGACCTGGCCGGTGTGGCTCAGTGGGTGGAGCGCAGGCCTGTGGGCCCATGGGTCCGATTGGATCCCCGCCAAGGGCACAGGTCCAGGTTGCAGGCTCCGTCCCCAGTAGGGGGCGTGCAGGAGGCAGCTGACCAATGATTCTCAATGATGTTTCTCCTTCCCTCTCCCTTCCTCTGCGAAATCAATAAAAAATGCATTGCCCTACCTGGTTTGGCTCAGTGGATAGAGCTCAGCCTTCTGACTGAAGGGTCCCAGGTTCCATTCCGGTCAAGGGCATGTACCTGGGTTGCGGGCACATCCCCAGTGGGAGGCGTGCAGGAGGCAGCTGATCAATGTTTCTAACTCTCTATCCCTCTCCCTTTCTCTCTGAAAAAAAAAAAATCAAAAAATAAATATATATTTTATATATATATATATATATATATATATATATATATATATATATAATTTTTTTTTTTTTTTTACGGAGAGGGATAGTTAGAAACATTGATGAGAGAGAATCATTGATCAGCTGCCTCCTGCTCACCTCCCACCGGGGATGCGCCCGCCACTCAGGCTCATGCCCTTGGCTGGAATCGAACCTGGGACCTTTCAGTCTGCAGGCCTATGCTCTATCCACTGAGCCACACCGGTTTTGGTAATAAAATATATATTTTTTAAATAAAATAAATATGTATTCAAAATAATAGCCCTAGCCGGTTTGGCTCAGTGGATAGGGTGTCGGCCTGCGGACTGAAGGGTCCTAGGTTTGATTCCAATCAAGGGCACATGCCCAGGTTGCGGGGCTCAATCCCCAGTAGGGGGCATGCAGGTGGCAGCCAATCAGTGATTCTCACCATCGATGTTTCTCTCTCCCTCTCTCTCCCTTTCTCTCTGAAATCAATAAAAATACTTTAAAAAAATTAAAAAAAAATAATAATAGTTTGGCCGACACCGGTTTGGCTCAGTGGATAGAGCGTCGGCCTGCGGACTGAAGGGTCCCGGGTTCGATTCCAGTCAAGGGCATCGGCCCGGCGAATCTTGTTGGTTTCTACCCTGACCAGCTCTCCGGGTTTGAGAGAAGAGAGAAATCTGGAAGACCCCGAGGAGGCTGGCCCCGCCCCGTTTTCCCACCAGACCGGGAACCCGGCCTCGACCCGCCTCCGGAGTCTCCCCATAATAAAGCAAGCAGCACAAGTCTTCCTTTCACCTTTATATTGAGGCTAAAAAATAAAATACAGAACATTATGGATGTGGGGGTGGGGGGAGGGAGGGACGAGGCTCCCCTCTCATGGACAGCAGGGGCAGAGGGAACCAGAGAAGCTCCGGGGAATTAAAAAAAAATAAAATAGCTATCTATACATTTATATATATATATATATATCATCACGTTGGGCGTGTGAGTCCCAGAGAAGCAGCAAGCGGCGGCAGGAAGCAACTACGCACACAGAAACATGCGTGTGGGGTGTGTGTGTGTGTGTCTCACGCACTCAGGCGGCAGCAATCCCCACCTGCCCAACCCACCCCCAAATTTTTAAAAAAAGAGAAAAAAAAAAAGGAACGCTTCCCCTTTAAGAAGAGGACCACCCAGTGACGTCAGCCCTGGTGACAGGAAGGAGAAAATACCCAGGCTCCCTTGCTCTCCTCCCAGGAAAGGTGGGCACGTGCTCTTTCTCGCTGCAGACAGCGCGGTACCCAGAGGGCAGTGCGGGTGGGAGACGGCCCGTGGGGCAGGGGGTTCTGGTGGGCCCGGCAAACACCCCGGTGAGACGGGGTGCCAGGTGGGGGGCCCAAGGGCCCAGGGTGTGTCACGTGAGCCTCCTGCCCATCCTATATAACGGAGAGCGAATATGCTAATTAGACTCCGGGGCAGCATGGCCTTCTGGGAAGACGCTCTGGAAGGAACAGTGGGCGGGGCCTCGGGGCCGAGCCCCTTGCAGGAATTTCACGCACCGGGCCTCTAGCTGGAAATAACTGACCTCCAGGTTTTTTCATTTTCCCTTAAAGGGGCGGCTTTATACGACACACCCCCTTCCACTGCGAGAAAAGGGTCCCCGTCCCTAGCGACCCTCCCACCCCCAACACACACACACACACACACACACACACACACACACACTCACACACTCACACCTACTAAGGCACAGCCAGCGTGGGCGCATGCTTTGGCAATGAGGCCCGTCGGGGGGCCGGGGGTCTGACCAGCTGCTGTGTGGGGGGTGGGGGGTGGGGCTCAGCACCTTTGGAGTCGGGGTGGCAGTGGAGGCGGGGGTGGGGGGTGGGGTGATGGGTGTGTGTGTGACCAAGAAGTCCCAGGGCTTCCCAAGGAACGCGGAAGGAGGGAAGGGGGAGGAAGCGGTACCGAACACGAGGCAGGTGAGAGAAGGCGCACCGGGGCAGGGGGCCAGGAAGGAACAGACCGGGGAGGAAAAGGAGAGAGAGAGAGAGATCGAGAGAGAGAGAGAGAGAGAGAGAGAGAGAGAGAGAGAGGCAGGCAGCCCAGGGTGTGGGCAGCCGTAAGAAAGACGCAGGGCCGAAGCCGGTGTGGCTCAGCGGCTAGAGCGTCGGCCTGCGGACTCAAGGGTCCCGGGTTCGATTCCGGTCAGGGGCATGCATGTACCTTGGTGGCGGGCACATCCCTGGTGGGGGATGCGCTGAGACAGCTGATGGATGTTTCTAGCTTTCTCTCTCCCTCTCTCTTCCCCTTTTAAAAAAAAAGAAGAAAAAAAAACGCAGGAAGGGAAGGGGACAGAGAGCACGGAACGGAGATGGGGGCGGAGAGCAGGTGACAGGGATGAGGGGGAGAGGGGATCAGAGTCACCCTGGGGAGGGAGAAGAGGGAGCCGGGCGGGTCCCGGTCGGTCGGACGGTCGGTCGGTTGGTCGGTCGGACGGCCGGCCGGCCCGCCTCAGACGCGGACGAAGACCAGGCGGGCCGAGTGCACCAGGTCGGCCAGGTAGGCCAGCAGGTTGACGGCGGTGAGGATGGCCACGGCCAGCCGGCGGTCCCAGGGGCACACGTGCTGGGCGTGGGCCCGCTGGCAGGCGGGGTCGCGGCGGCGCTGCGGCTCGCCCCCGAGCCTCTCGTCGAACTGGTAGAGGGGCCAGAGCACCATGGCGGAGGCGTAGCAGAGCGCCGAGAGCAGCGCCAGGGCGGACAGGAAGGTGGGGAAGGGCACGGGCAGGGCGTTGGTGCAGTCGAGGAGGTTGAGCAGGATGGCCACGGCGGCCAGGATGAAGCAGATGGCGTAGACGGCCACGCACCACTCCAGCGCCGGCCGGCGCTGGTACAGGTAGGCGTCGCTGAGGAAGGCGAAGATGACGCAGGCCACGAAGGTCTCCGCCACCTTGAGCAGGCCCGGCACGGTGGCCATGTAGCCCGTGACCTCGCCGGGCCGCGCCCGGGTCCAGGCGACCTCGGTGGCGTAGGCCAGGCAGGCCACGCAGGAGAAGAAGGCGGCGGCGATGGCGTGGTCCCGCGAGCGGCCGTGGCCCATGAACTGCACGTAGGTGGCCGGGTAGATGACGGAGGCCGACAGGCAGAAGAGGGCGGCGTAGCAGGCAAAGGTGATGGGGAAGTTGCGCCAGGAGAGCGGGAAGCGGGCCTGCAGGCCGGCCAGCTCCACCAGCAGGATGACCAGCGTGCCGGCGAAGCCCGAGCACCAGGCGAACATGCACCAGTTGCCCGAGAAGCCCACCCAGGCGTCCACGCTGGCCACCAGCGAGAAGGCCACGCAGGTGGACAGCAGCTGCAGCAGGCGCAGCAGGCCCAGCGGCTGGACCAGCGCCCGGGGCGAGCCCAGCACGGCCGGCGAGGACGAGGACGTGGTGGTGATGGTCGTGCGGGTCACCGTCACCGGCATGGCTGCGGGGAGGGGGAGGAGGAAGAAGGTGTCGGTCTGGAGCAGGCGCAGGCGCCGGCCGGGAGGACTCGGGCCCTCCTAGTCCTGGCCAGCCCCCGGGGGGAGGGGTGGGGGAACAGAGGATCCCAGACTGTAGCTGGTGGGGGGGGGGTATCCCCAAGGCCCGTGGTCGGCAAACCGAGGCTCGCTGGGTGTGGCTCTTCTTTGTGCAAGAGCCACACCCAAGTCTGGGCGAGTCTGTGTTGAAGAAGTGGCGTTAGAAGAAGTTTAGGTTTAAAAAATGTGGCTCTCGTGCCGAAACCGGTGTGGCTCAGTGGACAGAGCGTCGGCCTGCGGACTGAAGGGTCCCGGGTTCGATTCCGGTCAAGGGCATGGACCTTGGTTGCGGGCACATCCCCGGTGTGGGGTGTGCAGGAGGCAGCTGATGGATGTTTCTCTCTCATCGATATTTCTGGCTCTCTCTCCCTCTCCCTTCCTGTTTACGAAAAAAAAAATCAATAAAATATATATATATTTAAAAATTTTGGCTCTCGTCCTAGCTGGTTTGGCTCAATGGACAGAGCCTCGGCCTGTGGACCAAGAGGTCCCAGGTTTGATTCCGGCCAAGGGCACACGCCCACGTTGCGGGCTCGATCCCCAGTCGGGGGCGTGCAGGAGGCAGCCAATCAATGATTCTTCATCATGGATGTTTCTTTCTATCCCTCTCTCTCCCTCTCCCTTCCTCTCTAAAACCAATAAAAAAATATTTTTTTAAAAAAATTTTTTTTTGGCTCTCCAAAGAAATTTCAATTGCTGTGCTGTTGATATTTGGCTCTGCGGACTCACGAGTTTGCCGACCACTGCCCAATGCAGCCAGGGACCGTCCCGGGACCCACGTGGAGGGTGCTGGTGGACCGGGTGGCAGCCCCCTCCCCTCCTGGCCTCGGGCCCCAGGTGCCCCCCCTCCCCTCAGAGCCCATGGGTCTAGGCCCCCGTTTCTCCCCTTGTGGAGACCCGCCTCGCCTCCCCCTGGGGCCCACCTCCCGAGAAGGCAAAGAGCTCCGGGGGTGGAGGGGAGGGGGGAGAAGGTAAAGGAAACCACGTGGGAGGGGTGAACACACACACACACACACACACACACACACACACACACGACACAAACTATATATATCAAAAGCTCATATGCAAAATGTGCCCCTCGGGAGTTCAACAGAGAGACTGGGGGTTGGATCGCTCGCTATGACGTGCGCCGACCACCAGGGGGCGGCCCAGAAGGAAGGCAGGCCCTGCCTGGGCAGCAGGAAGGATGGGCCCCAACTGGCAGCCAGAGACACCCCCCCCCTCATCAGCCCTGATAGCCAGCCAGGCCTCGGGACCCTCCCTGAGCACAAACTTTGTGCGCCAGGCCCCTAGTCCTATGTGATGAGAGCTAATATGCAAATCGACTGGACGGCCGAACCACAGGTCGCTGGGACGTGCACTGACCACCAGGAGCCACACACTCAATGCAGGAGCCGCCCCCGGTGGTCAGTGCGCCCCCTCGGGGAGAGCGCCGCTCAGCCACAAGCCGGGCTCATGGCTGGCAGGCGCAGTGGCGGTGGCCGGAGCCTCTCTCGCCTCTGCGGCGGCACTAAGGATGTCCGACGGACCGGCTGGCTCCCTCCTGCGTGTGGGGAGCGGGTCCAAGCTGTCAGTCAGCCATCCCCCGAGAGCTCCCGGAATGCAAGAGGGCGCAGGCCGGGCTGAGGGGACCCCCCACACCCCCGCCAGAGTGCATGAATTTCGTGCACCAGGCCTCTTGTCTCTCTATATATAAAAGCCTGAGACCATGACAACCAGTCGATTGAAAGACCCGTCGACGGGTCGCTATGACACGCACTGAGCACCAGGGGGCAGACGCTCAACACTGCAATCCCTTCCCCCTCGCCAGCGGGCCTCAATCAGCCCCTATCGGGACTGGGCAATTGGGCCTCTAGTATATAGACAATGTATTCTTGTACTCCTGCACCTATAACTTTATCAACCCATGTCACCCAATAAATTCAATAAATAAACTTAAAAATCCACAGAGCTCTCTTTTCTTTTTTCTTTCTAATTTACTGATTTGAGAGAGAGAGAGAGAGAAGGGAGAGAGAAACCAATTTGTTGTTCCCCTTCCTTATGCATTCATTGGTTCTGTCTTTTATTTTCCTTTTAATATATTTTATTGATATTTTACAGAGGAAGAGAGAGAGAGAGTTAGAAACATCGATGAGAGAGAATCATCGATCAGCTGCCTCCTGCACACCCCCTACTGGGGATGTGCCCGTAACCGAGGTCCATGCCCTTGACCGGGAATCGAACCCGGGACCTTTCAGTCCGCAGGCCGACGCTCTACCACTGAGCCACACGGGCTTTGGCGGTTCAGTCTTGTAAGTGCCCTGACTGGGGATGAAACCAGCCACCGTGGTGTGTCAGGGGTGGTCTAGCCAACCAGGGCTTTTTTTAGGAGTTGCCAACCACAGAGCTCTCTGTGTGGCTCGGCGGTTGAGCGTTGACCTGTGATCTAAGAGGTCACGGTTTGATTTCGGGTCAGGACGCACGACTGGTTTGCAGGCTGCATCCCCTGGAAGGGGGCATGTAGGAGGCGGCGGTGGATAAATTTTCCTCTCGTGATTGATGTTTCTATCTCTCCCTCTCTCTTCTTGTCTCTAAAGTCAATTTAAAAAAATAAAAAATGTCTTTTTAAAAAAATATATGCTCTTTCTCTCTGTCGAGTATTGTGGGCTCCATATTAAAAAAGAAGAAATCCACCCTGACCGTTTTTGGCTCAGTGGATAGCGCATCGGCCTACAGACTGAAGGGTCCTGGGTTCGATTCTGGTCAGGGGCACATCCCCAGAATGTGCAGGAGGCAGGTGATCAATGTTTCTCTCTCTCTATCGCTATCCCATCCTCTCTGTAAAAAAATCAATAATATATATATATTTTTTAAATCAATAAAATATATTTAAAAGAAGAAACCCTAGCCGGTGTGGCTCAGTGGATAGAGCATCAGCCTGCGGACTGAAGGGCCCCGGGACTTGATTCCGGTCAAGGGCACACGCCCAGGTTGTGGGCTCCATCCCCAGTGGGGGGCGTGCCAGAGGCAGCCGATCAATGATTCTCTCTCATCGCTGGTGTTTCTAGTTCTCTCTCCCTCTCCCTTCCTCTCCGAAATCAATCAAAACATTTTTAAAAATAATAAAAAAAAGACTGGTCTCTAAAGCAACCCCCCCCGCTCTGTCAGAACAAGAGGCTGTGTCCTTATGACCTCTTAACAGTCCATCCATCTCTCTCTCTCTCTCTCTCTCTCTCTCTCTCTCTCTCAACTTCCCCTCCTTGGGGTGCCTGGGTTCTGCACCCCAGCCTCTGTGCCCAACTTCCTCTTCAGACATAGATATTTTCTGGCCTCCTAAAGTCCGGCGGGAGCCCGACCTCCCCAGTGCTGCGTCCTCGGACCCACATCTAATCACACCTCCCCTCTGGGGATCCCCCCTTCCCCACCCCCCCTCTGAGACCAGGAGTCTCAGGAGAGCTTCAACCCAAAGGAAGTCCAGCTTCCTCTCGCCCGTCCCCCGCCCCCACACGGAGCCCAACTCCCTCAGAACCCCAGCCAGCCGGTTCCCCTCCTCCATGGGAACTCAGCTCCCGGCCCGGGGCCAGCCAGCCCGTGTGGCTCAGTGGTTAAGGGCAGTCTGTGAACCAAGAGGTCAACGTTGGATTCCCAGGCCCCAGTCTGACACATGGCCGCATTCCCGGCTTGGTCTCCAGTAGGGGGCCCACAGGAGGCAGCTGATAGATGTTTGGGGGGGGGGGGGGGGTTAAAAAAATATATTTTATTGATCTTTTACAGAGAGGAAGAGAGATAGTTAGAAACATCGATGAGAGAGAATTACTGACCAGCTGCCTCATGCACACACACACCCCGAGGATGTGCCCGCAGCCAAGGTCCATGCCCTTGCCCGGAATCGAACCCGGGACCCTCCAGTCCGCAGGCTGACGCTCTATCCACTGAGCCAAAGCGGTCTGGGCAGCTGATAGATGTTTTTATCTATCTCTCTCCCTTCCTCTCTCTCTCTCTCTAATAAAACTGTTTGTTTTTTATTATTTTTTAAAATATGTTTTATTGATTTTTTTACAGAGAGGAAGAGAGAGGGATAGAGAGCTAGAAACATCGATGAGAGAGAAAGATCCATCAGCTGCCTCCTGCACACCCCCTACTGGGGATGTGCCCGCAACCAAGGTCCATGCCCTTGACTGGAATCAAACCCGGGACCCTTCAGTCCGCAGGCCGACGCTCTATCCACTGAGCCACACCCGTCAGCACTGTTTGGGTTTGTTTGTTTGTTTGTTTATTTCTTTGTTTGTTTGTTTAAAGCAATTCATCTCCCGGATTCTAACGTGTCCAGGGACCTGTCTCTTCCACTGAAACCTCCAGGCTTCTGCGTCATGGACCTCGGGGTTCAGCACACACACACACACACACACACACACACCGCAGCCAGCACACCAGCCGGCCAGCCACCTGCGCTGGCCACGGCTTCCTCCACCCCCGGGTCCTCCCTCGGGGCACACTCAGCGGCCACTCCCACAGGCTGAGAGGCCTCCCAGCCTCAGGGAGATGACTTCCCCTTCCCTCTGGAGCCAGCTAGCAGGCCCTCCCCACCACCCCCACCCCGCCCCCTGGACACGGGAGCCCAGTGCACACGCCTTCCTCACACACACAGTGTGGGCCGGCTCCGGGGACAGCCAGCTCCCAGGTACATTTCTCAGGTTCCAGACACCCCGCCCCGGCCACTCCTCTTTCAGATCCGGGAGTCCAGGCCCCAGCCCTCCTCCTCCTCCCTCAGACCCAGGAGCCCCGGCCCCCAGCCCTCCTCCCTCAGACCCAGGAGCCCAGGCCCCCAGCCTCCTCCCTCAGACCCAGGAGCCCAGGCCCCCAGCCCTCCTCCCTCAGACCCAGGAGCCCAGGCCCCCAGCCCTCCTCCCTCAGACCCAGGAGCCCAGGCCCCCAGCCCTCCTCCCTCAGACCCAGGAGCCCAGGCCCCCAGCCTCCTCCCTCAGACCCAGGAGCCCAGGCCCCCAGCCTCCTCCCTCAGACCCAGGCCCCAGCCCTCCTCCCTCAGACCCAGGAGCCCAGGCCCCCAGCCTCCTCCCTCAGACCCAGGCCCCAGCCCTCCTCCCTCAGACCCAGGAGCCCAGGCCCCCAGCCCTCCTCCCTCTGACCCAGGCCCCAGCCCTCCTCCCTCAGACCCAGGAGCCCAGGCCCCCAGCCCTCCTCCCTCTGACCCAGGCCCCCAGCCCTCCTCCCTCTGACCCAGGCCCCAGCCCTCCTCCTCCCTCAGACCCAGAAGTCCAGGCCCCCAGCCCTCCTCCCTCTGACCCAGGCCCCCAGGCCCTCCTCCCTCAGACCCAGGAGCCCAGCCCTCCTCCCTCTGACCCAGGCCCCCCAGGCCCGTTACCTGCGGTCTTAGCGGAGGGTCCCGACAGGGAGGGAGCGATCTGGCTCGCGGGCCGGCGGTGAAGTCAGGCACCTGGAAAAGGTTAGTCAGAGCGTGAGAGGCCCCGGAGGACGTCAGCGTGCGCCCGGCCCGGCTCCGCCCCGGAGACCCAGGCGCCGGCCCGGCCCGGGGCGAGGAGGCTCCCCCCCCTCACCCCCGCCCCGCCCCGCCCCGCCCCCGGGGGACTCCACTGCAGCCCGGCCACACCTCCCGGACCCGGCACCCCCCCTCCCTCCTTCCCTCCCCCCCCCGCCCCCCGCCCCGGCCCCGAGCGCGGGGCGGAGCCCAGCCACGGGGCGAAAGTGCGCGCCCCGCCCCGTCGGGGGAGGGCCCGGGCCGCCCGCCGAGCCGCGGCCCCGGCCTTATAAGGACTGCGGCGCCCGGCGTCCAGGAATGCGGCGGGGACCCCCGCCCCGCGCCGGTCTGGGGGGCGGGAGCCTGGGCTCCGGGGCCCAGTTGGCCAGGCCCGGGGCGCACGCGTCCGGCGCGTCCACCGCGGGGGTTCCGGGTCCCCCCGGAGGGCGGGCGGGGCGGGGGTCCCCCAGGAGGAGAGGGGTGACCCCGAACCCGGGGGGGGGGCGCTGCCTGGCGGAGGCCCCCCGCACCCCCGCCTCCGAGCCGGGAGCGGAGCGGTCGCGCCTCCGGCCTCCCCCGGGGAGGACGGCGGCCCCGGGGCCACCTGGGCGGCGCCGGCCCGTTAGGAGGCGGCGGCCGGGCGGCCGGGGAGGAGGGAGACGGGGCTCCCCGCCCGGGGGAAGCGTGGACCGGGGCCGCCGCCGGGACGGGGCCCGGGAGGCGTGGACGGGCACCGAGCGCCCCCCCTCGGGCTCCCCCGGCCGCACCCGCCCTCCCCGCCGCCCGACCCGTCCCCGCCGCCGCCGGAGGGGGGCGCCCGAGCGCCGGCATGTGCGCCCCACGCCCCGCGCCCCGCGCCCCGCGCCGGCCGCTCCCTCCAGCCAGGCCCCGGTTCCCATCCTGAGCGCGGGACGGGGAGGTCCGGCCTCCTCACCCCGCCGCGCGCCTCCCCAAACTCGGGGCTCCCGCTGCTCCCAGCTCCTCCCCTCCGGGGACCGCCTGTCAAACCGGAGCCCAGGACCCCAGCACCCAGCGCCCAGAGCCCCCAGATCCAGGAGTCCCCATCCTCCTCCCTCAGACCCAGGGGTCCCCATCCTCCTCAGCCTCCTCCCTCAGACCCAGGGGGTCCCCATCCTCCTCCCTCAGACCCAGGGGGTCCCCATCCTCCTCCCTCAGAGCCAGGGGTCCCCATCCTCCTCCCTCAGACCCAGGAGTCCAGGACCCCATCCTCCTCCCTCAGACCCAGGGGGTCCCCAGCCTCCTCTCTCAGACCCAGGGGGTCCCCCCAGCCCTCCTCCCTCAGACCCAGGAGTCCCCATCCTCCTCCCTCAGACCCAGGGGGTTCCCAGCCTCCTCCCTCAGACCCAGGGGGTCCCCAGCCTCCTCCTCCCTCAGACCCAGGGGTCCCCATCCTCCTCCCTCAGACCCAGGGGTCCCCATCCTCCTCCCTCAGACCCAGAGGGTCCCCAGCCTCCTCCTCCCTCAGACCCAGGGGTCCCCCAGCCCTCCTCCCTCAGACCCAGGCCTCCAGCCCTCCTCCCTCAGACCCAGGGGTCCCCCAGCCCTCCTCCCTCAGACCCAGGCCTCCAGCCCTCCTCCCTCAGACCCAGGGGTCCCCCAGCCTTCCTCCCTCAGACCCAGGAGCCCCCAGCCCTCCTCCCTCTTCCTTCAGACCTGTGACCTCTAGGAATCCAGATCTCCAGCCTTCCTCTCCTCTCCTCTCCTCCCTCCCCAGAACCCCAGCCTGGCTCAGCCCCAGCCTCTCCAGGAACTCGGGCGCCCGGAGTCCCACCCAGCCCGAGCCTCCCTCCCTCGCCCCCGGGCACCCCGGACCGCAGCCTCGCTCACCTCCCGGGCAGGCGGCGGGAGTGGGAGCCGGGCGACAGCTGCGGCGGAGAAGGGGCTGCGGACTGGGTGGGGTGGCGGGTGGGTGGGTGGGAGGGGATGGCGGGCGGGTGGGTGGGTGGGGACGGTGGGTGGGTGGGAGGGGATGGCGGGCGGGAGGGGACGGCGGGGACGGCGGTTGGGTGGACGGGGACCCGGGGGAGGGCGGGGTCGGGGCGCGCGGCAGGGGGGGCCCGGCGCCGCCTAACGGGACTCCCCGAAGCCGGGGGCAGCCCGGCCCCGCCCCGGGGCGTGGCCAGCGCGAGGTCCCGCCCCCGGAAGTAACTGACCCTCCGAGGGGGAGGGATGGGGGGGGAGAGAATGGAGGAGGCTGAGGTCACCGTCGCCATGGAGACCAAACAGGAAGACACAACAGCTGGCGGCGTGGGGGCTCCCGGGGGGCCGCCCGGGTCGGGGGGGGGAGGCGGGGGGAGGCCGTTGCCGTGGCGACCCGCCTGTTTAGGGTTTGTTTAGCGCCGGGACCCCCTCCGGCCCCGGTCCCTCACTCCCTTCCCCCTCCGGCCTCCTCCCTCCCTCCCTGCCCGCCCCCATCCCCCGCCCCAGCCCGGCCCGGCCCCCCAAAACCCCCGGTGGCCGAGATGGATCCCGGGCATCCGGGTCGCGCCCGCCGCGGGGATGGGGACGCGTCTCTGTCTCCCGGGGCCTCGCGGGAGAGAAAAGGGGTGCCGGTCCCTAAGGCCTCCGGGAGGTCCTGGGCGGGGGTCCCCGACACCGGGGCTCCGTCCCCCCCCCAAAAAAAAAAGAACGGGGACGGGGTGTCTAGACTTAAGGAGATCCGAGGGTCCCCGAGCGGTGACGGGCGCCGGGGGGGGGGCAGGGAGGAGGGGGAGGGGGTCCTGCACCCCCGGGTCCCGGGGGGCCCCGCCGGGTGCCGGCAGCCAAATCCCCGGCACCTCGGGCGCCTCGCCGCCCCCCGGGCTCCGCGGACGCCCCGGCTGGGGACCCCGCTCCCCGGCTCCGAGGAGCAGCCGCGGCGGCTCCGGATCCTCCCGGGCCGGGGAGGCTGAGCTATTTTGGGCCCGAATTCCGGGAGGAGGGGCGGAGCCGGGCCCGGGGATGCCGGGGCCAGGTCCCTGCAGGAGGGGGGGCCCGGGTCCGGGGTGCCAGGTCCGGGGGACCCGGGGCTCGATCCGGGGGCCGGGGGGGCGGCTCGGCGGCCCCGGCCCGGGCGGCCGAGCCCAGAAGCCCGGGAGGGAGCGGCGGGTCGGAGGCCGGCCCGGTCCCCGCACTCACCGCTCGGCGCTCCGGGCCTGGCTCCGGGCGGGGCCGGGGCGGCGGCGGCGGAGGCTCCGGGCCGCGGGGCGGCGGCGGCGGGAGGGTCGGTGCGGGGTCCGGGCTCCGGCCGCCCGGCTGCGTGCCCTGCGGAGGTGGGAGGGGCCGGGGGTGCAGGGGGGACGCCCGACGCTGTAAGCTCCGCAGAAATGGGGGGGAGGGGAGGGGGGAGGGGAGGGGGGTTGGGGCCTGAATGCCCAGCTTATTTTTAAAAATATATTTTAAAATATGTATTTTATTGATTTTTTTTTTAAAGAGGGGAGAGAGGGATAGTCAGACACATGGATGAGAGAGAAACACATCCATCATCTGCCTCCTGCACACCTCCCATTGGGGATGTGCCCACAACCAAGGCACATGCCCTTGACCGGAATCGAACCCGGGACCCTTCAGTCCCCAGGCGGATGCTCTATCCACTGAGCCACACCGGTGAGGGGTAAAAATATTTTTTATTTCAGCGAGAATGAAAGAGAGAGAATCAATGATGAGAGAGAATCTTGGATCGGCTGCCTCCCGCACGCCCCACACTGGGGATCGAACCCGCCACCCCGGGCATGGGCCCTGGCCGGGAATGGAACCGTGACCTCCTGGTTCCCAGGCGGATGCTCAACCATGGAGCCACACCGGCCGGCTCTATGCCTAGTTTTGTGCCTCTGCAAGGGGGTAGGCACAGCCCTAGCCGGTTTGGCTCAGTGGATAGAGCGTCGGCCTGCGGACTGAAGGGTCCCGGGTTCGATTCCGGTCAAGGGCATGTACCTTGGTGGTGGCCACATCCCCAATGGGGGGTGTGCAGGAGGCAGCTGGTCGATGTTTCTAACTCTCTGTCCCTCTCCCTTCCTCCCTGTGAAAAATCAATAAAATATATATTTTTAAGAAAAGGGGGAAAGGCGTCGGCACAGCCCCCCCTGTCACCCCGCGCCCCGCCCAGCGCCAGGGCCCAGCAGCCAGGCCGCGGGGTCAGCTGGAGGTTCTCCAGGCACACGCCCCTCCTGGGCCCCAGGCCGGCAGCAGCGGCTCCCCGCCCCGCCTTCCTGCCCCTCTTTGCCCCACCCCGTGGGGGCGTTCCTGAGGCACCCCAAAAAGTGCAGGGGGGCCGCCCCCACGCGCACACCTCGCCCGCCTGCGTGTGCTCCCCGTTAGGCAACGAACCCGCCGCCGCAGGGTCAGGGCGGCGGCCGGGCCGCGGGCAGGAAGCAAACATTGACTGAGTGAGTCACGGGGTGTGACCCCGGGAGAAGCGAAACCTCCTTGGGGTGCCGGCCCGGCAGCGTGGCGGGGCCCTGGCCCGAGCGACCGTCTGCCTGTCTGTCTGCCTGTCTGTCTGCCTGCCTGCCTGCCTGCCTGTCTGTCTGTTTGTCTGTCCCCGGGGTCGGAGGACAACACCCGGCCCCAGCGCTGTGGTCTGCGGCCTGGCAGGGTCCCCCCCACACACACACACAGGCCCAGCCTCTGTTCCCCGAGGCTGGCTGCGTGGGGTGATGGGGTGCATCCGCCCGCCCCCCAACTTCCTCAGGAGCAGCCCTGGGCGGGTCCGGGGGAGGTGAATGGGGCCTTTGAGGTCTGGGCAGGCCCAGATGCTGCTGTTGGCCAGGGAGGCAAAGGAGGTCCGAGTAGCCGAAGCCGGTGTGGCTCAGTGGACGGAGCGTCGGCCTGCGGACTGAAGGGTCCCGGGTTCGATTCCGGTCAGGGGCGTGTACTCTGGTGGCGGGCACATCCCCGGTGGGGGGGGTGCAGGAGGCGGCTGGTCGGTGTTTCTAACTCTTGACCCCTCTTCCTTCCTCTCTGTAAAATAAAAATCAATAAAATATATATTAAGAGCCGAAGCCGGTGTGGCTCAGTGGACGGAGCGTCGGCCTGCAGACTGAAGGGTCCCGGGTTCGATTCCGGTCAAGGGCATGTACCTTGGTGGCGGGCACATCCCCAGTGGGGGGTGTGCAGGAGGCAGCTGGTCAATGTTTCTCTCTCATTGACATTTCTAGCTCTCTATCTCGCTCCCTACCTCTCTGTAAAACATCAATAAAATATATTATATATTAAGAAAAAGAAACTGTAAGGAGACGCCGTGGTGGCGGGCAGTGGCCTCCTAGGCCGGCCTCCTCCCCGACAAGGTCAACCTGTACCCGGACCGAGCCTGTACGTCTGTGTGCACCTGGGACAGCGCGCCCCTGACCAGTCTGGGAACCGGTAACCTGCCCTTTCCGGAGCCCCTGGGGCACAGCCCAGAGACCACAGATTCCTCCATTACCATCACGGTGACCATTCCCGCGCCCGCCTGAGTCTGTGTCCATCATTCCACTGTTGACCCCATCCCAGGGGTTTCCCGCCCCTGCCCTCTGCTTCCCCCCGCCTCTCCTGTCTGTCACCGATGGAGTTCATGGAGCACCACCTGCATCCCTTTTCTTTTCTTTTTTTAAAAATAAGTTTTGCCGAAACTGGTTTGGCTCCGCAGATAGAGCGTTGGCCTGTGGACTGAGGGGTCCCAGGTTCAATTCCGGTCAAGGGCATGGACCTTGGTTGCGGGCACATCCCCAGTTTGGGCGGGGGGGTGGGAGGGGTGCAGGAGGCAGCTGGTCGATGTTTCTCTCTCATCGATGTTTCTAACTCTCTATCCCTCTCCTTTCCTCTCTGTGGAAAATCAATAAAATATATATTTTTTAAAAATACGTTTTATTGATTTTTTTTTTTACAGAGAGGAAGAGAGAGGGATAGACAGAAACATGGATGAGAGAGAAACATCGACCAGCCGCCTCCTGCACACCCCCTACTGGGGATGTGCCCGCAACCAAGGCACACGCCCTAGACCGGAATCAAACCCGGGACCCCTCAGTCCGCAGGCGGACGCTCTATCCACTGAGCCAAACCGGTTTCGGCTGTCCGGAGCTTTATCTGAGGTCGTGGAGGGTCTAACACTTTGGCTCAAACGAACTCACAGAAATCCTTGACAGGGTTCAATGGGATTTACGTTAACAATGGAAGAACATCCCCGGGTGAGGACCAACAAGTAATAATAATGAAATAACTGTTCCTACGCCGGCTCAGCAAGCTCGGGGGAAGGAAGATGCTGACCGTGAGCCACGGAGCGGTCACCTGACCTTCCCGACCCGCTGGCTCAGCACTCTCCGTCCCAGAGGTTCGGGGGGGGGGGGGTCCCCCTGGGATACAGAGGAGCTGCCTCTGGCTCCTGACACCACGGGTGTGGGTTCGTCTCTCTGTCTCACACCAACACCCAGCTCCCCCACGCGGGATGCCCCCCGGGGGCCCGGGACTCGGTTCCCTTCTGAACCCGGGTCGGCTCAGACCTGGAGTCAGCAGCGTCAGGCCCAGCCAGTGGAGTGCGGGCTCAGTGCCACCAGAGAGCCCCCCACCCCGACCCCCACCCCCCACCCCTCCCTCCCTCTGCTTCACACGCCAATCGCACGGCCCAGGCCTCCCCTGCTGCTGACACGGGGTCCCCGTGACCCCTCCCAGGTCTGACAATTCGCTAGAACCCTGGAAGGCACCTTGTCACACAGATCTCTCCGCACTCTGGGCCCCTGGTCGGCAAACTGCGGCTCGAGAGCCTCGTGCGGCCCTTTGGCCCCCTGAGTGTGTGGCTCTTCCACGAAACGCCACGGCCTGGGTGAGTCTATTTGGAACAAGTGGCGTTAGAAGACGTTGAAGTTTAAAAAATGTGGCTCCCTCTCTCTCTGACCCTGACTGGTTTGGCTCAGTGGATAGAGCGCCGGCCTTCAGACTCAAGGGTCCCGGGTTCGATTCCACTGAGGAGTGTGTAGGAGGCAGCCGATCGATGTTTCTCTCTCACCGATGTTTCTAACTCTCTATCCCTCTGCTTTCCTCTCTGTAAAAAAATCAATAAAATATTTTTTTTTAATTTTTTTTTAGCCAAAGCCGGTTTGGCTCAGTGGTAGAGCGTCGGCCTGCGGACTGAAGGGTCCTGGGTTCGATTCCGGTCAAGGGCATGTGCCTTGGTTGCGGGCACATCCCCAGTAGGGGGTGTGCAGGGGGCAGCTGGTCGATGTTTCTCTCTCATCAATGTTTCTGGCTCTCTATCTCTCTCCCTTCCTCTCTATAGAATATCAATAAAATATATATATTTTAAAAATATATTTTTTTAAAAAAAAAGAAAAAATAAACTCTTGTGCATGCCTGTAAAGCTAAATTATAATTTTAAAATTTTTTCTTTTAATATTAGAGAGGGAAGAAGGCAGAGGCAGAGTGACACTGATGCACTGCCTCCTGCATCCCCCTACCGGGGATCGAACCCACAACCCAGGAGTCGAACCAGCTACCTCTTGGTGCACAGGAGGACGCTCAACCCACTGAGCCACACCAGCCAGGGCTGCAAGCCTACTTTTGCCTCTTCCTGTCCTTCTTCCCCTCCCCCTCCTTTATTTACCAGGGCCTCCTGAGTGAGAACAAAACACGCTGAGAACTGAAGATTTTTATCTGGCTTGTTAGTGGCAAAGGGTTTAAGATGCAGTAACTTCCTCTGGTTGCCTCCCTCACACACACCCCAAAAAATGTATTCTCTCACGGCACAGAAGGCCAGGAGCCTGGCCTCCAAGTGTCAGCGAGGCCCGGCTGGCGTGGCTCCGTGGTTGACCTTCGACCTATGAACCACGAGGTCATGGCTCGATTCCCGGTCAGGGCACAGGCCCGGGTTGGGGCGTGCCGGAGGCAGCCAACCAATGATTCTTTCTCATCGGTGATGTTTCCCTTTCTCTCTCTCTCTCCCTCTCCCTTCCTCTCTAAAATCAGTAAAATACATATATAGTTAAGGCCAGCTGGTTTAGCTCAGTGGTTGAGTGTCCACATATGAATCAGGAGGTCAGGGTTCCATTCCCGATCAGGGCACAGGCCTGGGTTGTGGGCTCCAGCCCCAGCGTGGGGCGTGCAGGAGGCAGCCAATCACTGATTCTCTCTCTCTCTCTCTCTCTCTCTCTCTCTCTCTCTTCCTCCCTCTTCCTTTCTCTGAAGTCAATTTGCATACTCACGCCTGATTGGCTGGTGGGCGGCTAATTTGCATCTTTCTCTTTTATCAGTTCAGACTAGAGGCTCAGTGCACGAAATTCGTGCATGGAGAGGGGTGTCCCTCAGCCCAGCCTGCACACTCCCCAACCTGGGACCCCTCGAGGGCAGTCAGACATCCTTCTTTTTTATTTTTTAAAAAATATATTTTATTGATATTTTACAGAGAGGAAGGGAGAGAGATAGAGAGCTAGAAACATCAATGAGAGAGAAACATCGACCAGCTGCCTCTTGCACACCCCCCACCGGGGATGTGCCGCAACCAATGTACATGCCCTTGACCAGAATCGAACCCGGGACCTTTCAGTCTGCAGACCGACGCTCTACCACTGAGCCAAACCGGTTTCGGCCAGACATCCTTCTAACAATCCTGGACTGCTGGCTCCCAGCTACTCACCTGCTTGCCTGCCTGATTGCCCCTAACCCAGGGGTGGGCAAACTTTTTGACTCGAGGGCCACAACGGGTTCTTAAAATGGCCCAGAGGACCGGAACAAAAGCACCCTGACCACGCTGGCACTCTCCTCTTGGGCTGCTGGGGAAGGAGCGGGGGGGAGAGCAAGAGAACCCTCTGCTCTTTGGGCTCCGCGGGCCGAACAGAACAGCCGGAAGGGCGGGATCTGGCCCGTGGGCCGTAGTTTGCCACGGGTGCCCTAACCACTTCTGCCAGCCTGGTCACCCCTAACTTCCCTCTCTTGCCAGCCTAATCACCCCTAACTGCCCTCCCCTGCAGGCCCAGTCACCCCTAACTGCCCTCCCTGCAGGCCTGGTTGCCCACCACTGCCCTCCCTTGCTGGCCATCTTGTGTCCACATGGGGGGTGGCCATCTTGCGTGTTGGAGTGATGGCCAACCTGCATAGGACATTTAAATAAACACACACCAGAGGCATCGCCAAGGCTCGGCGGGGACATGCTCCCGGCCAGCTCCAGCGGAGAGCGGCTGGCTTGCCTCTCCCGACGCCTGGGGCCCGGGTTGCGCAACTCGGACCCGCACGGGGTGACAGCTCGCCGGTCTCTCCGGCAGAAGGTCGCGGCGGCCATCCTCGGAGGGGGTGGGGCCTCCACGAGTCGTTCACCAAGGCACATGCCCTTCACTGGAACAGAACCCGGGACCCTTCCGTCTGCAGGCCGATGATGCTCTATCCACTGAGCCACACCGGTCAGGGCAAAAAAATAATGTATTTAGAAAGAAAGAAAGAGAGAGCCGAAACCGGTTTGGCTCAGTGGATAGAGCGTCGGTTTGCGGACTGAAAGGTCCCGGGTTCCATTCCAGTCAAGGGCATGTGCCTTGGTTACAAGCATATCCGAGGTGGGGGGTGTGCAAGAGGCAGCTGGTCGATGATTCTCTCTCATTGACGTTTCTAGTTCTCTATCCCTCTCCCTTCCTCTCTGTAAAATATCAATAAAATATATTTTTTTTAAAAGAGAGAGAGAGTGGGGGGGGCAATGGTAAACTATGTACACAGAAAATACCTTAATAAAATAAAATGTATTAAAAATAAATAAATAAAAGAGAGAGAGAGAGAGAAGGAAGGAAGGAAGGAAGGAAGGAAGGAAGGAAGAAAGAAAGAAAGAAAGAAAGAAAGAAAGAAAGAAAGAAAGAAAGAAAGAAAGAGGGGGAGGGGAGGGAAGGGAGGGAGGGAGGGAGGAGAAGAGAAGAGAAGGAAAAAGAAAAAAAAAAGAAAAAATTATGAGCAGAAGTGAAGGTGTCCTTGGCTCTCGGTGGAGGTGGGGCGGAGGCGGGTCCGCGGAGCTGACAGCGGCGGCTGCTGACAGCCCGGCGGGCTGGCTGGGCTGCGGCTGCACGTGACTCCGGGAACGTCCTCTCTCTCTCTCTCTCTCTCTCTCTCTCTCTCTCTCTCTCTCTCCCCTGGCTCCCTGCCAGAGCCCAGAGGCCTCCTGGATGCGCTCACCTCCTCCTCCCCCTCCGCCTCCGCCCTGGGCCAGAGCAGCGCCTGCAGCCAGGACGGGGCCGGGTGGGAGGCCTCACCCCTCCCTGCCCCCCAGCCCCCCTCGCTGCCCAGGAGGGTCCCCCGGGCCCGGCTGGCGGCCCTTTCCTGTCCTCAGCCCAACAGGCCGAGGCCGAGGTCCAGGTCCGGGCTGTGAGCTGGCGGCTGCACTGGGGGTGGGGGTGGAGGTGGGGGTGGGGGGTCAGGAAGGAAATCTGCGGTCTGTGACGCTCCTCTCGCTCCAGCTTATCAGATTGGAGGGAGACCAGGCCTCCACCTGCAGGGGAGAGAGGAGGGAAGAGAGGAGGGAGCGTGAGGCCTGCAGACAAGGCCACCGTGTGTGCGGCTAACACAAGCAAACAAACAAACAACTAGGGTTCTGGCCGTGCGGTCCAGTGGTTAGAGTGTCGGCCCGCACACCCCGGGGCCACGGGTTTGATTCCCCACGAGTTTGGGGTCAGGCAGGGGCGCCTGCAGGAGGCAACCCATCCACGTGTCTCGCTCACATCCCTGTTTCTCTCTCTCTCTTTCCCCCCCTCTCCCTCCTACTTTCTCTAAAAAAAGCAATGGAGGAAATGTCCTCAGGTGAGGATGAGCAAAGAATTAAACAAAACAAAAAATATATGGCCGCCCAGCCAGTGTGGCTCAGGGGTTGAGCATCGACCTGTGAACCAGGAGGTCAGGGGTCGATTCCCGGTCAGGGCACATGATTGGGTTGCGGGTTCGATCCCCAGTCGGGGGCGTGCAGGAGGCAGCCGATTGGTGATTCTCTCTCCTCCTGTATGTTTCTAATGTTTCTATCTCTCCCTCTCCCTTCCTCTCTGAAATCAATTTTATTTTATTTTTTTAAAATATATTTTATTGATTTTTTTACAGAGAGGAAGAGAGAGGGACAGAGGGTTAGAAAAGTCGATGAGAGAGAATCATCCATCAGCTGCCTCCTGCACCCCCCTACACACACACACACACACACCGGCTGATGCTCTATCCACTGAGCAAAACCGGTTTCGGCTGAAATCAATTAAAAAAAAAGAAAAATATATATAATTACATACATCCATCTCTATAAAAAGCCAGTGACTGGAACACCCGGACCGACTGGCTGCGAGGACGCTCCCTGCGGCTGGCCGGCTGGCCTGGTGGGGGGGGGGCCGCCAGCCCACCTCCCGCCTCCCCTCCCTCCCCCCACCCGGGGGGACAGGCCCTCATTGGGGGGGGCCTCCCAGACCCCACCCAGGCACCAATTTGTGCACCGGCCTCCAGTGTGTATATAAAATAATGGAATATTCTCCCGGATACATTTGTAAGTAAAAAAAAAAAAGACCCAATGCAGAACAGTGTATGAGAATATAACCTGTTGTGTGAGAAAATTTAAAAGGAAATGTAGCCAAAACCGGTGTGGCTCAGTGGATAGAGCGTCGGCCTGCGGACTGAGGGGTCCCGGGTTCGATTCTGGCCAAGGGCACGTACCTTGGTGGCGGGCACATCCCCAGTGGGGGGCGTGCAGGAGGCAGCTGGTCGATGTTTCTCTCTCATGGATGTTTCTAGTTCTCTATCTCTCTCCCTTTCTCTCTGTAAAAAAATCAATAAAATATATTAAAAAAAACAAATTAAATTAAATTAAATTAAATTAAATTAAAGGAAATGTATGCCTATTTCTTAAAAACACATTTTTCTTGATTTGAGAGAGAGAGAAACATCCATGAGAGAGTAGAACATCCATCGGCTGCCTCCTGCCCGGCCCCTGCTGGGGATGGAGCCCGCAGCCCGAGCATGTGCCCTGACCGGGAATCGAACCTGCGACCTCTCGGTGGAGGGGACGACGCTAGACCAACGGAGCCCCGCGGGCCAGGGCGGCATGCCTCTCTGACTGTGTTTGTTTGCGTAAACACCGCAAGGGGGCGGGGGGAGGAACTCATTTACGTAGGAGGTGAGCTGTGAGGGCCCGGGGGTGGAAATGGAACCATTTTCACGTGCACGAATTATTTTTAAACGTGAAACTCCCTCGTTTAAAATTACACCTACCTATAGGTTCTGTGACTCAGTGCCTCTGAGCTGCCTCAGCACCAGGCCCCAATCCGTCCGTCCACGCTGCGTATGACACAACGCGTCCTGTGCCCTCGTATTACAGACGGTATGCAGCCCTGGCCAGTGCGGCTCAGTGGACAGAGCGCCGGCCTGCGGACTGAGAGGTCCCGGGTTCGATTCCGGTCAAGGGCACAGGCCCGGGTTGTGGGCTCGATCCCCAGCAGGGGGTGCGTGCAGGAGGCAGCCGGTCCATGATTCTCTCTCATCATGGATGTTTCTCTCTCTCCCTCTTCCTTCCTCTCTGAAATCAGTAAAAATATATTTTTTAAAAAATAAAATTAAAAAGTACGCGATGGAAAATTCTGGCCTGGCTGAGGTGGCCCAGTGGTTGAGCATTGACCTCTGAACCAGGAGGTCTCAGTTCCCTTTGATTCCTGGTCAGGGACCAGGGTTTCGGGCTCGATTCCCAGTGGGGGGCGTGCAGGAGGCAGCCGATCCATGATTCTCTCTCATCATGGATGTCTCTCTCTCTCTCTCTCTCTCTTCCTCCCTTTCTCTTTGAAATAAAATTTTAAAATATTAAAAGAGCCCTGGCCAGTTTGGCTCAGTGGATAGAGCGTCAGTCTATGGACTGAAGGGTCCCGGGTTCGATTCCGGCCAAGGGCATGTACCTTGGTTGCGGGCACATCCCCACTGGGGGATGTGCAAGAGGCAGCTGATTGGTGTTTCTCTCTCATTGATGTTTCTAACTCTCTATCCCTCTCTCTTCCTCTCTGTAAAAAAAAAATTCAATAAAATATATCTTTTAAAAATATTAAAAAGAAAGAAAAAATTAAAAGGAAGGTTCTGGAAAAGATACGAAAGCAATTGGTTCCGGCCAGACAGACCGGAGAGCCGGACGGACCACGGGTGGGGTGACAGGGCTATTCTTCACTATCCACCTTTGCTTGTGTTTGTTTTTTTTGTGGGTTTTTTTGGAGGGGAGGGAGTGTTGTTTGTTTTTCTGTGGGTTCTTTTTTTATTTTCTGAATCCTCTGCAGTGTTTCCTAAACTTTTGACATAGGTGTGCCCCTTCTATAATTTTCGTAACGCCGAGTACCCCTCGTCAAAAAAAAAAAAAGATGGATGTATTTTAATAACAATCAAAATACATTTATTTTTTTGGTACATACACAAAATAATAATAAATGAAAAAGAAAATTACTATAAAATATAATAAAATATATTTTAATAAATATAAATAAGAGTTATATTATAAATAACATTTATTTGCACACTGGAACATCTCACGCCTCACAAGACTGTCTTTTTAAAAATATATATATATATATATATTATTGATTTTTTTTACAAAGAGGAAGAGAGGGGGTCAGAGTCAGAAACATCGATGAGAATCACCGACCAGCTGCCTCTTGCACGCCCCCCACTGGGGATGTGCCTGCAACCAAGGTACATGCCCCTGACCGGAATCGAACCCTGGACATTCAGTCCACAGGCCGACGCTCTAACCACTGAGCCAGACTGGTCTAGGCAGCTTTGATTTTTAAAAATATTTTTTTTTTATGATTTCACTGAGGACGGTGAGAAGGAGGGAGAGAGAAACATCAATGGTGAGAGAGAACCCTTGATCGGCTGCCTCCTGCAGGGATGGAGCCTGCAACCCGGCCTGTGCCCCGACTCTCACCGAGCCCTCCGGGGTCATAGGTCAACGCTCACCGCTGGGCCCTCCGGGGTCATAGGTCAGTGCTCACAGCTGGGCCCTCCTGGGTCATAGGTCAACGCTCACCGCTGGGCCCTCCGGGGTCATAGGTCAACGCTCACAGCTGAACCTTCCTGGGTCATAGGTCAACACTCACAGCTGAACCCTCCTGGGTCATAGGTCAACGCTAACCCACTGAGCCCTCCTGGGTCATAGGTCAACACTCATCAATTGAGCCTTCTTGGATCATAGGTCAACGCTCACCACTGGGCCCTCCTGGATCATAGGTCAATGCTAACCCACTGGGCCCTCCTGGGTCATAGGTCAGTGCTCACCACCGGGCCCTCCTGGGTCGTAGGTGGACGCTCACCACTGAGCGGCCAGCAGGCAGTGTCGGCGCGGGGTGGGTGGAGGTGACCTGGGGAGGACCCTGAGGAGGAGCCGCGGAGATAAAGACAAGTGGCAGCTGGCAGGGCGCAGGGGGAGCGCCCCCCCCCCCCCGGTCCCCGATGCAGCCCTGCAGGCGAGCCGGGGCCTGTCCCTCTGTCCGTCTGGCCTGGGCTCCAGAGCCCTCACTCCTTCCCCAGATGAACCCAGGCCGAGAGAGGAGAGGGGGGAGCAAGAGAGAGAGAGAGAGAGAGGGAGAGAGAGCGCGAGCACTGGCCTGAGGATGCTCACCCATGTGAGAGGCCAGCCTTGTCTCTCTCTCTCTCTCTTTCTGTCTCTTTGTGTGTGTGTGTCTCTCTCTCTGTATCTGTCTGTCTTTCTCTCTCTCTGTCCCCCCCCTCTGTATTTGTCTGTCTCTCTGTGTGTTTCTGTCCCTCTGTCTCCCTCTCTGTCTCTGTCCCCCCCCCACCTCTCTCTCTCTCTCTCTCTCTCTCTCTCTCTCTCTCTCTCTCTCTGTATCTGTCTGTCTTTCTCTCTGTCTCTGTCCCTCTGTGTGTGTTTGTTTCAGTCTCTTGTGTGTGTGTGTGTGTCTCGTGCGCGCTCTCTCTCTGTCTCTGTCTTTCTCTCTCTCTGTCCCCCCCTGTATTTGTCTGTCTCTCTCTTTGTGTTTCTGTCCCTCTGTCTCCCTCTCTGTCTCTGTCCCCCACCCCACCTCTCTCTCTCTCTCTCTCTCTCTCTCTCTCTCTCTCTCTCTCTCTCTCTCTTTAAAGCGGGCTCAAACCATCCCTTTCTTTTTCTTGTACAAAACCGTGTGGTGGCCACAGCTGGGCCTGGGTCCTCTGCCCAGCAGCTGTGGCGTGGGCTTCACAAGACGGCAGCGAGTTCCCGACAGGGGCACTCGGGGGACGAACACCGTCTCCCCCAGAGACCCGGGTGCGAGGGCTGCAGGCTCGGAGGTGGCACCCAAGGCGGCCTGGGCGCAGATGCCCAGGTGGCACGCAGCCCCGGCCGAGGCGCAGGGTCACCAGCGCCGGCCATCGTCGTCGGCAACTTCTTCCCGGGCCGGCCTGTCCGCGGCCGCCCCCCTCCCCCGACGGCGACAGAGGCCTTGTCCGGGCCGCCCCAGGGAAACCGTCGGCGGCCCCGGGTTCCGGACGGGCAGGGAGAGCGGGTGGATTCCCTCTCAGGGTCTGACCTTTGTGTCCCCGGCCAGGGGCCCGGCGTGGCCACGGGGACCCACCCTGTCCTCGGCCGCTCCGCCGCGGGCCCGGGGGCCGCGACCCCGGCCACGACCTCAGCCGCCACCCCGGCCACGGAAGCCACAGCCACGACCTCCTGTTCCGGGGCCCGGGGGCCTCGAACCCCCCCCCCGCACCCCCCCCCCCCCCGCAGCACCGGCGCCACCTGCCATTTGGTGTTTCATCAGAAAAGAAGCTGTCTGTCTCTGTGTGTGTGTCTACCTCTCTCTGTCTGTCTCTCTGTATCTGTCTGTCTGTCTCTCTGTGTGTCTCTGTCTCTCTCTCTGTATCTGTCTGTCTCTGTGTGTCTGTATCTCTCTGTCTCTGTGTGTCTGTCCCTCTGTCTCTCTGTCTCTGTCTCTGTCTCTGTGTGTCTGTCTGTCTCTGTGTGTCTGTATCTCTCTGTCTCTGTGTGTCTGTCCCTCTGTCTCTCTGTCTCTCTCTCTGTCTCTGTGTGTCTGTCTGTCTCTGTCTCTCTGTCTCTCTCTCTCTGTATCTGTCTGTCTCTGTGTGTCTGTATCTCTCTGTCTCTGTGTGTCTGTCTGTCTCTGTCTCTCTCTCTCTCTCTGTATCTCTCTGTCTCTGTATCTCTGTCCCTCCGGGCGGGAGGATTCCTTCCCGGTGACGTCCCCCTCGGGGAGGCGGTGGCCGGGAAAGACATTAACTTCAGATCTTGATAAGGCGACAGTGATTCATTCTTTCCTTCCTTCGGGGACTGCCCGGTGGCCCCGCACAATGGTCCGGCCCCGGGGACGTGGCGATGGGTAAAACAGGCACGTCCGGCCGGAACCGGTGTGGCTTCGTGGATGGAGCGGATGGAGAGGAAGAGAGAGGGATAGAGAGTTAGAAACATCGACGAGAGAGAATCATCGACCAGCCGCCTCCTGCACACCCTCCAGCGGGGGTGTGCCCGCAACCAAGGCACATGCCCCTGACCGGAATCGAACCCGGGACCCTTCAGTCCCCAAGCCGACGCTCTATCCACTGAGGCACACCGGTTTTGGCGAGAGCCAAATTTTTAAAGCATAAACTTCTTCTGCGGAAACGCATGTGGCTCAGTGGATAGAGCATCAACCTGTGGACTGAAGGGTCCCGGGTTCGATTCCAGTCAAGGGCATGTACCTTGGTTGCGGGCACATCCCCAGTTTGGGGTGTGCAGGAGGCAGCTGGTGGATGATTCTCTCTTGTCGATGTTTCTAGCTCTCTATCCCTCTCTCTTCCTCTCTGTGAAAAACCAATAAAATATATTTTTTAAAAACTCACAAAACTTAAGCTTCTTCTAACGCCACTTCTTCCACACAGACTCGCCCGGGGCCGTGGTGTTTTGTGGAAGAGCCACGCGCCAGGGGCCAAAGAGCCGAGTGTGGCTCGGGAGCCGCGGTTTGCCCACCACTAGGGGTTCCCCGCTTCCCTGGGACAGCCGGGGAAAGGAAGCGTTCCACATGAATGTGGCACATCTACAGCTGTTGGGCTCTCTCTCTCTCTCTCTCTCTCTCTCTCTCTCTCTCTCTTTTTAATCCTCACCCAAGAATACAGGAGTATCTCGTTTTATTGTGCTTGGCTTTATTGCACTCCACAGAGGGTGTGCTTTTTATGAAAAACTAGAGGCCTGGTGCACAGAATTCGTGGGGGGGGGGAGAGAGGGGGAGGAGAGGGGTGCCCTCAGCCCAGCCTGCACCCCTCTCCAATCCAGGGCCCCTGGGGGGACGTCCAACTGCCGGTCTGGCCCCGACCCGGCGGATGGGGCCGACACGGGCCGCCGGACGTCCCTCTCACAATCCGGGACCGCTGGCTCCTAACACCTCGCCTGCCTGCCTGCCTGCCTGAGGGCCCCTAACTGCCCTCCCTTCCCGTCGGCCTGGTTCCCCCCTCCCCTCGCTGGCCTGGTCGCCCCTAACTGCCCCCCTGCAGGCCTGGTCACCCCTAACTGCCCCCCCTGCAGGCCTGGTCACCCCTGATTGTCCCCCAGCAGCCTGGTTGCTCCTAACTGCCCCCCCTGCTGGCCTGGTCGCCCCTAACTGCCCCTCAGCAGCCTAGTTGCCCCCAACTGCACCCCCCATGGGCATGGTCACCCCATGCAGCCTGCTGCTCAGTGGTTTGACTGCCCCTCCCTGCCGCCCTCTGCTGGCCTGGTCTCCCCCAACTGCCCTCTGCTGGCCTGGTCACCCCCAACTGCCCCCCCTGCTGGCCTGATCACCCCCAACTGCCCCCCCTGCCAGCCTGGTCACCCCAACTGCCCCCCTGCTGGCCTGGTCACCCCTGATTGTCCCCAGCAGCCTGGTTGCCCCTCTGTTGGCCTTGTCACCCCTAACTGCCCCCCTGCTGGCCTGGTCACCCCCAACTGCCCCCCCTGCCAGCCTGGTCGCCCCACACAGCTTGCTGGGTCATCTGTTGGGTTGCGATGGTCACTTAGGCTTTTAATATTATCGATTTCTTTATTGATTGATTTCAGAGAGGAAGGGAGAGGAGAGAGACAGAAACACCCATGAGGGGAGAGAATCGTGGATCAGCGGCCTCCGGCACGCCCCACCTGGGGAGCGAGCCCCCAGCCCGGGCCTGTGTGCCGACCGACCGGGAACTGGCCGTGGCCTCCGGGTTCATCGGGGGACGCCCTGCCCCTGGCCATGCCGGCCGGCGGGGCAGAGGGGGGCTTCCGGACAAACCGAAGGCACGACCCTCCCCGGGAGCAGGTCCGCTCCCTGTCGGAGGGCCTGCAGCCGCCGCCCAGGAGCCGCAGTGTGTGTGTGACCCCCCACGGCCACGGCCAGTGTGTGGACCCCCCCACGGCCACGGCCACGGCCAGTGTGTGACCCCCCACGGCCACGGCCAGTGTGTGACCCCCCCACGGCCACAGTCAGTGTGTGACCCCGCCACGGCCACGGCCAGTGTGTGACCCCCCACGGCCATGGCCAGTGTGTGACCCCCCCCACGGCCACGGCCAGTGTGTGATCCCCCCACAGCCACAGCCAGCCAGTGTGTGACCCCCCACGGCCACGGCCAGTGTGTGACCCCCCACGGCCACGGCCAGTGTGTGACCCCCCCACGGCCACGGCCAGTGTGTGATCCCCCCCACGGCCACGGCCAGTGTGTGACCCCCCCACGGCCACGGCCAGTGTGTGACCCCCCACGGCCACGGCCAGTGTGTGACCCCCCACGGCCACGGCCGCCCTCCTGGCACCCGCCCCGAGGCATCCGGGGGAAGTCATCGAGCAACTGCTTTCCTCAGAGAACAATGGACTTTATTTATTTTTAAAACTCCGCCTTTTACTGCCCGGTCTGAACTTGGCTGCTCCCTCGCTGGCCGCAAGCCCGCCCGCCTTCGGGGAGGTCAGTCGGTGGATTGGCTCTCACCGCCTCGTTTTGTTTTATTTTATTTTATTATTATTTTATTTATTTATTTATTATTTTATATTTTATTTTATATTTATTTTATTTATTTATTATTTTATTTATTTTATCGTTTTATTTTATCTTATTTTATTATTTTTATCTCGTCTTATCTTATCTCACCCCATCTTATCTTATCTTATTTTATGGGGCAGGCTTTCCCCGGGACAGTCACACACACACACACACACACACACACACACACACACACACACACTCACACACACACACACACACACACACACACACACACACCCCCGCAGGGCTGCCGGGGCCCGCTCGCTCTCGCGGTGTCGGAGCGCCCTCTAGGGGCGGCGGGGCCTCCGCAGGCACAGGCCCGGCCTGCGCGCCGAGAGCGAGGTCAGAGGTCAGCCTTCACCACGCCAAGGTTTGTTTTGGCTCCGTGGCCGGTTCGATTCCGGGTCAAGGGCACATGCCGGGGCTGCAGGCTGTTTCTCTCTCTCTCCCTCTTCCTTCCCCTCTGAAATTATTAAAAATAAAATAAATATAAATAATATATAAATGCAAATATAAATATAAAACTATAAACATAAAAATGTAACTATAAATATGCAGGCTGTTTCTATCTCTCCCTCTTCCTCTCTGAAATCATTAAATATGAACATAAACACACATACACACACACACACACATATATATAAACATACATACATACATATATATATATATTTATATATATAAAGCAGGTCCCAGGTTCGATTCCGGTCAAGGGCATGTGCCTTGGTTGCGGGCACATCCCCAGGAGTGGGTGTGCAGGAGGCAGCTAATGGATGTTTCTCTCTCATCGATGTTTCTTTTTTAAAAATATATATATTTTTTAATACATATATTTTCTTGATATTTTACAGAGAGAAAGGGAGAGAGAGAGAGAGCCAGAAATGTCGATGAGAGAGAAACATCGACCAGTTGCCTCCTGCACACCCCCTACCAGGGATGTGCCCGCAACCAAGGTACATGCCCTTGACCGGAATCGAACCCGGGACCTTTCAGTCCGCAGGCCGACACTCTGTCCACTGAGCCACACCGGTTTCGGCTCTCATCGATGTTTCTAACTCTCTGTCCCTCTCTCTTTCTCTCTGTAAAAAAATTAAATAAAATATATTTGAGAGAGAGAGAGAGAGAGAGAGAGAGAGAGAGAGAGAGAGAGGTGTGTGTTCAGTTGCACTAGCTGTGCGAGAGAAGCCACATTGGCTCCTCAGCTACACGGAGGCTGCCTGCAGGGGGCCTCGTCCACTTCCTGAGGGCCTTCACCTGGCGGCCGCGGTGGTCATCGGCTCAGCCAGCGCCGGTCCCCTGCTCGTACCCGAACCCCGGCCAGCGGAATCGCTCCTAAAACCAGCTGCGGAGAGGAAGCGCGGGGCAGAGGGAGGGAGGAACATCCATGATGAGAAAGAAGCATGGACCGGCTGCCTCCTGCACGCCCCACACCGGGGACCGAGCCTGCAATCCAACCATGATCTCCTGGGTCGTAGGTCAGTGCCCAACCACTGAGCCACACCAGCCGGGCCTAATGTGTTTTTTATTGAGAGGAAGGGAGAGACAGAGAGAAACATCAATGAGAGAGAAGCATCAGCCGGCTGTCTCCTGCCCTCCCCTGACGGGAAGCAGGCCTGAAACCCAGGCATGTGCCCCGATTAGGATCAAAGCCAAAACCTGCCAAAACCGGTGTGGCTCAGTGGATAGAGCGTAGGCCTGTGGACTGAAGGGTCCCAGGTTTGATTCCGGTCAAGGGCATGTATTTTGGTTGCGGGCACATCCCCAGTGGGGGGTGTGCAAGAGGCAGCTGATCGATGTCTTTCTTCTCATCAATGTTTCTAACTCTCTAACCCTCTCTCTTCCTCTCTGTAAAAAATCAATTTAAAAAAAATATATTTTTTAAAAGCCAAAACCTTTTTGGTGCATAGTGTACGGGGTGGCCCTCTAACCAACTGAGCCACACCAGCCAGGGCTGTTCTGTGAAGGTATTTTTTAAAATATATTTTTATTGATTTCAGAGAGGGAGGGAGGGAGGGAGGGAGGGAGGGAGAGAGAGAGAGAGAATCAAGCAATTGCCTCCTGCACGCCCCCTAGTGGGGATGGAGCCCACAACCCCAGCATGTACCCTTGACCAGAATCGAACCCGGGACCCTCCAGTCCACAGGCCAAGGCTCTAACTGGCTAGAGCTGTTGTTCTGTGAAGGTGTGTGTGTGTGTGTGTGTGTGTTTAATATATATATTTCTTTATTGATTTCAGAGAGGAAGGGAGAGGGAGAGAGAAATAGAAACAACAATGATGAAAGAGAGACAAAAATCGCACACCTATGCCGAAACCGGTGTGGCTCAGTGGATAGAGCGTCGGTCTGCGGACTGAAAGGTCCTGGGTTCGATTCCGGTCAAGGGCATGTACCTTGGTTGCGGGCACGTCCCCGGTAGAGGGTGTGCAGGAGGCAGCTGATCGATGTTTCTCTCTCATCGACGTTTCTAGCTCTCTATCTCTCTCCCTTCCTCTCTGTAAAATATCAATAAAATATATATATATTTTAAAATCGCACACCTATGGATGAGGACGGGAGGGGGAGGGGGGAGTTAAGGGCAGAGGGTGGGGTGGGAACTGGGGAGCTACGGGTGGTGAAAAAGAGGAACAATGTAATAATCTGAACGATAAAGATTTATCAATTTTTTAAAAAATGTTGAGAATCATTGATCGGCTGCCTCCTGCACGGCCCCTGCTGGGGATGGAGCCCACAATCCCAGGCACGTGCCCTTGGCCAGAATCGAACCCGGGACTCCCTTCAGTCCGCAGGCCAGCGCTCTATCCATTGAGCCACACCGGCCCGCTCTGTTCCGTGACGTTCTAATATCACCAGCGAGTAGCCTGGTCTCCCCGGTGGGTCAGGGCAGACATGGGGGGAGCCTGGGGGGCCAGGATCCTTCTGACCCGCCCCGCACCCCCCCCCCGGGGGAGGGGCCGGCCCGGCGGGCGCTTCCTGCCCGGTGTGAGGTCAGAGGCGGTGAGCACACCGCGCTGCAGGAAGTTTCCCAACCCCAGGGTGCAGGTCCCCAAGAAGGCCTGGGACGGGGGCCCGGGGTGCTCCACGACCTGCCTTCTTCGTTTTTAATATTTTTTTAAATTGATTTTTAGAGAAAAGAAGGGACGCGGGGAGGAGAGAGGTAGAGACATCAAGGATGAGGATCATTGACCGGCTGCCTCCTGCACACCCCGTCCCGGGGATCACGCCTGCAACCCCAGGCGTGTGCCCTTGACCGGAATCGAACCGGGGACCCCTCAGTCCTCAGGCCGACGCTCTATCCACTGAGCCACACCGGTCAGGGCTGACATGTTTTGGAGAGCCACATTTTTGTAAACTTAAACTTCTTCCAACGCCGCTCCTTCCCAACAGGCTCGCCCAGGCCGTGGTCTGTCTTCTGTGGGAAAGAGCCGCCCTCCAGGGGCCACAGAGCCGCATGTGGCTCGAGAGCCGCAGGTTGCCCACCAGGAAACTCTGGGTTGCCTTCCATAGCGCCCCCCACCCCCACCCCACATGCAACCCCGAAACCTGGGTATGTGTGTGTGTCCTAAACCCTGCCATGCACCCCAACCCACGGGAGTCTCCAACCCACCGAGCCCCACGGCTCAGCCACAGACACTGGTGAGAGAGAGAGAGAGAGGAGCTGGGTTTGGGGGAGCCAGAGAGGGAGACGTGGGGGGCTGGGGGCGGGGGGGGGCTTTCTCATGCGAGGGATGACTCCTGCGATTTTTGGATTTCCTCACCCTCACCCCACTTCCCCTTCTCTGCAAACCCCGCTGTGCCAGCCCGCGGGCAGGGCGGGCGGGCGGGCACCCCGGGAGGGAGGGGGAGGAACCGTTATTTCTTCAGCTTCCCGGTCCCTCCACCCCGGGGGGGAGGCGGCCCCAGGGGAGACGCCGCCTGGACGCCCAGCCCGTGCCCGTCGGGGAGGGGTCCCGGGGGTCCCGGCGCCCCCATGCCGGGGTCCGCGGCCGCGGGGGTGGACGGCCTGTGCCGCCTGGCCGCCTACCTGGAGGAGCTGGAGGCGGCGGAGCTCAAGAAGTTCAAGCTGCACCTGGCGGGGGCGGCGGCCGAGGCCGGGGAGCGCGCCATCCCGCGGGGCCGCCTGGAGGCGGCGGGGCCGCTGGAGCTGGCGCAGCTGCTGGAGGCGCACTGCGGCCCGCGGGCCGCCTGGCTGCGCGCCCTGCGCGTGTTCGAGCGCATCCACCGCCGCGACCTGTGGGAGCGCGCGCGCGGGGAGGACCCGGCGGCGGGTGAGGCGGGGCCCGGCCCGGGGGACCTGGGGGGGCCGCCAACACACCCGCCCGCGCCCGCTCCCTTCTGCGCCCTGAGCGCGCGGGACCGGGGCTCGGGCTGGCGAGGCCCTCGGCCTGGTTTGTTGGTTGGTTGAATATGTTTTTATGGCCCCAGCCAGCCTAGCTCAGGGGTTGGAGCGGCAGCTTCACGGCTGAGGGGTCCCAGGTTGGATTCTGGCCAAGGGCACGTGGTGCCCAGGTTGGGGGCTCCATCCCCAGGGGAGGGGTGGGGTTGGGGGGTGCAGGAGGCAGCCGATGGGTGGTTCTCTCTCGTCATTGATGTTTCTCTCTCTCTCCCTTTCCCTGCCTCTCTGAAATCAATAATATATTTGTTGGATGGATGGATGATGGATGGATGGAAAGGTGGATGGGTGGATGGATGGATGGGTGGATGGGTGGATGGATGGATGGAT
>OZ004716.1:47540290-47715290 GCA_963924515.1 Vespertilio murinus | reverse complement strand
CTGCAGACTAAAAGGTCCCGGGTTCGATTCCGATCAAGGCACATACCTTGGTTGCAGGCACATCCCCAGTGGGGGGTGTGCAAGAGGCAGCTGTTCGATGTTTCTCTCTCATCGACGTTTCTAACTCTCTATCCCTCTCAATTCCTCTCTGTGTAAAAAAAAAAAAAAAAAAAAAAGAATGACCCGCAGGCTGCCTCCCCCCCCCCCTACTTGGGGACCGAGCCTACAACCCAGGCAGGTGCCCTGACCGGGAATCGAACCGTGACCTCCTGGTTCATCGATCCTGCGCTCAACCCCTGAGGCATGCCAGCCGGCAGGCCCTGCTGCGCTTTAGCTCAGGACGAATTCACGGGGCGTGGGGATCGGAGTGGGGGGGTTCCTGCTGCTGAGTGTCCCCCCACTTTCCTCCCCCTCCCCCCTCAGATCCCCGGGAGATCTACCGCGACCACGTCCGCAGGACCTTCCGGCTGATGCAGGACCGCAACGCGCGCCTGGGCGAGAGCGTCAACCTGGGCCGCCGCTACACGCGGCTGCAGCTGGTGCAGGAGCACCCCACGCCGCGGGGGGCGCAGCGGCGGCTGCGGGGCGCGGGCGCGCGGCCGGCCGGCCCGGCGCGCGTGGACGCGCTGTTCGAGCCGGACGCCGAGCGGCCCGAGCCGCCGCGCGCCGTGGTGGTGCAGGGCGCGGCGGGCATGGGCAAGTCCATGCTGGCGCGCAAGGCCACGCTGGACTGGGCGGACGGCCGGCTCTTCGCGGGCCGCTTCGACTACCTCTTCTTCGTCAGCTGCCGCGAGCTGGGCCGCGGGGGGCCGCCGCTCAGCGCCGCGGACCTGCTGGCCGGCTGCTGGCCCGAGCCGGGCCGCGCGCCGCTCGCCGAGCTGCTGCGCGCGCCCGAGCGCCTCCTGCTGGTCATCGACGGCTTCGACGAGCTGCAGCCCTCCTCCTCCTCCTCCTCCTCGGACCCCGGCGGAGACCCCCCCCGGGGGCCGTGCCGCGGCTCCTGGGAGGAGAAGCGCAGCCCCGAGCAGCTGCTGGCCGGCCTGCTGGCCGGGCGGCTGCTGCCCGCGGCGTCGCTGCTGGTGACCACGCGGCCGTGCGCGCTGGAGCGGCTGCAGCGGCTGCTGGAGCACCCGCGGCGCGTGGAGGTGCTGGGCTTCTCGGCCGCCGGCCGCCGCGAGTTCTTCCGCCGCTTCTTCGGCGACGCGGCGCGCGCCCGCCGCGCCCTGGCCCTGGTGCGCGGCCGCGCCCCGCTGCTGGCGCTGTGCTTCGTGCCGCTCGTGTGCTGGGTGGTGTGCACCTGCCTGCGCCAGCAGCTCGAGGCCGGCGGCGGCGGCGGGCGGCGGGGCCCCGCGGCGCGCACCGCCACCGCCGTCTACCTGCTCTACCTGCTCAGCCTCCTGCAGCCCCGGCCCGGCGCCCCGGCCGCCCCGGTGAGCCGGCCGCACTCTGGGCGGGACCGTCCGATTTAAAAAATATATCTATATCTATAACTATAACTATGTCTATGTCTATGTCTATGTCTATGTCTATGTCTATGTCTATATCTATAACTATGTCTATGTCTATGTCTATATCTATATCTATAACTATGTCTATGTCTATGTCTATGTCTATGTCTATGTCTATGTCTATATCTATATCTATAACTATGTCTATATCTATATCTATAACTATAACTATATGTCTATGTCTATGTCTATGTCTATAACTATGTCTATGTCTATGTCTATGTCTATGTCTATGTCTATATCTATATCTAATTGATCTTTAAAATATATTTTATTGCCAAAACCGGTTTGGCTCAGTGGATAGAGCGTCGGCCCGCGGACTGAAGGGTCCCGGGTTCGATTCCGGTCAAGGGCATGGACCTGGGTGGCGGGCACATCCCCAGTAGGGGACGTGCAAGAGGCAGCTGGTCGATGATTCTAGCTCTCTATCCCTCTCTCTTCCTCTTTGTGAAAAATCAAGAAAATATATTTAAATATATATATTTTATTGACTTAAATATATATATATATATATATATATATATATATATATTATTGATTTTTCACAGAGAGAAAGGAAGAGGGATAGAGAGTTAGAAACATCGATGAGAGAGAATCATCCATCAGCTGCCTCTTGCACACCCCCCACCGGGGATGTGCCCGCAACCAAGGTCCATGCCCTTGACCGGAATCGAACCCGGGACCCTTCGGTCCTCGGGCCGACGCTCTATCCACTGAGCCACGCCGGTTTCGGCTAGACCAAACTTTTAATCAAGAATGACACACTCACACACACACACCCATCAGCGGTGTCCCGCTCTAACCAACGCCCACATCCGGTCCCCTGTAGGCGGCGGCGGCCCCGCTTGCCCGGCCGGGGCTGTGCTCGCTGGCGGCCGAGGGCGTCTGGAGCCGGCGGGTCCTCTTCGACGAGCGCGACCTGCGGCGCCACGGCCTGGACGGCGGCGGCGCCGACGTGTCCTCCTTCCTCAACGTGGCGCTCTTCCAGCGGGACCTGCACTGCGAGCGGCTCTACAGCTTCATCCACCTCAGCTTCCAGGAGTTCTTCGCCGCCGTGCACTACGCCCTGGACGGCGGCGCCGACTCCCAGGACGGCCTGCAGGGGGCGCACCGCCTGGAGGGGGCGCACGGCCTGCAGGGGGCGCACGGCCTGGACGGGGCGGACGGCCTGCAGGGGGCGCACGGCCTGGACGATGGGACGGACGGCCTGCAGGGGGCGCACTGCCTGGACGGGGCGCACCGCCTGGAGGGGACGCACGGCCTGGACGATGGGGCGGACAGCCTGCAGGGGGCGCACGGCCTGGACGGGGCGGACAATGGGGCGCACCGCCTGGACGGGGCGCACCGCGGGCGCGCGCGGCTGCTGGCCGAGTACGCGCTGTCGGAGCGCAGCGCCCTGGCGCTCCCGGTCCGCTTCCTGTTCGGGCTGCTGCACCGCGAGGCGGCGGGGCGCCTGGAGCGCGCGCTGGGCTGGCGGGTGGCCCCCGGCGTCCGCGCCGAGCTGCTGGCCTGGGTGCGGGCGCGGGCGCGCGGCGGGGCCGCCACGCTGCAGCAGGGCGCCCGGGAGCTGCTCGGCTGCCTGTACGAGACGCAGGAGGAGGACTTCGTGCGCAGCGCCCTGAGCCCCTTCCAGGTGGTGGTGGTGGGCGACCTGGCCTCCGGCGTGGAGCACGCGGCCGCCGCCTTCTGCCTGCGGCTCTGCGCCAACGCCCTGGTGCTGCACCTGCACGGCGCCGCCTACCGGGCGGAGGAGGAGGAGGAGGAGGAGGAGGACGAGGAGGAGGAGGAGGAGGACGAGGAGGAGGAGGAGGAGGAGGAGGGGGCGGCGGGGCCCCAGGCGCACCCGGCACCGTCGTAAGTACTCGCTGTCCAAGCGCAGGCTCCAACCAAGGTCATGTTGGGGGGGGGGGGGCTGGGCCCCAGCCTCCGGCACCCTTGGCACCACCTGGAGAAACGCTGGGTGGCGGTGTCCCCGGGGCAATGGGTGGCGGTGACCCCAGAGCAATGGGTGGCGGTGACCCCAGAGCAATGGGTGGCGCGGCCTGCATCTCCCGGGAGGAGGGTGTGGAGGCTGCAGGGCAGCGGGAGGCCAGATGGGGCTGGATCCCCCCTCTCCGCGTCTGGCAGGGAGAAAGGAACCGGTTCCAAGTGGAGGCAGCTGGGGATTGAGGAAGGAAGGAAGGAAGGGAGGGAGGGAGGGAGGGAGGAAAGATGAATGCAGAAATAGAAACAAAGCTGGGAGCCAGGTGGGACCCTGTCCTCTCTGATGGAGGGACAGGGACCCAGAGCCGACATAGCACGTTTCATATATATTTATATTTTGTTGATTTTTTACATAGAGGAAGGGAGAGGGATAGAGAGCTAGAAACATCGGTCAGAGAGAAATATCGACCAGCTGCCTCCTGCACACCCCCTACCGGGGACATGCCTGCAACCAATGTACATGCCCTTGACCAGAATCGAACCTGGGACCCTTCAGTCCGAAGGCCGACGCTCTACTCACTGAGCCAAACCAGTTTTGGCTATATATATATATATTTAAAATATATTTTATTGATTTTTTTACAGAGAGGAAGAGAGAGGGACAGAGAGCCAGAAACATCGATGAGAGAGAATCATCGATCAGCTGCCTCTTGCACACCCCCTATTGGGGATGTGCCCGCAACCAAGGTATGTGCCCTTGACCAGAATCGAACCCGGGACCTTTCAGACCGCAGGCTGACGCTCTATCCACTGAGCCAAACA
Source organism: Vespertilio murinus (assembly GCA_963924515.1). Classification (NCBI taxonomy): domain Eukaryota; kingdom Metazoa; phylum Chordata; class Mammalia; order Chiroptera; family Vespertilionidae; genus Vespertilio; species Vespertilio murinus. The sequence continues at coordinate 47,711,037 of OZ004716.1, read as the reverse complement.
TCTCCCTACCCTAGTCCCAGCATTTAAGTCTGGTCTCTGCTCCTTTTCATACCAGCTATGGGACCTTGGGCAAGGAATGCAGGGTCACTCAGAAGCTAAATTAAAATGAAGATGACACTTTCTAAAGCATTAAGTGAGAACCAAAGGCCAAACATAATCGTTGCAAAGCAACGGGGAACACTGAACCGACCTGTGACCTGCCCTGGCCGGTGTGGCTCCGTGGATGGAGCGTCAGCCCAAGGACTGAAGGGTCCCAGGTTCGACTCCGGTCAAGGGCACATGCCCAGGTTATGGGCTCCATCCCCAGTAGGGGGCGTGCAGGAGGCAGCCGATCTGAAAGGTCCCAGGTTCGATTCCGGTCAAGGGCATGTACCTTGGTTGCGGGCACATCCCCGGTGAGGGGTGTGCAAGAGGCAGCTGATCGATGTTTCTTTCTCACCAGTGTTCCTAACTCTATCCCTCTCCCTTCCTCTCTGTGAAAAATCAATAAAATATATTTTTTTAAAAAAATAAGGAAGAAACAGCTGCACTGACCGGTGGCTCTCCCCGCAGCCCGGAGAGGAACGTCCTGCCGGACGCCTACAGCGAGCACCTGGCCGAGGCCCTCAGCACCAACCCCAACCTGATCGAGCTGGCCCTCTGCCGCAGCGCCCTGGGGGGCCGGGGCGTGAGGCTGCTGTGCCGGGGGCTCCGGCACCCCAACTGCAAGCTTCAGAACCTGCGGTGAGTCCGGCGGTCTGGGGCTCCCGGCGGTCCCACCACACCCTCGCCCGGGGCCCTGGATGGTGTGGCTCAGTGGATAGAGCGTCGGCCTGTGGACTGAAGGGTCCCGGGTTCGAGTCCCGTCAAGGGCACATGCCTGGGTTGCAGGCTCCATCCCCAGTGGGGGGCATGCAGGAGGCAGCTGGTGGATGTTTCTCTCTCTCTCCCCCTCTCTCTTCCTCTCTGGTTAAAAAATAATAATCCTCCTATCTAATAAATAAAAGAGTGAGATGCAGATTGACCATCACTCCAACACACAAGATGGCTGCCCCCATATGGACCCAAGATGGCCACCACAAGATGCCAGCAGGGGAGGGCAGTTAGCAATGACAGGCTTGCAGGGGAGGGCAGTTAGGGGCAATCAGGCTGGCAGGGGAGTGGTTAGGGGGTGGTCAGGCTGGCATGGCAGTGGTTAGTGGGAGATCAGGAAGGCAGGCAGGTGAGCAGTTGGGAGCCAGCAGTCCTGGATTGTGAGAGGGATGTCTGATTGCCCGTTTAGACCAGATCCCACCGGGCAGTCGGACATCCCACGAGGGGTCCCAGATTGGAGAGGGTGCAGGCTGGGCTGAGGGACACCCCCCCCCCCGGCCCCATGCACGAATTTCGTGCACCGGGCCCCTAGCAAATAAATAAATGGCCAAAACCGGTGTGGCTCAGTGGATAGATAGAGCGTCGGCCTTCGGACTGAGGGGTCCCAGGTTCGATTCCGGTCAAGGGCATGTGCCTTGGTTGCGGGCACATCCCCGGTGGGGGGGTGTGCAGGAGGCAGCTGGTCGATGTTTTCTCTCTCATCGATGTCTCTAACTCTCTATTCCTCTCTTCCTCTCTGTAAAATATATATATCAATAAAGTATATATATATATATATATATATATATATATATATAATTGATTTTTACAGAGAGGAAAAGAGAGGGACAGAGAGCTAGAAACATCAACCAGCCGCCTCCTGCACACCCCCTATTGGGGATGTGCCCACAACCAAGGCACATGCCCTTGACCGGAATCGAACCTGGAACCTTTCAGTCCACAGGCCGACGCTCTATCCACTGAGCCACCCCGGTTTCGGCTATAAAGTATATATATATTTAAAAATCAGTAAATATGTTTTTATGAATGAATGAATGAATGAAGAGGAAGAGGGCGGGAGGGGAGGGGTGACCGCCCCCCTGTCCCCCCCCCCCAGGCTGAAGAGGTGCCGGGTGCCCGGCGCCGCCTGCGGGGACCTGGCCGCCACGCTGGCCGCCAACCGGCACCTGATGCGCCTGGACCTGAGCGGCAACGCCCTGGGGGAAGCGGGGCTGCGGCTGCTGTGCGGGGGCCTGCGGCACCCCCAGTGCCGGCTGCAGGTGCTCCAGTGAGTCCCCCCGAAACCCCCGCCCCCCGAAACCCCCCCACCCGCCGAGGCCCCACGTCCCCGCCGCCCCTGACCCCGCCCACGCTCACCCACGGGCGCCCTTGGAGCGCGTGGCATCTGACACTTCCGGTCACTGGGTGGCGCGGTGGTTTCCCCGAGCACCCACCCCCACCCCCTGCCCCCTTCCTCCAACCCCACCCCAACCCCCACCTCCAACCCCAACCCCCTGCCCCTGCCACCATCACCCCCAAGCAATCCTGTCTCACCAGCTAGGTGTCCTACAATTTCACTCACTTCTTCTTCTTCTTCTTTTTTTTAATATACTTTATTGATATTTTACAGAGAGGAAGGGAGAGAGATAGAGAGCTAGAAACGTCCACGAGAGAGAAACATCGACCAGCTGCCTCCTGCACACCCCCCCACCGGGGATGCGCCCGCAACCAAGGTACATGCCCTTGACCGGAATCGAACCCGGGACCCTTCAGTCCGCAGGCCCACGCTCTACCCACTGAGCCACACCGGTTTCGGCTCACTTCTTTTTTCCTTAAACATATCTTATTGATTTTTTACAGCGAGGAAGAGAGAGGGATAGAGAGTTAGGAACATCCATGAGAGAGAGTCACCCACCAGCTGCCTCCTGCACACCCCCCCACCGGGGATGCGCCCGCAACCAAGGTACATGCCCGTGACCGGAATCGAACCCGGGACCTTTCAGTCCGCAGGCCGATGCTCTATCCACTGAGCCACACCGGTTTTGGCGTCTTTCTTTTTTCTTTTTCTTTATTAAGGTATTATCTGTGTACATATCTTACCATTCTCCCCCCCCCACCCCACACTCCCATACATGCCCTCCCCCCCAGAGTTTTGCTTCCATCGGTTATGCTTCTTTGCATGCACACAGTCCTTGGGTTGCTCTCTTATCTCCCCCATCCCTGCCCCAGCGGGACTTTTCTGGAGCCTCATCCCCAGGCCTGCTCCAGCATCAACTCACCCCAGCCTGCTCCCCGCTCTGGAGGGTGGGGGATTAGGGGGTGGGGTGAGGGACCCCAAGCCCCTCACTGCAGCCTGGCCCCAGCCCCTCGGAGCCCACCCGGGTCACCTCGGGAGAACCAAGGACCCGCTGTCACCTATAGGGGTCCGGAGGGATTGGGGGGCCCGCAGGCCCGGGGTCAAAGGCCGCGCAGAGGACCAAAGCGGCCCTTATTCCGGGGGGACTAAAGAGGGTGGGGGCTCTGAGCAGGGAGCAGGGGCGGAGACCAAGGCAAAAGCTTTCAGCCGCCCCCCCCCCTGGCTCTTCTGTGGACTGGTGGAGCCGGGGAGAGGCAGCTCGAGGTCCCGGGGAGCCTCCCCAGCCGCACCCCCTGTTTGCAGAGGCACGGTTCTGAGAACCGTTAGCTTAGGTGGAGGTGGGTGGAGCAGGCTCCAAGGGGTCAGGCCCCGCCCACATCACCAGGCCCCGCCCACACCGACAGGCCCCGCCCCCATCCTCCTCTGGTCATCCACACACAGCCCTACGGGGTCAGCACTATGGTCACCCTGACTGCGTTTTATTTATTTTTTAAGAATGCATTTTATTGACTTTTTACAGAGAGGAAGGGAGAGGGACAGAGAAACATCCATCAGCTGCCTCCTGCACACCCCCCACTGGGGATGTGCCCTTGAGCAGAATCGAACCCGGGACCTTTTCATTCCGAAAGTTGACGCTTTATTTAAAAGGTTAGGGCAGATGTGACCCAGAAGATGGCGGCCTAGGAAGTCTCCTAAGCTGCCACCTCCTCAACAATTTGGGGAAAAAACAACAGCTAAAAGGTTAGGGCAACCCTTACTTCATTTAAATTGTTTGTGTGTTTCTTGTTTTTAATATATTTTATTGATTTTTCGCAGAGAGGAAGGGAGAGGGAGAGAGAGCTAGAAACATCGATGAGAGAGAAACATCGACCAGCTGCCTCTTGAACACCCCCCACTGGGGATGTGCCCGCAACCAAGGTACATGCCCTTGGCCAGAATCGAACCTGGGACCCTTCAGTACCCAGGTCGATGCTCCATCCACTGAGCCACACCAGCTTCGGCTAATTGTTTTTGTTTTGTTTTTTTAATTTCTTTATTGATGAAGGGGTTCCATATGTGTCCTTATTCCCCCCACTCATGCCCTTACCCCCTTATCGTCCGTGTCCATTGGTCAGGCTCATATGCCTGCACACACGTCCTTTGGTTAATCTCTCCCTCCTTACCCCCACCCTCCCCTGCCTTCCCTCCATTTAAAAAATATATATATATATATATTTTATTGATTTTTTTTTATAGAGAGGAAGAGAGAGATAGAGAGCTAGAAACATCGATGTTATATATAACAACACCCCCCCTGCCCTAACCGGTGTGGCTCAGTGGATAGAGCGTCGGTCTGCGGACTGAAGGGTCCCAGGTTCGATTCTGGTCAAGGGCATGTACCTTGGTTGCGGGCACATCCCCAGTGGGGGGTTTGCAAGAGGCAGCTGGTGGATGTTTCTCTCACCGATGTTTCTAGCTCTCTATCCCTCTCCCTTCCTCTGTGTAAGAAGTCAATAAAATATATTTTTAAAAAGAGAAAAGAAAGCGAGCCGGGCCCTCCCTGGCCGCGTCTCTCCCCCCAGGCTGCGGAAGTGCGAGCTGGAGGCGGGGGCCGGCGGGGAGCTGGCCTCGGTGCTCAGCTCCGGCGGCGCCCTGGCCGAGCTGGACCTGACGGGCAACGCGCTGGGGGACGCGGGGCTGCGGCTGCTGTGCGGGGGCCTGCGGCACCCCCGGTGCCGGCTGCGGATCCTGTGGTGAGTGTCCCGGGGCCCCGGCGAAGGAGGGGGTGGGGATGCACCCACTGCGTGTGTGTGTGCATGTGTGTGTGTGTGTGAGTGTGTGTGTGTGTGTGTGTGTGTGTGTGCGTCTGTGTGTCTGCGTGTGTGTGTATGTGTGTATGTGTGTGAGCGTGTGTCTGTGTGTGTGTTTGTGTGTGTCTGTCTATGTGTCTGCGTGTGTGTGTATGTGTGTGTGTGTGAGCGTGTGTGTGAGCGTGTGTCTGTGTGTGTGTGTGTGTCTGTGCGTGTGTGTCTGTGTGTGTGTGTCTCTGTGTGTGTTTCTGTGTGTGTGTGTGTCTCTGTGTCTGTGTGTGTGTGCGTGTGCGTGTCTGTGTGTTTCTGTGTGTGTGTGTGTCTGTGTGTGTGTGTGTTTGAGAGCGTGTGTGTGTGTATGTGTGTGTTTCTGTGTGTGTGTGTGTGTCTGTGTGTGTGTCTGTGTGTGTGTGTGTGTTTGAGAGCGTGTATGTGTGTGTTTCTGTGTGTGTGTGTGTGTGTGTGTGTGTGTGTGTGTTTGCCCTGGCTAGTTTGGCCCAGTGGATACAGCGTCGGTCTGTGGACTGAAAGGTCCCAGGTTCGAGTCCAGCCAAGGGCACATGCCCGGGTTGTGGGCTCCATCCCGGGGAGAGGGTGTGCAGGGGGCAGCTGATCAACGATTCTCTTTCATCATTGATGTTTCTGTCTGTCTCTCCCTCTTCCTTCATCTCTGAAATCAATAAAAAACATATTTTAGCCCTAACCGGTTTGGCTCAGTGGATAGAGTGTCGGCTTGTGGACTGAAAGGTCCCGGGTTCGATTTCGGTCAAGGGCATGTACCTTGGTTGTGGGCACATCCCCCGTGGGAGGTCTGTACCATCAATGTTTCTAACTCTCTATCCTTCTCCCCTCCTCTCTGTAAAAAATAAAAGATATTAAATATTTTTAAATTATTTTTTAATTTTTTAATATATATATATATTTAAAATATATTTTATTGATTTTTTTACAGAGAGGAAGGGAGAGGGACAGAGAGTTAGAAATATTGATGAGAGAGAATCATCGATCAGCTGCCTCTTGCACACCCCCCACTGGGGATGTGCCTGCAACCAAGGTACATGTCCTTGACCAGAATCCAACCTGGGACCTTTTAGTCTGCAGGCCGACGCTCTATCCACTGAGCCACACCGGCGGCGAGGGTGACAGCTGACCCTTGGGGAGCGATGGGTGGTCCCCTGGGTGTCTACCCCGGAGAGACGGCCGTCCCAGGCCCGGCCCGCGTGCCCACGCCCGCTGTGCACGTTGCGCAGGTTGAAGATCTGCCACCTCACCGCCGAGGCCTGCGGAGACCTGGCCTCCGCCCTCCCCGCGGCCCAGAGCCTGGCCGAGCTGGACCTCAGCCTCAACGACCTGGGGGACCCCGGGGTGCAGCTGCTGGCCGAGGGCCTGGGGCACCCCCAGTGCCGGCTCCAGACGCTCCGGTGAGTGCGGCTCTGCTCCCCTCGCGGGGGCCCCCTCGCAGACCTCGGCCCCCTGGCCCGGCCGGCTGGCTCCCTGGCCATGCTCCCTCCCCTCCGCAGCTCCTGACCGCTGCCCCACCCCCCCCTTTCCCCGAGCTCGCTGCCCCAGGGCCTTTGCACCTGCGGCTCCTGCTTCCTGGAGCTCCGCTGTCCTCTCTGGCTTCCTCTCCTGCTTCCTCTCTGGCTCCGCTGTCCTCAGCTTTGCCCTGACAGCACCTGTTTTCTCCGTTCGGACTCACAACGAATGCTTCGGTCCCATGGACACTTCCCATAACCCCTCTTTCTAAAACACACACGGAGTGGCCAGGTGGTGATGAACTCTGAACGCATAATAATCTGGCCGCTCCGTGTCTATATCCGTGGTAGGCATCTATATTATTGATTTTTTAAATATATTTTATTGATATTTTACAGAGAGGAAGGGAGAGAGAAAGAGAGCTAGAAACGTCGATGAGAGAGAAGCATCGACCAGCTGCCTCCTGCACACCCCTTACCGGAGATGTGCCCGCAACCAAGGTCCATGGCCTTGACCGGAATCGAACCCGGGACCTTTCATTCCGCAGACCGACGCTCTATCCACTGAGCCAAACAAGTTTCGGCTATTATTGATTTTTTTTACAGAAAGGAAAGGAGAGGGGTCGATAGTTAGAAACATCGATGAGAGAGAAACATGGATCAGCTGCCTCCTGCACCCCTTCCACCCCACCCCCCACCCCCCCAGGAGATGTGCCCGCAACCAAGGTACATGTATGTCCTTGACGGGAATCGAACCTGGGACCATTCAGTCAGCAGGCTGATGCTCTATCCAGTGAGCCACACCGGTTAGGGCAAAAGATGGTGTCTCTATCCTTTAACACTCTCCTCCTGTGTTCCTTCTTTTTCTGCCTTTTCCTGCCTTTCTTCTCTCTCTCTCTCTCACTCATCTCCCTCTCCCTCCCTCCCCCGCCTCTGCCTACCTGCCTGTTGCTCTCCTCCTTGCCTTCCCTGCTCTCAGGGGTGAATGTGGGTCTCTCTCTCTCTGCCGTGGGCACAGCGCCCGCCCTGTGCCGTGTCTTCCAGGCTCAGCATCTGCCGGCTCGGCGCCGCGGCCTGCGAGGGCCTGGCCTCCGCGCTGCAGCGCAACCGGCAGCTGCGGGAGCTGGACCTGAGCTTCAACGACCTGGGGGACCAGGGCGCCTGGTGGCTGTGCGAGGGCCTGCAGCACCCCGCCTGCAGGCTGCAGAAGCTCTGGTGAGGGGGGCCCGGGGTGGGGGCAGGGGGGTGGCTGGGGGGGGGCTGCAGCACCCCGCCTGCAGGCTGCAGAAGCTCTGGTGAGGGGGGCCCGGGGCGGGGGGCTGTGGGGGGCCTGCAGCACCCCGCCTGCAGGCTGCAGAAGCTGTGGTGAGGGGGGCCCGGGGCAGGGGGGGGGTGGTGGTTGTGGGGGCCTGCAGCACCCCGCCTGCAGGCTGCAGAAGCTCTGGTGAGGGGGGCCCGGGGCGGGGGGCAGGGGGGCTGTGGGGGGGCTGCAGCACCCCGCCTGCAGGCTGCAGAAGCTGTGGTGAGGGGGCCCCGGGGCAGGGGGGGGGTGGTGGTTGTGGGGGCCTGCAGCACCCCGCCTGCAGGCTGCAGAAGCTCTGGTGAGGGGGGGCCCGGGGCGGGGGCAGGGGGGCTGTGGGGGGGCTGCAGCACCCCGCCTGCAGGCTGCAGAAGCTCTGGTGAGGGGGGCCCGGGGCGGGGGCTGTGGGGGGGCTGCAGCACCCCGCCTGCAGGCTGCAGAAGCTGTGGTGAGGCCGGACCTGGGGCAGGGAGGGGGGTGGCTGGGGGGGGGGGGCTGCAGCACCCCGCCTGCAGGCTGCAGAAGCTGTGGTGAGGCCCGGCCCGGGGCGGGGGTGGGGGGCCTCAACCCTGAATGCCAGCGTTTGCATGCCCTGGCTTTCTCCTTTTCCTTTGTTTAAATTTTAAAAACAATATATTTTATTGATTTTCCACAGAGAGGAAGGGAGAAGGATAGAGAGTCAGAAACATCGATGAGAGAGAAACATCGACCAGCTGCCTCCTGCACACTCCCCACTGGGGATGTGCCTGCAGCCAAGGCACATGCCCTTGACCGGAATCGAACCCGGGACCTTCCAGTCCACAGACCGACGCTCTATCCACTGAGCCACACCGGTTTCCCCTGTTTAAATTTTTAAAACATTTTTTTTTGGTTGATTTCAGAGAGGAAGGGAGAGGGAGAGAGCGACAGAAGCACCCGTGATGAGAGAGAATCGTTGACCAGCTGCCTCCTTGCACCCACCCCCCACTGGGGATGGAGCCTGCAACCTTGGCGTGTGCCCTTGGCCGGAATCGAACCCGGGACCCTTCGGTCCGCCGCAGGCCGACGCTCTATCCACTGAGCCAAACCGGCTAGGCCTTTAAAAAATATATTTTTATTTATTTCAGAGAAGAAAGGAGAGGGAGGGAAGGAGAGAGAGAAACATCGATGGGAAGGAATCATTGATCGGCTGATGATGAAGCCCGCAACCACTGAGCCACACCAGTTGGGCTTCCTCTGTTTATTGAGAGAGAGCGAGAGAGAGAGAGAGAGAGAGAGAGAGAGAGAGAGGTATTTGTTGTTCCCCTTACCACTTATGCACTCATTGGTTGATTTTTTAAAAAAATATATTTTTATTGATATTTTACAGAGAGAAAGGGAGAGAGATAGAGAGCTAGAAACGTCGATGAGAGAGAAACATCGACCAGCTGCCTCTTGCACACCCCCTACCAGGGATGTGCCCGCAACCAATGTACATGCCCTTGACCGGAATCGAACCTGGGACCTTTTAGTCCGCAGACCGACGCTCTACCACTGAGCCACACCGGTTTCGGCTCATTGGTTGATTTTTGCATTTGCCTTGACCAGGATCAAACCCACAACCTTGGTGTAATGGGGTGATGCTCTAACCCAGGGTCGGCTGCCTCCTGCACGACCCCTACTGGGGATGGAGCCCACAACCCGGGCATGTGCCCTTGGCCAGAATGGAACCCTGACCTCCTGGTCCACAGGTCGCTGCTCAACCCCTGAGCCAAGCTGGCTGGGCCCATTGGTAGCTTCTTGTACGTGCCCTGATGGGGGACTGAACCCCAAACCTTGGCTTATTTGGGGGGAGGGGTGTGCTTAAACCCACCATTTTAACCTGCACTGCTTTGGTTCTGCTCTGCCTTCTTATCAGCTAGTCCCCCAAAAACTACACGCTGGCCCTAGCCGGTGTGGCTCAGTGGATAGAGTGTCGGCCTGTGGACTGAAGGTTCCCAAGTTCAATTCCGGTCAAGGGCGCATGCCCGGGTTGTGGGCTCCATCCCCAGTGGGGGGCGTGCAGGGGGCAGCCGATCCATGATTCTCTCTCATTGTGGATGTTTCTTTCTCTCCCTCTCCCTTCCTCTCTGATATCAATACAAATAGATAGATAGATAGATAGATAGATAGATAGATAGATAGATGATAGATAGATAGATGATAGATAGATAGATAGATAGATAGATAGATAGATAGATAGTAGATATATATTTTTTTATTGATTTTTTACAGAAAGGAAGAGAGAGGGATAGAGAATTGGAAACATTGATGAGAGAGAATCATCGACCAGCTGCCTCTTGCACGCCCCCACTGGGGATGGAGCCCACAACCTGGGCATGTGTCCTTGACCAGAATCAAACCCGGGACCCTTCAGTCCGCAGACCGATGCTCCACCACTGAGCCACACCGGTTTAGGCAATTTTTAAAATCACCCCCGGTTCCCCATGGAGAGAAGACTCCCGCCCTCTCTGTCCCCTCAGGCTGGACAGCTGCGGCCTCACCGCCGCGGCCTGTGGGGACCTGTCGGCCACGCTGGGCATCAACCAGACCCTCACCGAGCTCTACCTGACCAACAACACGCTGGGCAGCGCCGGCGTCCGGCGGCTGTGCCGGCGGCTGCGGCACCCCGGCTGCAAGCTGCGGGTGCTCTGGTGAGAGGGGCGGGCGCGGGGGGCGGGACCCCCAGCGAAGCGCGGGTTCTGGGTTCCATTCCCCAATGCAAGGGGGTGGGGGTGCTGGAGGCAGCCGATCCATAACCCGCTCTCATCATCAATGTTTCCATCCCGTCCTCTCCCTTCCTCTCTGAAATCAATACAATTACTTTTTTTTAAACAAAGAAGAAAGAAAGGCCCTAGCCGGTGTGGCTCAGTGGGTAGAGCGTCGGCCTGCGGACAGAAGGATCCCAGGTTCGATTCCGATCAAGGGCACAGGCCCAGGTGGTGGGCTCGATCCCCAGCAGGGGGCGTGCAGGAGGCAGCCGGTCAATGGTTCTCATCATTGGGGTTTCTTTTCTTTTTATTGATTTCAGAGAGGAAGGGAGAGGGACAGAGAGTTAGGAACATTCATGAGAATCATCGATCAGCTGCCTCCTGCACACCCCTTACTGGGGATGTGCCCGCCACCGTGGTCCATGCCCTTGACCGGAATCGAACCTGGGACCCTTCAGTCCGAAGGCCGACGCTCTACCACTGAGCCAAACCGGTTTTGGCTCATCATTGAGGTTTCTATCTCTGCCTCTCCCTTCCTCTCTGAAATCCATAAAATAATATATATAAAAAATAAATAAAATAAAAGTAAGGTTTTCTTTTTTAAATATATATATGTTTCATTGATTTTTTACAGAGAGGAAGGGAGAGGGACAGAGAGCCAGAAACATCGATGAGAGAGAATCATCGACCAGCCGCCTCCCTCACACCCCCTACCGGGGATGTGCCTGCAACCAAGGTCCATGCCCCTGACCGGAATCAAACCCTGGACCTTTCAGTCCACAGACCAACGCCCTATCCACTGAGCAACACTGGCCCCGGCAAAAGGTTTTCTTTGAAAAAAAAAGTTTTAATTGATTTAAGAGGCAGAGAGATTTGTTGCTCCACTTCTTTATGCATTCATTGGTTGATTTAAAAAAAAATTATTAATTTCAAAAGGAGAGAGAGAAAAAAACATCAAAGAAAAAACATCAATGATGAGAATCATTGCCCGGCTGCCTCCTGCACGCCCCCCACTGGGGATCTAGCCCACAACCCGGGCCTGTGCCCTGACCAGAGTCGAACCCGGGACCTTTTAGTCCACAGGCTGCTGCTCCATCCACTGGGCCACACCGGCCAGGGCCACGGGTCGATTCCTGCCCTCGCCCCGGCCAGGGACCCAGCCCACCCCCAGCCTGCCGGCGCCGCTCTCACCGGCTGAGTAACACGGCGTCCACGGCGCGGGAACCATGTGACACCCCACGGGGGACCCCGTGCCCTGACCCCGTGCCCCCTGTCCCCCCAGGCTGTTCGGGGTGCCCCTGAGCGCGGCCACCCACAGGGAGCTGACCGCCCTCCGCTGGACCAGACCCTCCCTGGACCTCGGCTGCTGACCCGCCTCGAACCCCGCTCGTCCCCATCCACGCGGCCAGGCTGTGTCTGTGGCCTCAAAAGACACCCCACAAGAGGAAGCAGTGGGCCTGGGGCTCTGGGTTTGGGGGTGTGGGTGCCGCCAGGAGGGGGTGGAGGGGGTTCCCCAGGAGGGATGAGGTCGCCCACCCCCACCCCCACCCCCACACCAGGGGACACGGGGCAATGCCAGGAGACTTTGGGGTGCAGGGGAGCTACCGGGCTTGGGCCAATTGGAAGCAGCCAATTGCACCCAGACCTGCGATCCACCGTCAGCTCCCCACACGGTGGAGCGGAACACGGACTCAGGACACCAGGCTGTGTGGCTCAGTGGGTGGGACACCGTCATCCCCACGGGGTTCGGGGTCTGGTCCCCCGTTGGGGTGCACAGCTAGGTTTGTGGGGTCTCATGCCCGCATAGGGGTGAGCCCAGAGGCAGCGGGTGGACGGGTCCCTCTCACACCCACGGGCACGGCGAGGGGAGGCCTGGCTGGGCGGCTCAGTGGTGCAGCACCAGCCTCCTCCCCGTCACAGCCATGCCCAGGGGCTGGACTTGGGCCCCGTGTGGGGGGTGCAGGGGGTGGCCGGTCGGGGTCCCCCTCACTGGTGTGTCTGTTCCTCCCTCTGAGACCAATAAAAACTCTTTTAACAAAAATCAAACACCCAAAAACCCTCGGGCCAGAACCAGCGTCCAGGTCCGGGAGGAAAGAGGCCGGAGACCAGCCAGGGTCTCTGTAGGGGACTCGGGAGACTCCCCAACGTCAGCCCGAGGTCCTGGCTCTCCAGGCCGTGGGGAGCCCCGTGTGGATCACAGATGGGGTCACGGTGGGGACCCCGCTAGGGAAGGCGGCGGAGGGCGGGCCTGTGGACTCCCCGAGGCCCCCGCTGCCCTCCCCCTGGAGGCTGAGGAGCACAGGCCGGGCTCCCCCCTGGCTGTGCAGGAGTCCCCCCTCCCCCCAGGTTCCTCCCCGCTGCTCCCCACGTGGAGACAGGCTGGCCTGCAGACCAGCCCCCTGTCCCGCAGGCGGCGGGGTGGGCAAGGGGGGGTCGGTGGCGAGGTGCCCCGAGGTGTGTGTGTGGGCCCCCACCCTCGTCCTTCCTGGTCTGTGTCGAGCCAGGCCTGGGTGGCCGGGGCACCCACTCAAGGTGTGGAACCCGGTCCAGGGGCTCAGGGGCAGAATGGAGGGGAGGATGGGGGGCCAGGCTGACAGAGGGGACCACACCCTCCCACGGGACTCCCCCCTCCGGACCCAGAGGCGTGCAGAAGGGGCACACACGGAGGCGGAGGCCGGGATGCGGAGGAACAAGTCACTTTTTAAAAATATATATTTTATTGATTTTTTACAGAGAGGAAGAGAGGGATAGAGTTAGAAACACTGATTAGAATCATCCATCAGCTGGCCCCTGCACATCCCCCCACTGACCAAGTCCACACTCTTGGCCGGATTCGAACCTGGGACCCTTCAGTCCCGTTAGCCGACACTCGGTTTCTGCGCACATAATCACTTTATTGCACTTTGGCGGCCTCGATGCCCTCACCCCAGCCCCCCACCCCGCCTGACTGGGCCCGGAGCTGCGGCGGCGACGGCCGGACCGCCAGGGGGCGCTGTGCAGCGCGCCGTTCCCGCCGCAGGAGCGCCCGGGGATAAGCCGAGGGGACCCCAAAAGCCCCCCCCCGTAGCAAACCGCCCACGGGGAGGCTCCGAACGGGAGCACTTTCCTGTCCGGCAGCACGGAGAGCGCCCCGCCCGGAGCCGCCCCGAGCGCGGCTGGTCCCCACGACGACGGCCACAGGCTCCCGAGAAGCTGCTGGAACGTGTCCCCCAGGGACGCCCGCGCCGGGTGCCGAGGGCTGGGGGAGGGAAAGGTGGGGACCCCCGGAGATCCCCCCGGTGACACCCCGATGGGGCTGCCCTTTCCGCCCGGGCCCCGGAGAGCGCCTGCGCAGTGGAGCCCCCGGCCGGGCCTTGTCCGCGGGGCCAGCACCCCCGGCCCCGCAGCAGCTGCAGCAGCGCCGCCCGGTCGGGGGGACTCACACGGGGCGGCACTTTGCTCCCAGCACAGAAAGTGCCCCCACAGTTTGAGTCCCCCAGGCCGGGCTTTCCGGGTGTCCGCGCCCCGACCGACCGACTGACGGACCAACCCAGGGCCCGGCCCACGAGGACCCGCTGGGACCCCCACCCCCGTCCTGGGGGGCGGGAAGCGAGAGGCACACGCGGCCCGCGTCTCGCTCCGCCCCCTGAGGAGGCGCCTGGACACGTCGGGGTTCCAGACCATCCCCCCATGTGGGGGGACGGGGGTCCCCCAAAGCCCTCCCACCCCGCCGGACGGGAGCCCCGTGGCGGGAACCGAACCTGCGGCGGCGGCGGCCGGTCCCGAGCCTCGTCCCCGCGGTTCCCGCCTCCGCCCGGTCCTCCCCGCGGGCGGGGCCGGAGGGGGGACACGGGGGGTCAGGGGGTCCTCACCGGTCTGGGAGGGAGCCAGCTCCTCTGCCCCCAGAACGGGGAGGGGGGCGTCTGGCCTCCAATCAGGAGACACCCCGCCCCCACCCCCACCCTCCCCTCCCGGCCAGACCCCTCCCGCCCCGCCCTGCTCCACCCGGAGGATCCGGACCCGCTGCCTCCAGCGCGCCCCCTGCTGGGCACGGAGCCCACCACCCGGGCGGGTGCCCGGACCCGGGTGCAACCTGGCCCCCTTCCCTCCCCAGGCCCGACGGGGCTCTATCCACTGGGCCACACCGGCCAGGGCCTCGGGTTGGGCCTGCACTGGCCCGGACTGACCGGGGATCCGGCTACACCCGGCCCGTCAGCACCGCTCTCCTCTCCGGGCCAGCCGGGAACCGGCCGATCCGGAGCCGCACGTGGCTCTTTGGCGCCTCTGAGATGTTTCTAACTCTCCCTCTCTCTTCCTCTCTGTAAGAAATCAATAAATATTTTTTAAAATGAAAGAAACATCGATGAGAGAGAAACATCGACCAGCTGACTCCTGCACATCCCCCAACCAAGGTACATGCCCTTGACCGGAATCGAACCAGGGACCTTTTAGTCTACAGGCCGACGCTCTACCACTGAGCCACACCGGTTTCAGCTCGTTGTCCTGTTAACATGTGGCCTTTGACTCCTGTGTGTGCCCTCTGTCCTCGGCTCTCACCAGCTGAGCGACGCAGCCGGGACGGACAGGGGAGTGGTGTCCACGGGAAGGGACGAGGGACGGACCCCGTGTGGGACCCGGTGCCCCGGGGTGCCCGCAGGGCGCCCGCAGGGCGCCCGCAGGGCGAGGAGCGAGCCCCTGAGCACGGCCCCCACAGAGAGCGGGGGCCCTCCGCTGGGCCAGGCCTGCCTGGGACGGGGAGGCCCCCCACGGCCAGGTTGAGTGTCTGGGTCCCTGAGAGAGACACCCCCACCCCGGGCAGAGGCAGCGGGGAGCTTGGAGGGGAGGGCGGGGCCTGGGTGCCCTGGGACAGGGGCTCTGGGCGCCGCCAGGAGGGGGTGGAGGGGACTCCCCAAGCCGGGAGAGGTCGCCCACCCCATCGCACCCCAGGGGACACGGGGCAATGCCAGATCTCGGGGTGCGGGGAGCTGCGGGCCTCGGGCCAATAGGAAGCAGCCAGGCATTTTGCACGCAGACCCACAATCAGCCCCCACACGGTGGAGCGGCACAGGGACTCCTACCGCCTGGACGTGTAACTCAGTGGGTGGGACACCTCCACCCCGACCCCCACGGGGTTCGGGGTCTGGTCCCCCGTCGGGGAGCACAGCTAGGGACTGGGGTCTCTTGTCCGCATAGGGGTGAGCGCCTGAGGCAGCGGGTGCATGTGTCCCTCTCACTCCCACGGGCTTGGCGAGGGGAGGCCTGGCCGGGGTGGCTCCGTGGTGTACCAGCCTCCTCCCCGGCCAAAGCCACGACCGGGCCCGTGTGGGGCGCAGAAGGCGGCCGAGCAGGCTCCCCCCTTCACTGGTGTGTCTGTCCCCTCCTCTGAGACCAACGTTTTAGAAAAAGCCACAAACCCCTCGGGCCAGAACCAGCGGGCTGGTCCGGGAGGAAAGAGGCCAGAGACCAGCCAGGGTCTCTGTTGGGGACTCGGGAGACTCCCCAACGTCAGCCCGCGGTCCTGGCTTCCCAGGCAGTGGGGAGCCCCGAGTGGGTCACAGACGGGGTCACGGTAGGGACCCCGCCAGGGAAGGCGGAGGAGGGCCTGTGGACTCCCTGATACCCCCCTGTCCTCCCCCTGGGGGGCTGAGGTGCCCCAGGCCTGCTTCCCCGTGGCTGTGCTGGGTTCAAGGCCTGACCCCCATATCCCTCCCCGGTGCTCCCCCACGTGGAGGGGACCAATCGCCTCCGGGAGGGGGATCCTCCTGCAGGTGGCGTTGGGGGGCAGGGGTCAAGGGAAGCCGCCCTCCCTGGTCTGTGTCCCGGGCTCAGGGGCTGAGTGGGAGCAGGAGCAGAGAAAGGCTAAAAGGGGACCCCACCCTCCCATGGGCCTCCTCCCCCCGGACCCCAACGTGAGAGGCAGGGGCACACAAGGGCGGAAGAAGCCAGGCTGCGGGCAACACAAGTCACTTTAAACATTTATTTTATTTCTTACAGAGGAAGAGGAATGCCCAAGTCCGGAATCGAACCTGGAACCCCAGTCTGCAGGCCGACGCTCTACCCACGGACACACCGGTCTCGGCGCACACACGCCACTTTATTGCACTTTGGCCGCCGCGACTCCGGGGCGAAGGCGGGGCCGCCAGGGGGCGCTGTGCAGCGCCGTCCCCGCCACTGGAACGCCCGGGGGCCGTCCGACAGCGATGGCCGTGGAGAAGCCGGGGGACCCCACCCGCCCCCGGTAGCAAACCGCACACGGGGAGGCTCCAAACGGGAGCACTTTCCTGTCGGGCAGCACGGAGAGCGCCCCCGCTCGGAGCCGCCCCGAGCGCGGCTGGTCCCGTCGACGACCACAGGCTCCTCAAGGCCGTCCGCGCCCCGATGGGCTGGTGGAGGAAGGAGGGGTCCCCCGCAGGCGCCCCCGGTCGGTGACACCCCAGTGGGGCAGGCCTTCCCGCCCGGGCCCGGAGAGCGCCTGCGCAGTGGAGCCCCGGCCGGGCCTTGTCTCCGGGGCCAGCACCCCCGGCCCCGCAGCAGCAGCGCCGCCCGGTCGGGGGGACTCAGACCGGGGCGGCACTTTGCTCCCAGCACAGAAAGTGCCCCCCCGGTTTGAGTCCCCCAGGCCGAGCTTCCCGAGTGTCCGCGCCCCGACCGACCGACCGACCTACCTGAGGTCCAATCCAGAGCCTGGCCCACGAGGACCCGCTGGGATCCCCACCCCCGGCCTGGGGGGCGGGAAGCGAGAGGCACACGCGGCCCGGGTCTCGCTCTGCCCCCTGAGGAGGCGCGGGAACCGTCGGGGTTCCAGACCATCCCCCCATGTGGGGGGACAGGGGTCCCCACGCCGAGGAGCCCGGGGGCTGAGCCCCCCCCCCCCGCGTGGGTGCCGGGTCCGGGCCCAGGCGGAGGGCAGGGGGGCAGGAAGAGGCCGGGGCGGGGGTTGGATGGAGGAAGAGGGGCGGGGGGACCCCAAAGCCTCCCAGCCCCGCGGGATGGGCGCCGCGTGGCGGGAACCGAACCTGCGGCGGCGGCGGCCGGTCCGGGAGCCTCGTCCCCGCGGTTCCCGCTCCGCCCGGTCCTCCCGCGGGCGGGGGCCCGGAGGGGGACACGGGGGTCCGGGGTGCACTCACCGGTCTGGGGGGGGCGGGGAGGGAGGCAGCTCCTCTGGCCCCAGAGCAGTGAGGGGGGGGTCCGGCCTTCAATCAGGAGACACCCGCCCCCACCCCACCCTCCCCTCCCGGCCTGCTCCACCCGGAGGATGGGGACCCGCTGCCTCCAGCGCGCCCCCTGCTGGGCACGGAGCCCACCACCCGGGCGGGTGCCCTGACCCGGGTGCAGCCTGGCCCCCTTCCCTCCCCAGGCCGAGGACGCGCTACCCACTGTGCCACACCGGCCAGGAGCACGGGTTGGGCCCTGCACTGGCCCGGACTGACCGGGGACCCGGCCACACCGTCAGCACCGCTCTCCGGCCGGCGGACCAGCCGGTCCCGAGCCGCACGTGGCTCTTTGGCGCCCGGAGTTCTCAGCCCCCGGAAGGCGCACAGCAATGGACCTACCGTCTAGTTCAAGTTCCAAACCTGAGGCTCTCCACAGAAATGTCCTTCGTTGTCCTCTTTTGATTTCTCATAGTTATATTCATTTTTTATCGGGAGGAAGAGAGGGATAGAGTTAGAAACATGGATGAGGGAGAAACGTCCACCGCTGGGACGGGGGTCTCTTGCCCGGGTCGGGGTGAAGCCCGGAGGCCCACGGGCGGGGCGAGGGGAGGCCTGGCCGGGGGGACTCTGGTGCAGCCCCAGCCTCCTCCCCGGCCGAAGCCACGACCGGGCCCGTGTGGAGCGCAGAAGGCGGCCGGCCAGGGTCCCCCCTTCACTGGTGTCTGTACCTCCTCTGAGACCAACTTTTTATAAAAAGCCACAAACCCCTCGGCGCAGAACCAGCGTCCAGTTCCGGGAGTAAAGAGGTGGGAGACCAGCCAGGGTCTCTATTGGGGACTCTCCACAGATGGGGTCACTGTGGGGAACCGCCTGGGAAGGCGGGTGAGGGACCTGTGGACTCCCCAAGCCCGCTTCCCTCCCCCTGGGAGGCTGAGCAAGACCCCTGGGCCTGCTTCCCCGTGGTTGTGCTGGGTTCGAGTCCTTCCCCCCCACATCCCTCCCTGGTGCTCCCCCACGTAGAGGGGGACCCTCCTGCAGGTGGCGGTGGGGGGCTCTGAGGTGTGGGCCCCCGCCCTTGCTAGTCTGTGTCCAGACCTGGGAGCCCACAGAACCCCAAGGGGGGAACCCTGTCCCGAGCTCAGAGGCTGAGTGAGGACCCCACCCCCCCATGGGACTCCTCCCTCCGCACCCCAAGGTGAGCGCCAGGGGAACACAAGGGAGGAAGAAGCCAGGCTGCGGGGAAACACAAGTCATTTTAAACATGTTTTATTTCTTACAGAGGAAAAGGAATAGTTAGAAACAATCAGCTGCTTCCATGCCCTTGTCCGGAATCGAACCTGGGGCCCCAGTCTGCAGGCCGACGCTCCATCCAGGGAGCCACGCCGGTTTGGGGGCACACACGCCACTTTATTGCACTTTAGCTGCCGCGACTCCGGGGCCGCCAGGGGGCGCTGTGCAGCGCGCCGTTCCCGCCTCAGGGGCGCCAGGGGGCCCCTCCGACGACGGAGGCTGGGGAGACCCCACCCGCCCCCCGGTAGCAAACCGCCCACGGGGAGGCTCCAAACGGGAGCACTTTCCAGTCCGGCAGCACGGAGAGCGCCCCCGCTCGGAGCCGCCCCGAGCGCGTCTGGTTCCTTCGACGACCACAGGCTCCCCCGAGACCATCCGCACCCCGGTGGGCTGGGGGAGGGGGTGTGGGGTCCCCCGGAGGCGCCCCCGGTCGGTGACGCCCCAATGGAGCAGCACTTTCCGCCCGGGCCCGGAGAGCGCCTGCGCAGTGGAGCCCCGGCCGGGCCTTGTCTCCGGGGCCAGCACCCCCGGCCCCGCAGCAGCAGCGCCGCCCGGTCGGGGGGACTCAGACCGGGGCGGCACTTTGCTCCCAGCACAGAAAGTGCCCCCACAGTTTGAGTCCCCCAAGCCGAGCTTCCCGGGTGTCTGCGCCGTCCGACCGACCGACCGACCTGGCCAGGGCCTGGCCCACAGGACGCACGTGGATCTCCAACCCGCGACCTGGGAGGCGCACGTGGCGCATGTCTCCTTCTGCCCCCCGAGGAGGCCCTGGGACACATCGGGGTTCCAGAAGCCTCCCATGTGGGCTGAGGCACCCACCGCCACCCACGTGGGTGCCGGGTGCAGGCCCAGGAGGGGCCCCTGATGGAGCGGCCGGTGCCCTCAATGCGCCCCCAGCTCCGTCGGATGAGAGCCTCTTGGGAGGGAATCGAACCTGCTGCTCCCTGCGGTGTCAGCCGGTCCAGGATGCCCGTTTTTCAGTTTTCTGCCTCTCCTGGGGACCTGGAAGGTGGACGGGGTGAGTGAGGGGAGGAAAAGGATGAGGAAGGGGTGTCGGAGGCATGAGGACAGGTGAATATCCCAGGGGTACTTACAGATCCGGGGCGCGCAGTGTGGCAGCTCCTCTCCCCAAGACCGAGAAGAGGGTGCCGGGCCCTTAAATAAGGCGAGGAACCCAATCAGCGCCCCCACCAGCTCCCCCCACCCCGGGGAGACCCCTCCCCTGCCCTCCCGCCCGCCCCGCCCCGGCCCACCCACCCCTCCCCGGATGCCAGCGCCTCCCCATCTGGGGATACAGCCCAGGGGAATCTTTAACCTTCATTCCTTAAAAAAAAGCTTTAACCTTTTTAAAGATTATCGTCTTAAAAAAAAAAAAGAAAAAAAATCAGAGTTGGGGGTGCGGCCTGGAGGGGGTCCCTGTGGGGAGGAGAGGGACGCGTGTCATCCGTTCACCAGCAAAGATTTGTTAAAAAGCAATACATCGAAATCAATACATCATATGGATAGTTTAAAAAAAAATCCAAAAGAAAAGGAATCAGACAAACCCTGTCGCTTGGTGGTTTAAAAACAAGCAAAGAGTGAGAGACTGGATTGAAATCGTATAACCAGTGGATGAGGACAATGGGGGGCAGAGGGGGGAAGGGCAGAGGGTGGGATGGGAACTGGGTGGTAGGGAGCTTTGGGGGAGAAAAAGACACGATTGTAATAATCTGAGTAATAAAGATTTATTTAAAAACATAAAAATAAAAACAACAAACACAAAATCCCAGGTTGCTGGGTCATTAGGAAGAAACCCGTATTGTGTAAGGGGAGGTCATACATTCTTTTTTTATTACTCCTCCGAGAGGATTTCGGGGGGAACAGTGGCAAAATGCCGGGGATCGGCCACCCGGACCCGCGCCTCCGGCGGGAATGGAGAGGAACTGTGCCCGGATCCAATCCTTCAACATCGGCGCCGGCTCCTGGACGGGGCGGGCGAGCGGGGCCAGGCGCTCGGCTAGCTCTGGCGGGTGAGCGGGGTGACCGGGGCCGTGGGTTTGGGGGTCCGGAGCCGATTATCCATGGGGAAGGTGATTTTTAATATTTTTTTTTCCTCCTCAGGAGAGCCTGGGGGCATTTTTTCCGCCTTCGCAGGTGGGGTGGGGGAGGAGACGGAGCGCCAGGGGCCAGAGCTGCCGGTTCACACCCTACCAGACCAGACGGGGCGTCCCTTAGATAAAGTGAGGTCCCGAGGGCCTAGGCCGTCCCCGCTGGGGCATTAGGGTTACGGGAGGGGAGGGGAGGGGAGGGGAAATATCTAATCTCTGCAGCACAGTCAATAGAGCTGATTAGGGCGTGATGACTAAGTCTGGAGCGAGGTGGGTGCTGAGGATGCTTGGTGTGCCCCCCAAACCAATACCAGACAATCGGAATGTCAGCGCTCACTGATGAAAACAGGGGTGGGGGGTCAGACCTGCACCCCCACTGTGTGCCCACCAGCCAGAACTGGACCCTCCTGGCTGACGTGGACACAGGAGGAGCTGTGTGACACGGAAACCGGATCTCAGAGCTGGCGGCCCAGAAAGAAGCTCACTACAGACGGATTCCTCTGCCTCTCAGCATAAATAGTATTACCTGTCTCGTTTTTTATTCTTATAAGTGTATTTCCAGTAGGACTCGATCTCACACATCTGGGGGAAACGGGGAACCACACAGACGGATGGACAAGGAGCCGTGGGTCGGACGGCCGGGCCTCAGGGGAGGGGGGGTGAAAGGAGAGACCCACCAGAGGACTTGTGAGCTTCTCCCCCGCCCCCTGGTGATCGGGTGACCCTGGGCCAATGTGAGCTCTACGTCTCCAGCGAACCTCTTTGCTCTTTAACCAACCATCCTTTTTTTTTTGTTTTTAACCAACACTTCCCTCTTGTAACCAAGCCTTCCTTCGCTGTTCACGGTTCTTTGTGAGGAAAGTACTACCTGAGTCCCCTTTCCTTCCCCGTTAGCCCCCCTCCAGCCCGGCCCCGACCCCCCACCCCCCCAGGCTCCCTCCATCCTGGGGCCATTGTTATGTGCATGCAAGGTCCTTCCGACTAACAATTCTTCTTTTTTAAATTTTTTTTAAATTAAGGTGTTCTATGTGTACCTTCTTCCCATTTTTAAAATTAAGGTATTAATATGTGTACCTTTTCCCCCCATTTTTTAAAAAAATTAAGGTATTATATGTGTACCTTTTTCCCATTTTTAAAATTAAGGTATTAATATGTGTATTTTTCCCCCATTTTTTATTTTATTTTTTTTAAATATATTTTATTGATATTTTACAGAGAGGAAGGGAGAGAGATAGAGAGCTAAAATCATCGATGAGAAACATCGACCAGCTGCCTCCTGCACGGCCCCCATTGGGGATGTGCCCTCAACCAAGGCACATGCCCTTGACCGGAATCGAACCTGGGACCCTTCAGTCTGCACACCGACGCTCTATCCACTGAGCCACACGGGCTTCGGCTAAAATAAACCTTTATTGCCCAGATTATTACAATTGTTTCTCCCATCCCCCGTCCCTCATAGCTCCCTTCCACCCTAAAATTTCCCGTTATTTCTTTCTCAGGAGGAGAGGAAGGGGACCCCAGAGCCCCAGCACGGCGGTGGGGGAGGCCCAGGGCGGACGGGGGAACCTGGCCTCCCAGGACTTCTCTCCCGGCCACAGTCTCCTGGGCCTCCATGTGCAAATCACTGCAGCTCCCCTCCCTGGTCCTCCCCTCCCCTCCCCTCCCCTCCCCTCCCCGCCTGCCCCGGGCTCAGCTCCCTCGGACCCATCCCCACTCCGGGGAGAACCAGTTTCTCGGGTGCAAAGCCCAACTTCCTCTTTTGCAATAATCTGATCAGTGAAATCCTTCATTCTGTGGGGCTCTTATCTGCACCCGGGGCTGGGCCGATAACCCTGTTTCTGAAGTGGGAAGGAATGCCTCCGTTATCTGCACCGCCTGCAGGGAGCTGGGGCTGGGTCTGGGGGGGAGAGGGGGCTGGGGAGGGCTCTCCCCCCATCGGCTGCCTCTCCGGGGCCCTGGAGCCCGAGGCGCCTCGGGGTGCTGCGACTGACACCCCCGAGTCAATCCACATGGATATCCTGTGCCGTCTGAACCAGTTCCTACGGCCTCATGCTTTTTTTCCTATTTTTTTTAAATTAAGAAAACTTTTTTTGTTGTTCACCTAAAAACATATTTGACATCAGAACCATTGTACAATGCTTTTCATAGAATCCGAGCCTTAACATAATGAACATACAAATTACCCTAAAAGGCAATTTATCATGTTTACTAGACCCAAGTATTTAAAAAGTAGCCCTGGCTGGTTTGTCTCCGTGGGAGGAGCGTCCGCCTGCGGACTTGAGGGGTCCCGGGTTCGAGTCCAGCCAAGGGCATGTGCCTGGGTTGCGGGCTCCATCCCCAGGCCTGGTGGGGCGCAGGCAGGAGAGAGCCACGTTTACCTCTCTGTCTCTTCCCTTCCGCTCTCTCTCTCTCTCTCTCTCTCTCTCTCTCAATCCCTGTGGGGGGGGCCGCACGGCAGAATCCTCAGTGAGGATTAACAAGAACAGAAAGAATAAAAAAACAACCGAAAAAATCCTGGCCTGGGTGGGGTTCCCCAATGAGGGATGAGGCCCCACTGTGGTTATTACCCAAACTCTGCCCCTGCTCTTGAGGGAGGCCGCGTGGCACCCCCTTGCTCCCCAACTCGCTCAGGCTGCCCCCCCCACACCCTCCCACACCCACACACTAGTGCAACCAGCGGAGCCTGCATCCGAAGCCATCGGCCCGGCTCTCCACACCTGGCCCCCCAAGGCGCCGGCTCCCCCAGACGGCCCCCCAGCCCCCAGGCCTGGCCCCCAGGCTCGGAGGAGCAATCAACCTAAATTGTCCTAAATGCTCCATGGCCTGGCCCCTGGTCTCTCTGTCCCCAGGCGGTGGCCGGCCTGGCTGGCTGGCTGTGTGCACGGCTGAGAATTTTGCTTTTGGAAATTGATTGGGGGGAGGGGTGATTGGGGGATGTAAGGGGGGTGAGGAATCCCAGAAGTGGGGTGCACATTTCAGGACTGGTGACCCTGCCGGGGAAATTCACATTTCCATGTTCATAAAGGAAGGTGTGATGGGAGCCCTAGCCAGTGTGGCCCAGTGGGTAGAGCGCTGGCCTGCAGACTCAAGGGTCCCGGGTTCGATCCCAATAAAAGGGCATGTGCCTCAGTGGCGGCCACATCCCCAGTGAGGAGTGTGCAGGAGGCAGCTGGTCGCTGCTTCTCTCTCATTGATGTTTCTAGCTCTCTGTCCCTCTCCCTTCCTCTCTGTGAAAAATCAATAATATTATATATAATATATATATATATCCTGTTCCCCCCAAAAATAAGACAATGTCTTATATTAATTTTTTGCTCCCAAAGACACGCTGAGTCTTATGTTCAGGGGATGTCTTATTTTTCCATGAAGAAAAATACGGCACACATTTATTGTTAAATGAAAATAAAGGAAATTTATCACCTGTCTACGGTACAGTGGTACGGTAGTTGTCAACACAAACCAGACACACTGTGAATCCTGGGGGCCTTATTTTGGGGGGTGAGGTGCCTTATATCTCACTCAGAAAGAAACCTGTAAGTAGGTCTTATTTTCGGAGGATGTCATATTGGATCGGCTGCCTCCCGCACGCCCCCCTCATGGGGATGGAGCCCCCCACCCCGGCCTGTGCTTAGACTGGGAACCCACCGGGACCTCCTGGTCGTAGGCCGGGCTCGTGTCCCTTTCCGTGGCGGTTGGGTGGCTTGTTCCCCACTCCTTCCGGGTCCGACGGCCTCGGGGGGGAGGCCAAGGGAGCTCAGCTCCTAGGATAGCGCAGAAAAATGGGGGTTTGTGGCCCAAGAGGCCAGTGAGTGGGGGGGCCAGCGGGCTGGGCGTCACCCAGAGGCCAAAGCCCTTATAGAGGCTCCCCAGAACTGTCCTCGCTGGGGGCAGGCCACGGGCCCGGGCAGAGCGGGGTGGAGGGCGAGGCACTGGAGAGCAGGAGCAGAGACGGAGGGTGGAGGGGAGGATCAGCCAGGGCTGGGCTGGGCAGGCCGGGGGCAAGGACGGGGAGGGGTGGAGGCTGCGATCCCATTCCTAATCCTCCCCTGGGGTGGGGTGGGGTGGGGTGGGGTGGGGTGATGGGGGTTTGGGAGAAGGTTGGTGGGGGTGGGGTGGGGGTGATGGGGGTTTGGGGGAAGGTAATGGGGGTGGGGATAGGGTGATGGGGGTTTGGGGGAAGGCTGGTGGGGGTGGGGATGGGGGTGATCGGAAGGGGAAATGGGGACTCGGCGGCCTGCATTCCTCCCTCCCCAGGACTCAGGAAAGACACTTAGACCCTCATTCAGGGGAAGAATGAGGCGGGAGGAGCCGCCCAGAGGACGGGTGGGCTCCCGCAGGACAAAAGAGCCGCCACAATGGCACATTCAGATGCGGCTGGTGCCTGGGGCGGGGGGTGGGGTGGGGTGGGGGGCACCCTCCCATTCCTTGGATTTCTAAGAATTTTCCAGCCCTCAGGGAAGGGTTTTCCTTTTTTTTTTTCATGAATTGGGAGACCCGGTGATTTTTTCAAATTTATTTTGGAAGGTTTTTTTTACAACACAAAATTTCATTTTTTTAAAAAATGTACGTTCTATGGACAGAAGAGCTACAGAGCGACCATCTGCCCCGTCAGCAGTTCCTCCTGTCAATCATTGCGTCCTGTCCATGAACATGGTATGCTGTATGCTTGTCACAGTTCATGAACCCACATTGGCATGAGCTGCAGCCTAAACTTTATATTTTCTCAGGTGTTTTATTTTTTAACCTAATGTCCTTTTTCTGCCCACCCAAGAGGCCACATTCCATTTAGTTGTCTCCTTCCTTCCTTCTTTCCTTCCTTCCTTCCTTCCTTCCTTCCTTCCTTCCTTCCATTTTTATTGATTTCAGAGATGGAGGGAGAGACAGAAACACCGCTGATGAGAGAGAATCACTCATTTGCTGCCTCCTGCACACCAGCTAGGCCCATGGTTGGCAAACTGCGGCTGGCGATTTTGAAGACGTGGCATTAGAAGAAGTTTAAGTTTAAAAAATGTGGCCCTCCAAAGAAACTTCAATCGTTGTGCTGCTGGTATTTGGCTCCGTTGACTCATGAGTTTGCCGACCACTGCTTAAGCCATAACCCTTACCCAGGAGTTTTGACTTCAGGTTAAAGACATGAATACATTTGCTGAATTCCTTTACAACTAAATAACAGATATTGTTATAAATAAAAATTTTTTAAAAGGGGGGAAAAAAAGACATCAGTACACTATTAAAATGTTTTTTAAGTGTTTTTCCCAAAGGCAGTTGGTTTGCCAACCAACCACTGCCCTAGGGGACTGAGCCGGCAACCCAGGCATGTGCCCCTGGCCGGAATCGAACCCGAGGCCCTTCCGTCTGCAGGCCGACGCTCTGTCCACTGAGCAGCTAGCCAGGGGACTCTTTCTCTTTCAATTTAATGTTTTTTACATTGATCTGAGAGAGAGACTGACGGGGATTGAACCTGCAACCTTGACATGTCAGCACGATCTCTTGCTCTCCCCTCCGCTCCTTCCCCAGCAGCCCAAGAGGAGAGTGCCAGCGTGGTCAGGCTGCTTTTGTTCCGGCCTCCGGTCCAGTGTAAGAACCCATGGTGGCCCTCGAGTCAGAAAGTTTGCCCACCCCTGTACTAAGATCACAGGCTCGAACGTGTTTTACTGATGGGGTACTTGTTAAAAACCCCGATAGTCTGTGGGGAGATGGGGGAGAGGACCCTGGGGGGAGAGGGAAGGGGATTGATGTAATACTAACAACAATAAAGTTTTATTTTCTTAAAAATATCTGAGAGCCCAGGACAGGAGGAAGCAGGGCAGAGAGCCGGCGGGGGAGGGAGCCGGCGGGGAGGGGGCCGACGGGCGGGTCGGCTCGGGGAAGCCGCTCTGGGCCCGGCTGTCCGCCCTGCGGCCTCCCAACCACCGGCCGGCCCATAGGATCCGGCTGATGGCAATCCCCGTCAGGTCCCACGGAAAGGCTGGAAAACACGATTCCCCTCCAGGGCCGAGCCCACGCTCCCCGCTTCTGGGGGGCAAAATGCCGGGCTGCTCACTTCAGAGAATAGGTTCTGATGGGGGTTTTTTTTGTGTGTGTTTTTTAAATTTATTTTTATTGGTTTCAGAGAAGAAGGGACCAGGAGAGAGAGAGAGAGAGAGAGAGAGAGAGAGAGAGAGACATCAAGGAGAAGGCACCGAGCCAAAATCTGATGACAATGTTGAGGCCAATAGATTTTTTTCTTTTTCTTTTTCCCCATTTAAACATTAAGAATAAAGCTCTCCTATTATAACCAATCGCAAGCAATGCCAATGCAAACACCAAACCATATCACACGTCACCCTTTTTAAAACTTGAAAATCTCAAGAGCAAAACCCTGGCTATTAAATAATAACAAAACAATGCCAACGAAAAACAGCAGCGAGGAAGAAATCAACACTGCAAGACAGGCTCACACTTTTAGCTGCTAGATAAAAAGTTTCTTTTGCTGCTGGTTCATATTTTTTGAATTTTTTTTTTTTTTTTGCAGAGTAGTGACAAGAAATTTCTCTTGTATTTCTGTAGAATCTACAGATCGGGGGTGGGGTGTAATCTCATGTTCTCTGTTGGGTATTTACTAGGCAGGATGGGCCTGAGTGTATTTTAAATTTTGTTTTCCCTATCTTTTTATTTAAAAAAAATTCTCTATTTCTTCTCTCTCTCTCTCTCTCTTCTCCCTTCTCTCTCTCTCTCTCTCTCTCTCTCTCTCTCTCTCTCTCTCTCTCTCTCTCTCTCTCTCTGAATCCTGATGCACTTACTTGTTGAACAAGTATTAGTTGAAATCGAGGCTTTCCCGGGCCCCAATCCCACAGCGAAAAGGTGACGATACTACCCGTGTTTCCCCGAAAATAAGACCTACTTCATGGAAACATAATGCATCCCCTGAAAATAAGACCTAGCGCATCTTTGGGAGCAAAAATTCATATGAGACACTGTCTTATTTTCGGGGAAACAGGGTAGTAGACTTCCTTAGTACTTGGGACCCAAAGCTGAAATGGCTAAAGCCTTTGGCAGTTGTGAGGTTGGTTGTGGGGTTGTGAGGTTATGAGTAGGGGAGCCAGGCCGGGGCGGCTAGCCCCCCAAGATCTGGTGGGTCTTATGAAAGGAACCCTAAAGCCCACGTTGGAAGCAACCATCTTTCCTCTTCCAATTTGGGCCTGGCCGTTGGGGGCGGCGGGGGCGGCGGGGGCAGGGGATTAGCTGACAATAACGTCGATTAACAGGAGAAAAGCCGAGGCCGGGGGACCTCCCCGTCAATGGGAGCCGGAGGAGCCGCCGGGGGGAGAGGATTCCGCCATCAGCCTAACAATGAGGGTGTGAGGCCCCCCGGGGCGGGCCGCTGGCCTTGGGCCTTTCTGATGCTCCGGCTCCCGGCAGTCTGCCGCCCCGGCTGGGCAGGAAGCGCCCTCGGAGGGGGGTGGATCTGCTGATCCCTCGGGGGGCCCTGGGGGAGGGAGGGGGCCCCGGAAAACCCCAGATCCTCATTTTCAACCTATCCAAGGCAGAGACTATTTACTTTTTATTTTTATTATATTTTTAGATGAAACAGGTGAGTTTTCTGGTCAAACGTGAGTTATTCTACAAAAACTCAGGAGTGTTGCAATATGACTTGCCCGTCAAAAGCCTTTCAGAACTCTGGGCAGACGGCAGCTTCAGGCATGAGTATAAGGAACATTTTTTTTTTTCTGGTTTTACCTGCCAGTTATCACTGATGTCAAGGGAGTGACTTTAACAGGGGTGGGCAAACTTTTTGACTCGAGGGCCACCATGGGTTCTTACACTGGACCGGAGGGCCGGAACAAAAGCAACCTGATCATGCTGACACTCTCCTCTTGGGCTGCTGGGGAAGGAGCGGAGGGGAGAGCAAGAGAACCCTCCGCTCTTTCGGCTCCGCGGGCCGGATAGAACAGCCGGACGGGCCGGATCCGGCCCCCGCGGGCCGTAGTTTGCCCACGGCTGCTTTAGGACGTTCACCGAGGTGGTAAAATCTCAAAGAGCCCATGTTCACCAGGGAAAGGCTCGGGGAGGCTCCAGGAATGTCCCCCCGACGTGAATCCTGGAAATGTAACTGGGGTCCGGGCCCGGAGGGAGGGCGGGAGGGTGGCCAAAGCCGCCGACGGAAGAAATGCAGGAAGGGAACAAGTCACAAAGGGTGAGAAAAGAAAAAGAAAGAAAAGAAAAGATGTCTTGGAGCTTAGGAAGGCAGGCACATGCGAAGGAACACTCCAGAGGGGAGAGAGATGGAGAGCCAGGATTTCTTCCTGCGTCTCCTGTGGCCCAAATGTTTTGGGGATAAAGACAACAAAATAGTCTTTAAAAAACACACACACATAGTATTTATTTCTCTTTTCAAGTGTTTATTCCTGTTATTTGCTTTTTAAAAAAAAATAGATATGCTTTATTGATTTTTTTTTTTTAACAGAGAGAAAGGGAGAGGGATAGAGAGTTGGAAACATCAGATGAGAGAGGAACATCGACCAGCTGCCTCCTGCACACCCCCCATGGGGATGTGCCCGCAACCAAGGCACATGCCCCAGACCGGAATCGAACCTGGGACCCCTCAGTCCGCAGGCCGACGCTCTATCCACTGAGCCAAACAGGCCAGGGCTTTATTGACTGATTTTTGAGAGAAAAGGAAGGGGAGAGAGACATTGATTGGTGGTTCCACTTCCCTGTGCATTCATGGGCTGATGCTTGCATGTGCCTGACCGGGGATTGAACCCACAACTTGGGTGTTATCAGGACGATGCTCCAACCCAAGCTCGGAGCCACAGGGGCCAGACAGCTAATGATCCTCACAGTTCCTGCGGGTGGAAAAGGGGCCAGACACCCACCCTGACAGGCTCAGGGGCAGCCGGCATGGCGGGCCCCACAGACCCAGACACCAGCGTGGCCATAAAAATTCCTCACCGGCAGAGTCATGGCGGGGCCTGTGGCTTCCGGGACAAAGGTCAGCCCCGACCCTCACCCAGCCGGCCCGTCGGCTCTGCGTCTTCGAGGGCATCCCTGGGGGCCTCTGTGCCCTCATAGGTTATTTTAAAGACTTGGAACCAGCCGAAACCGGTGTGGCTCAGTGGATAGAGCGTCGGCCTGCGGACTGAAGGGTCCCGGGTTCGATTCTGGACAAGGGCATGTACCTTGGTTGCGGGCACATCCCCGGTGGGGGGGGATGCAGGAGGCGGCTGGTCGGTGTTTCTGACTCTATCCTTCTCCCTCCCTCTCTGTAAAAAAAATAAAATAAAAAAGCAATAAAATATATTTAAATAAATAAATACATACTTGGATCCAGTTGAACACTTCATCACATTTTTAAATCAAAGCAGAGAATAAAACGAATCGGGGGGGGGGGGGAATGTTGGAAACCTACATCCTCCTGGGAAATTCCCAGTGCAGGGTTCGAGGAGGAGAAACGATTCAAACCTGTGTGACTTCATTTTTTCCATTCTTTCCAGAAATTCTGTTCTTTCCCTTCCTCTGGCTGTGACACCAACCCGGGGCGGGAAGTTCCCGGGAAAGAAGGCAGTCAGCACCGGGCATGTGACCGCCTGGGGGCCAGGACAAGCCAGCGCTGTGTTTAAGGTCATCGGTGTTTTAAGGACAAAAAGCTCGTATGTACCTCAAATTTACCAGGGTTTGATTGGCCCATTTTATTTTTTTATTTAAATATACTTTACTGATTTTTTTTATAGAGAGGAAGAGAGAGGGATAGCGAGGTAGAAACATCGAGGAGAAACTTCCATCAGCTGCCTCCTGCACACCCCCCACTGGGGATGTGCCCGCAACCAAGGTACATGCCCTTGACCGGAATCGAACCCGGGACCCTTCAGTCTGCAGGCCGAGGCTCTATCCACTGAGCCAAACCGGTTTCGGCTGACTGGCCCATTTTATAAAAGAAGAGAACGAAACATGGAAGATTAACTAAAGAAATTACTAAAAAAACAAAAACAAAATAAACAAACAAAAAACAAAAAAACAAAGAAAGAATTTTTAAAAAAGGAGAAAAAAAAAAAGAACGGGCTAAGTGGCGGCGTTGGGGTTTGAACCCAGGACCCGGCTCGGAGAGGATCCTCTCCCTCCAGGCCCCGCCTCCGCAGTTCGGGTTTGGCCCCGCCTCCTCCGGGAGAGGAAACGTTTGCGGACAGCGCGGCAGCTCCGCCGCGGACGGCCTTGCCCGGAGCGCCCCCTGGTGGCCGGAGTGGCAAAGCGCACCTCTGGTTGGCGCCACTTTTTGTGTTTGTGAAGGCCATTGGGATGGAGGCCAAATTTGGTTTACGGACCTGCATCCCTAAGATCCTTTTTCTTTTTAACTCGATTGTTGAAAATGTTACATAGGTCCTCCTTTCCCCCCCATTCACCTCTTCCAGCCCCTCCCGTCTCCCCTCCCCACCCCCCACCCCCAGGCCCTCACCAGCCAGTTGTCTGTATCTATGGATTATGCATATACACGGAGTGGCCAGATGATGATGATCTCTGAACGCATAATAGCCTGGCCACTCAGTGTATATCCGATATAGCAAAAGGCTAATATGCAAATTGTCCCCTCCACCAGGAGTTCGACCAGCAGGCAGGCCGGCCAACCGCCCATGTCCCCTCCCCCTGGCCAGGCTGGCCGGACCCCACCCATGCACGAATTCATGCACTGGGCCTCTAATATATATATCCGAAACTGATTTGGCTCAGTGGATAGAGCCACTCAGTTGGTCTGCGGACTGAAAGGTCCCAGGTTCGATTCCGCTCAAGAGCATGGACCTTGGTTGTGGGCACATCCCCAGTAGGAGGTATGCAAGAGGCAGCTGATCGATGATCCTCTCTCAGCCATGTTTCTAATTCTCTATCCCTCTCTCTTCCTCTCTGTAAAAAAAATCAATAAAATATATTTTTAAAATATATAATATATATAGATAGACATAGATATAAATATCTATAGATATGTATGTATATATAAACACATATATATGCCAGATTGTTGTGCATTCAGAGATCATAATAAATAATAATCTGGCCACTCAGTGTATACATCTATTATTGATTTCAGAGAGGAAGGGAGAGAGATAGATACATCAATAATGAGAGAGAATCATTGATTGGCTGCCTCCTGCACGCCCCCTCCTGGGGGGAATTGAGCCCACAGCCTGGGCAGGTGCCCTTGGCCAGAATTGAACCTGGGACCCTTGAGTCCGCAGGCTGACATTCTATCCACTGAGCCAAACGGGTTAGGGCCCCTTAAATTTTAAAAAATATATATTTTTTATTGATTTCAGAGAAGGGTGAGGGAGAGAGAGAGAAACATCAACGAGGAGAGAGAAGCACTGATCGGCTGCCTCCCACACGCCCCCGACTGGGGATCGAGCCTGCAACCTGGGCACGTGCTCTTGACGGGAATCAAACCTGGGACCCTTCCGTCCGCAGGCCGCCGATGCCCCATCCACTAAGCCACACCGCCCAGCTGCGTCCAAAGCTGTTGAGGTGTGAGGGAACACAGATGGGAGACCTGAACCTCCCCCTCTCCCTCCGGTTGGGCCTGGGTGACCGTGCCTGGGCCTGCTGCCGGCTGTGTGTTTGTGTGTTTGTGTGTGTGTGTGTGTGTGTGTGTGTGTGTGTGTAAAGTTGAGGATGTGAGGTGGTTCAGGATGAGTCACCCCAGCCACGCCCTGTGGCATGCGGAATTTCCTATTTTTTCCTTAGGTATATTTTCTCCATTGTCTTCAGAGAGAGGTAGGGGACGGCAGGGCATGGAAGAGACACAGAAGAGAGAGAAAAACATCTAAGACACATCCATGGGTTGCCCCCAGGCCCTTCCGGGGACGGAGGGGGGGGCACTGACCCTGCAGCCCAGGTGTGGGGCCCTGGACTGGGAATCGAACCCTGGACCCTTTGGGAGGTGAGCTGACAATGATGCTCTAACCGCTGAGCCCAGGGGCCCAGGGCGGTATGCAGAGCATTTAAGGCCCAGGGGCTGCGGGGTAACCTTTGACCTTTCCCACTGGCCGCCTAAAGGAATGTAAGATAGAGGATCTGATGGGGGCGGGAAGGAGGTGGCCCCGGAGACAAGGGGAGTTTAGTGTAAACTCCTGTGTGAGGGGCGGGGACTGGGGTCCAAGTCCTCCCGGCCCCTTTGTTCCGAGACGGCCCGGCAACCGGCGGAAAAATGTTAGCTCTCCATCCCCTATGAGCGGCCCTACTGCCCTCCCGCTCTACTGCCCTCCGGATCTGGGCCCCTGCCTCCCCCTACTCGGTCCAGAAAGACACACGCCCCCGAGATGGCCTTCTTGTTTGGGGAATCTTTTTTATTTAAAAAGATATATTTTGTTGATTTTTTTTTACAGAGGAAGGGAGAGGGATAGAGTTAGAAACATCAATGAGAGAGAAGTATCCATCAGCTGCCTCCTGCACGCCTCCTACAGGGGATGTGCCTGCAACCAAGGTACATGCCCTTGACCGGAATCAAACCTGGGACATTTCAGTCCGCAGGCTGATGCTCTACCCACTGAGCCAAACCGGTTTCGGCCTTTAAAAAAATTTTTTTTAATATATTTTTATTGATTTCAGAGAGGAAGGGAGAAGAGAGAGAGAGACATCCATGATGAGAGAGAATCACTGAGCGGTGGCCTCCAGCACGCCCCCTACTGGGGATCAAGTCTGCAACACGGGCATGTGCCCTTGGCGGGAATCGAACCTGGGACCCTTTAGTCCCCAGGTGGATGCTCTATCCACTGAGCCACACCAGCTAGGGCCGTGTTTTGGGAATCTTCAGGCTTACGTGAATTCCCTGGGCACAACACAAGCATAGAACTCAATTTTCTCCTCCGGCCCATGTGGCTCAGCAGTTGAGTATCCACCCAGGAACCAGGAGGTCACGGTTTCAGTTCCAGGTCAGGGTACATGCCTGGGATGCGGGCTCGGTCCCCAGTGTGGGGCATGCAGGAGGCAGCCAATCGATGATGTTCCTCTCTCACTGATGTTTCTATCTCCCCTCCCCCCTCTCTTCCGCTCTGGAATCAATAAAAAATGTATGTGGGGATGGGAAGGGGGGGGGATAAAAAGATTATTCTTTCTATAAAATAAATAAATAATATTTTAAAAAATTAAAGCCCTAGCTGGTTCGGTTCAGTGGATAGAGCGTCCGCCTGGGGACTGAAGGGTCCCAGGTTCGATTCCAGCCAAGGGCACAGGCCTGGGATGTGGGCTCGATCCCCAGTAGGGGACGTGCAGGAGGCAGCTGATCAATGACACTCTCTCAATCATGGATGCTTCCATCTCTCTCTCTCTCTCCCTTCCTCTCCGAAATCAATAAAAATATATATATTAAAAAATTAATTTAAAATAAATTTTAAAATATTCTATTGTATGAATACCACATTTTCTTTTTTAAAAATATTTTTATTGATTTTTAAAAAAATTTTTTAGTGTGAGAGAGGAAGGGAGACAGAGAGCAAGATAGAAACATAGATGAATCAGACATCAATTGGCCGTCTCCTGCATGACCCACACTGGGGATCGAGCCCACAACCCGGGCCTGTGCCCCGACCGGAATGGAACCCTGACCTCCTGGTTCACAGGTTGAAGCTCAACCACTGAGCCCCACCGGCCAGGTTCCCACAATTTTTGATTTAGACACTTTTTTTGGTACTTTAAAAAAAAAAATCTTTATTGCTCAGATTATTACAATTGTTTCTCCTTTTTCTCCCCCAAAGCTCCCTACTACCCAGTTCCTATCCCACCCTCTGCCCTTCCCCCTCTCCCCCCATTGTCCTCATCCATTGGTTACACGATTTCAATCCAGTCTCTCACTGCCCC
This sequence comes from Vespertilio murinus, assembly GCA_963924515.1. Lineage (NCBI taxonomy): Eukaryota > Metazoa > Chordata > Mammalia > Chiroptera > Vespertilionidae > Vespertilio > Vespertilio murinus. The sequence continues at coordinate 47,676,246 of OZ004716.1, read as the reverse complement.
CCACCCCCTGATCCTCCTGATAATTACCAGTCCACTCCCCTTCTTTGCCCTGATTCTACTATAGTCACCACTTTATTCTGTTCCTCAGATTTTTTTTCTTTTTTTTTCTTTCCGTATATGAATTTCAAGTGGGGCACTCTCTCCCATCTGTTTTTGTAGGGAAATACAACAGAGTGTTCTGTAGCTAATGGCTGCAGACTGTCCAAATGTGTCAGGACCACAAGAATAGAATCCGCTCCTCCTCCGGTTCACACCGCCCCTCTGGTTCACACCACCCCTCTGGTTCACACCGCTCCTCCGGGTCACATGGCTCCCCCGGGTCACACCGCCCCCGACACTTTTAATTGACAAAAGCACTTGGCCCAGAGCCCAAGGACAAGCTAAGCCCCAGATTCCTGAAGCCGGCGTCCCTCCCAGAGCCCCACTTCCCCAGCTGCAGGATGGGGTGACGCCATTGTCCGCCTCAGGAGAGGGTTTCTGAGAAAACCCCGGAAGGAGCAGGGTTCAGGGGTCGTGCGGAGGGTTTACTGGGTGAGAAGGGTGAAGGGGTAAGAAGTACAAACTGGCCCCATTCCTTTGGTTCAGTGGACAGTGCATCGGCCTGTGGACTGAAGGGTCCCGGGTTCGATTCCAGTCGAGGGCACATGCCTGGGTGGTGGGCTCGGTGCCCAGTGGGGATAGTGCAAGAGGCAGCCGATCAATGGCTCTCTCATCATTGATGTTTCTCTCCTCTCTCTCCCTCTCCCTTTCTCTCTGATATCAATGAAACTATTTTTAAAGGAGTCCCAAGGATTCACCTTTTCTAACCAGTCTTCTGGGGGCAACTGTTCCTTTCATTGTTCCAGAAGCCTGGGTGTCAGAGCCCTACAATCGATATGAGAAGATCACAGGCTCAACCGTGCCTTACTGCCCTCGCCAGCGTGGCTCAGTGGGTAGAGCGCCGGCCTGCAGACTGAAAGGCCAAGGTCATGAACCTTGGCTGTGGGCACGTCCAGCTGATCGATGTTTCTCTCTCATTGGCGTTTCTAACTCTCTATCCCTGTCCCTTCCTCTCTGTAAAAACAAAACAAAACAAAAAACAATAAAACATATAGAAAGAATTTTAGTGAATTTATTTGAACCAAACCGTGGACAGGTGCCGGGGAAGCGGAGCCTCAGGGATGGAGATAAAGCCCCGGAGAAGGGCGGGCGCCATCTGCATTCACACATCGCCATCAGGGGAGGGTTACGGGTGGGGTGACAGGACATCCATTGGTGACGGGTTAGGGAGGTGGACACGTGCATGTGGACACAGGGAGCGGGAACAGGCCTCGTCTTCCCGCGGGGCCACCTGCTCTCTCTGGAGGGGCCCAGGGGTGCTCTTTGTGGGGGGACATCTCCTTCCTCTCCCCGGGGCTGGGGGCCCCCTGTCCGCCTGGCGGGGTGAGAGCGCATCTCCGCGCCCCGTGCGCCCTGGGCGCGTCTCCGCCTCTCCACGCGGACACGGAGCCGCCTCTCCACGCGGACACGGAGCCGCCTCTCCACGCGGACACGGAGCCGGGCCCGGGGCGCCCGCCCTCACCCCCCAGAGGCCCCGAGGCCCCGGGACCGGAGATGCTCCGGCGCCAGGCGGTCCCCCGGCGTCCGCGTCCGTCCGTGTCCCCCTAGAGCCGGGTCTGCGCGCCGGGGGCGGCCTCGGGGCTGTGCCGGATCCCGTAGCCGAAGTAGATGGCGAAGCCTGGGGGACACGGGGGTGAGCGGGGCTCCGGGGAGGGCGCCCCGGGGCAGCTGGGCGGGGACGGGGGCGGGGGAGCTGGGCTTCGGTCCCCCCACCCCCCTGACCCCCCCAAAGAGGCCGCGTACCCATCGCCATCCAGATGCCGAACTGGGCCCAGGTCCTGGCGGGCATCTGCATCATCAGGTACATGTTCACGAAGATGCTGGCGAGGGGCAGCACGGGCAGCGCGGGCACCTGGGGGCGCGGCCGGGGCACCCTGAGCTCAACAGGGGTCCGGAGGGAGACCCCGCCTCTGGGCGGCCACGCCCCCCAGGCCTGGTGGGCAGGGCTCCCAGCTCAGGCTCCCAAGTGCATATGGGTGGAGTCTGTGCGTGCGAGCCCCGCCCCTTGCCCCCCATTGGTCTGGGAGGCAGCAGAGGCCGCGCCCCCAGGCCTGGTAGGCGGGGCTCCCAGTCAGGCTCCCAGTGCATGTGGGTGGGGCCCATGTATGCGAGCCCCGCCCCCCATTGGTCCAGGAGGCGGGCGGAGGCCACGCCCCCATGCCTCGTAGGAGGGTCACCCAGGTGCAGTGGGGACTGGTCCCTGTGTGTGAGCCCCGCCCCCTGTCCCCATTGGTCCGGGAGGCGGTGGTGGCCACGCCCCCAAAGCCTAGGAGATGGGACTCACAGCACAGGCTCCCTGGTGCAGTGGGGGCGGGGTCTGTGCATGCGAGCCCCCGCCCCCTGACGCCCATTGGTCTGGGAGGCGGCAGAGGCCGCGCCCCCAGGCCTGGTAGGCGGGGCTCCCAGGTGCAGTGGGGGCGGGGTCCGTGCGTGCGAGTCACGCCCCCTACCCCCATTGGTCCGGGAGGCGGCGGTGGCCACGCCCCCGGGGTCACAGGTCACCCACCTTGAAGCGGAGCGCGGCCCGGCTCTGCGGCTGCCGCCAGAGGGCGCCCGTGAGCGCCGCCACCAGCAGCAGCAGCAGCGCCGTCCCCGCGGCGGCCAGCGGGTCCCCGGAGGCCAGGCGGCCGGGCCACCGCGCCAGGACCAGGCTCAGGGCGGTCAGCAGCACGGCTGGGGGGGGGGGGAAGGGGTCAAGGTCAGAGGCCAAAGGTCACATCGCACCCTCACGCCGCCCTCACCCACCGGGGCCGCCCTGCCCGGCCCGGGTCACACAGCGGGCAGAGCCCAGGCCCGGGCACCTCAGGGTCACGGGCTCGATTCGGGGACAGGCGCCTGGGTTCCGGGTCCGACAACCTCGTGCGGGGAGGCGTCCCGGCTCTGTGTCTCCCTCCTGTCCAGGTTTCTACCCCCGACCCACCCCCACCCCCAGGTCCGCTCTCTCTAAACATCAGTGGGAGGCCCGGGCCGGTGTGGCTCAGCGGATAGAGCGTCGGCCTGCGGACTGAAGGGTCCCGGGTTCGATTCCCGTCAAGGGCATGGGCCTTGGCTGCGGGCACATCCCCGGTGGGGGGTGTGCAGGAGGCAGCTGATGGATGTTCCTCTCTCATCCATGTTTCTAGCTGTCTATCCCTCTCCCTTCCTCTCTGTAAAAAATCAATGAAGTATATATTTAAAAATAAAAAATATTTTTATTGAATTTTTACAGAGAGGAAGGGAAAAGAAAGAGAATTAGAAACATTGATGAGAAACATCGATCAGGTGCCTCCTGCACATCCCCTGTGAGTGGGGATGTGCCTGCAACCAAGGTCCATGCCCTTGACTGGAATCGAACCCGGAACCTTTCAGCCCGCAGGCCGACGCTCTATCCACTGAGCTAAACTGCATTCAGCCAATAAAACTATATATTAAAAAATTGGCCAAAACCGGCTTGACTCAGTGGTAGAGCGTCAGCCTGCGGACTGAAAGGTCCCGGGTTCGATTCCGGTCAAGGGCATGTACCTTGGTTGCAGGCACATCCCCAGTGGGGGGTGTGCAGGAGGCGGCTGGTCGATGTTTCTCTCCCATCAGTGTTTCTAACTCTCTATCCCTCTCCCTTCCTCTCTGTAAAAAAATCAATAAAATATATATTTTTTAAAAATAAAAAATAAAATGAAGATCCACGGAGGACACCAGGAGCAGAGAGACGGGCCCTCCCCTGTCCCAGCCCCCCGCCCCCCGGCCCCGGCCCCGCTCACCCAGCAGCGAGGCGCACCCGTAGGCCGCGCGGCCGGACCGCGGGGAGGGGGCGGCGCTCCGGGGCCGCCACAGGCCCCGCAGGGCGCCCGCCGGCCCGGCCCCCGGCTCAGGCTCAGGCCCCCGGGAGCCGGCGCCCGGCCCGGGCCGCCCCGCCATCTCCACCCGCGTCTTCTCGCCCTCGGCCTCGCCCTCGGGCTGGTCCGGCTGGTACCTGGGGGGAGACAGGCCTGCACCCTTCACGGTCCCCCTCAACCCATCACCCCATCCCCGCCCCCATCACCGCCGCCCCCCCGCCCGGGGGCAGCACCCCGGGGAGGCCGGACAGAGGCGAGGGGAGCAGCCCTCCGGCAGGACCCTGGGTCCGAGCCCTGGTGGGGGGCCCGGCTGGGCCAGCATCCTCAGGGCAGCCAAGACCCCAGGATCCATGCGCGGCCAGGGCACTGGCCCAGCTGGGGTTCGCCCCCAGGAGGGGTGCATATGGGAGGCAACCACAATGCCCCCCTCAATCTGTCTCTCTCAAATCAACAAAAACATCTTTTCAAAAAGATACCCATTCCTTTGCCCTAACCGGTTTGGCTCAGTGGATAGAGCATCGGCCTGCGGACTGAAGGGTCCCAGGTTCGATTCCGGTCCAGGGCATGGACCTGGGTTGCAGAGGTACATCCCCAGTGGGGGGTGTGCAGGAGGCAGCTGATGGATGATTCTCTCTCGTGGATGTTTCTAGCTCTCTATCCTTCTCTCTTCCTCTCCATAAAAAAATCAATAAAATATATATATATATATATATTTTTAAAATAAGATAAAACAAACCCCTCGAGCGGGGCCTCACCTGAGGACCAGCACGGAGAAGGCCACCAGGGAGTAGGCCAGCAGCGTCCCGATCAGCATGAGGTCCACCAGGTTGCTGATCTCGAAGAGGAAGGCCATGAGCCCTGTGCGGAGGGGCAGGCGTGGGGGTGGGTGGGGTTGGAGGGGTTGGGGGGGAGCAGACAGACATGAGGGGAGCAGGCAGACATGGGGGGAGCAGGCAGACATGGGGGGGAGCAGGCAGACATGGGGGGGAGCAGGCAGACATGGGGGGAGCAGACAGACATGGGGGGGGGGCGGGCAGACATGGGGGAGCAGGCAGACATGGGGGGAGCAGGCAGACATGGGGGAGCAGGCAGACATGGGGGAGCGGACAGACATGGGGGAGCAGACAGACATGGGGGAGCAGACAGACATGGGGGGAGCAGACAGACATGGGGGAGCAGGCAGACATGGGGGGAGCAGACAGACATGGGGGAGCGGACAGACATGGGGGAGCAGACAGACATGGGGGGAGCAGGCAGACATGGGGGGAGCAGGCAGACGTGGGGGGAGCAGGCAGACGTGGGGGGAGCAGGCAGACATGTGGGGAGCAGGCAGACATGGGGGGAGCAGGCAGACATGGGGGGAGCAGGCAGACATGGGGGAGCAGACAGACATGGGGGGAGCAGGCAGACATGAGGGGAGCAGGCAGACATGGGGGGAGCAGGCAGACATGGGGGGAGCAGGCAGACATGGGGGGAGCAGGCAGACATGGGGGGAGCAGACAGACATGGGGGAGCGGACAGACATGGGGGAGCAGACAGACATGGGGGGAGCAGACAGACATGGGGGGAACAGGCAGACATGGGGGAGCAGACAGACATGGGGGGGGCGGGCAGACATGGGGGAGCAGGCAGACATGGGGGGAGCAGACAGACATGGGGGGAGCAGGCAGACATGGGGGGAGCAGGCAGACATGGGGGGAGCAGGCAGACATGGGGGGAGCAGGCAGACATGAGGGGAGCAGGCAGACATGGGGGGAGCAGGCAGACACGGGGGGAGCGGGCAGACATGGGGGGAGCAGGCAGACATGGGGGGAGCAGGCAGACATGGGGGGAGCAGGCAGACGTGGGGGGAGCAGGCAGACGTGGGGGGAGCAGGCAGACGTGGGGGGAGCAGGCAGACATGGGGGAGCAGGCAGACATGGGGGGAGCGGACAGACACGGGGGGAGCAGGCAGACGTGGGGGGAGCAGGCAGACATGGGGGGAGCAGGCAGACGTGGGGAGAGCAGGCAGACGTGGGGGGAGCAGGCAGACGTGGGGGGAGCAGGCAGACGTGGGGGGAGCAGGCAGACGTGGGGGGAGCAGGCAGACATGGGGGAGCAGGCAGACATGGGGGGAGCGGACAGACACGGGGGGAGCAGGCAGACGTGGGGGGAGCAGGCAGACATGGGGGAGCAGGCAGACATGGGGGGAGCGGACAGACACGGGGGGAGCAGGCAGACGTGGGGGGAGCAGGCAGACATGGGGGAGCAGGCAGACATGGGGGGAGCGGACAGACATGGGGGGGGCAGGCAGACATGGGGGGAGCAGGCAGACATGGGGGGAGCGGACAGACACGGGGGGAGCAGGCAGACATGGGGGGAGCAGACAGACATGGGGGGGAGCAGGCAGACATGGGGGAGCAGGCAGACATGGGGGGAGCAGGCAGACATGGGGGGAGCAGGCAGACATGGGGGAGCAGGCAGACATGGGGGGAGCAGACAGTCATGGGGGGAGCAGACAGACATGGGGGGGAGCAGACAGACATGGGGGGAGCAGAGAGACATGGGGGGAGCAGACAGACATGGGGGTGAGCAGGCAGACATGGGGGAGCAGACAGACATGGGGGGAGCAGGCAGACATGGGGGGAGCAGACAGACATGGGGGGAGCAGGCAGACATGGGGGGAGCAGGCAGACATGGGGGGAGCAGGCAGACATGGGGGGAGCAGGCAGACATGGGGGAGCAGACAGACATGGGGGAGCAGGCAGACATGGGGGGAGCAGGCAGACATGGGGGGAGCAGGCAGACATGGGGGGAGCAGGCAGACATGGGGGGAGCAGGCAGACATGGGGGGAGCAGGCAGACATGGGGGAGCAGGCAGACATGGGGGGGGCGGGCAGACATGGGGGGAGCAGACAGACATGGGGGAGCAGGCAGACATGGGGGAGCAGACAGACACAGGGGGGAGCAGGCAGACATGGGGGAGCAGACAGACACAGGGGGGAGCAGGCAGACACGGGGGGAGCAGGCAGACATGGGGGGGGCGGGCAGACATGGGGGGAGCAGACAGACACGGGGGGAGCAGGCAGACATGGGGGAGCAGACAGACATGGGGGGAGCAGGCAGACATGGGGGGAGCAGGCAGACATGGGGGAGCAGACAGACATGGGGGGAGCAGGCAGACATGGGGGGGGCGGGCAGACATGGGGGAGCAGACAGACATGGGGGGAGCAGACAGACACGGGGGGAGCAGGCAGACATGGGGGAGCAGGCAAACATGGGGGGAGCAGGCAGACATGGGGGGAGCAGACAGTCATGGGGGGAGCAGACAGACATGGGGGGGAGCAGACAGACATGGGGGGAGCAGAGAGACATGGGGGGAGCAGACAGACATGGGGGAGCAGGCAGACATGGGGGGAGCAGGCAGACATGGGGGGAGCAGACAGTCATGGGGGGAGCAGACAGACATGGGGGGGAGCAGACAGACATGGGGGGAGCAGAGAGACATGGGGGGGAGCAGGCAGACATGGGGGGAGCAGACAGACATGGGGGGAGCAGACAGTCATGGGGGGAGCAGACAGACATGGGGGGGAGCAGACAGACATGGGGGGAGCAGAGAGACATGGGGGGAGCAGACAGACATGGGGGTGAGCAGGCAGACATGGGGGAGCAGAGAGACATGGGGGGAGCAGAGAGACATGGGGGGGAGCAGGCAGACATGGGGGAGCAGGCAGACATGGGGGGAGCAGACAGTCATGGGGGGAGCAGACAGACATGGGGGGGAGCAGACAGACATGGGGGGAGCAGAGAGACATGGGGGGAGCAGACAGACATGGGGGGAGCAGGCAGACATGGGGGGAGCAGACAGACATGGGGGGAGCAGAGAGACATGGGGGGAGCAGACAGACATGGGGGGAGCAGGCAGACATGGGGGGAGCAGGCAGACATGGGGGGAGCAGGCAGACATGGGGGAGCAGACAGACATGGGGGGAGCAGGCAGACATGGGGGAGCAGGCAGACATGGGGGGAGCAGACAGACATGGGGGAGCAGGCAGACATGGGGGAGCAGACAGACACAGGGGGGAGCAGGCAGACACGGGGGGAGCAGACAGACACAGGGGGGAGCAGACAGACACGGGGGGAGCAGGCAGACATGGGGGGAGCAGGCAGACATGGGGGAGCAGACAGACATGGGGGGAGCAGGCAGACATGGGGGGGCAGGCAGACATGGGGGGAGCAGACAGACACGGGGGGAGCGGGCAGACATGGGGGGAGCAGGCAGACATGGGGGAGCAGACAGACATGGGGGGAGCAGGCAGACATGGGGGGGCAGGCAGACATGGGGGGAGCAGACAGACACGGGGGGAGCGGGCAGACATGGGGGGAGCAGGCAGACATGGGGGAGCAGACAGACATGGGGGGAGCAGGCAGACACGGGGGGAGCAGGCAGACATGGGGGAGCAGGCAGACATGGGGGGGGCAGGCAGACATGGGGGGAGCAGGCAGACATGGGGGGGGCGGGCAGACATGGGGGGAGCAGGCAGACATGGGGGGAGCAGGCAGACATGGGGGGAGCAGACAGACATGGGGGGAGCAGACAGACATGGGGGAGCAGGCAGACATGGGGGAGCAGGCAGACACGGGGGAGCAGGCAGACATGGGGGAGCAGGCAGACATGGGGGGAGCAGACAGACACGGGGGGAGCGGGCAGACATGGGGGGAGCAGGCAGACACGGGGGGAGCAGGCAGACATGGGGGAGCAGGCAGACATGGGGGGAGCAGGCAGACATGGGGGGAGCAGGCAGACATGGGGGGAGCAGGCAGACATGGGGGGAGCAGACAGACATGGGGGGAGCAGACAGACATGGGGGAGCAGGCAGACATGGGGGAGCAGGCAGACACGGGGGAGCAGGCAGACATGGGGGAGCAGGCAGACACGGGGGAGCAGGCAGACATGGGGGGAGCAGACAGACATGGGGGGAGCAGGCAGACACGGGGGGAGCAGGCAGACATGGGGGAGCAGGCAGACATGGGGGAGCAGGCAGACATGGGGGGAGCAGACAGACATGGGGGGAGCAGACAGACATGGGGGAGCAGGCAGACATGGGGGGAGCGGGCAGACATGGGGGGAGCAGGCAGACATTGGGGGAGCAGACAGACATGGGGGGAGCAGGCAGACACGGGGGGAGCAGGCAGACATGGGGGAGCAGGCAGACATGGGGGGGGCAGGCAGACATGGGGGGGGCAGGCAGACATGGGGGGAGCAGGCAGACATGGGGGGAGCAGGCAGACATGGGGGGGCGGGCAGACATGGGGGGAGCAGGCAGACATGGGGGGAGCAGGCAGACATGGGGGGAGCAGGCAGACATGGGGGAGCAGGCAGACATGGGGGGAGCAGACAGACACGGGGGGAGCAGACATGGGGGCGGAGCAGGCAGACATGGGGGGGCAGGCAGACATGGGGGGAGCAGACAGACATGGGGGGAGCAGGCAGACATGGGGGGAGCAGGCAGACATGGGGGGAGCGGGCAGACATGGGGGGAGCAGGCAGACATGGGGGGAGCAGACAGACACGGGGGGAGCAGGCAGACATGGGGGGAGCGGACAGACACGGGGGGAGCAGGCAGACGTGGGGGGAGCAGGCAGACATGGGGGAGCAGGCAGACATGGGGGGGAGCAGGCAGACATGGGGGGAGCGGACAGACACGGGGGGAGCAGGCAGACATGGGGGGAGCAGACAGACCTGGGGGGAGCAGACAGACATGGGGGGGGCAGGCAGACATGGGGGGAGCAGGCAGACATGGGGGGAGCAGGCAGACACGGGGGGAGCGGGCAGACATGGGGGGAGCAGGCAGACGTGGGGGGAGCAGGCAGACATGGGGGGAGCAGGCAGACGTGGGGGGAGCAGGCAGACATGGGGGAGCAGGCAGACATGGGGGGAGCGGACAGACACGGGGGGAGCAGGCAGACGTGGGGGGAGCAGGCAGACATGGGGGGAGCAGACAGACATGGGGGGAGCAGACAGACATGGGGGGGGCAGGCAGACATGGGGGGAGCAGACAGACATGGGGGGGAGCAGGCAGACATGGGGGAGCAGGCAGACATGGGGGGAGCAGGCAGACCTGGGGGGAGCAGACAGACATGGGGGGGGCAGGCAGACATGGGGGGAGCAGACAGACATGGGGGGGGCAGGCAGACATGGGGGGAGCAGGCAGACATGGGGGGAGCGGACAGACACGGGGGGAGCAGGCAGACATGGGGGGAGCAGGCAGACATGGGGGGAGCAGACAGACATGGGGGGGAGCAGGCAGACATGGGGGAGCAGGCAGACATGGGGGGAGCAGGCAGACATGGGGGGGGCAGGCAGACATGGGGGGAGCAGACAGACATGGGGGGGGCAGGCAGACATGGGGGGAGCAGACAGACATGGGGGGGAGCAGGCAGACATGGGGGAGCAGGCAGACATGGGGGGAGCAGGCAGACATGGGGGGAGCAGACAGACCTGGGGGGAGCAGACAGACATGGGGGGGGCAGGCAGACATGGGGGGAGCAGACAGACATGGGGGGGGCAGGCAGACATGGGGGGAGCAGGCAGACATGGGGGGAGCGGACAGACACGGGGGGAGCAGGCAGACATGGGGGGAGCAGACAGACATGGGGGGGAGCAGGCAGACATGGGGGAGCAGGCAGACATGGGGGGAGCAGACAGACATGGGGGGAGCAGACAGACATGGGGGGGAGCAGACAGACATGGGGGGAGCAGAGAGACATGGGGGGGAGCAGGCAGACATGGGGGAGCAGGCAGACATGGGGGGAGCAGACAGTCATGGGGGGAGCAGACAGACATGGGGGGGAGCAGACAGACATGGGGGGAGCAGAGAGACATGGGGGGAGCAGACAGACATGGGGGTGAGCAGGCAGACATGGGGGAGCAGACAGACATGGGGGGAGCAGGCAGACATGGGGGGAGCAGACAGACATGGGGGGAGCAGGCAGACATGGGGGGAGCAGGCAGACATGGGGGGAGCAGGCAGACATGGGGGGAGCAGGCAGACATGGGGGAGCAGACAGACATGGGGGGAGCAGGCAGACATGGGGGAGCAGGCAGACATGGGGGGGGCGGGCAGACATGGGGGGAGCAGACAGACATGGGGGAGCAGGCAGACATGGGGGAGCAGACAGACACAGGGGGGAGCAGGCAGACATGGGGGGAGCAGACAGACATGGGGGGAGCAGGCAGACATGGGGGAGCAGACAGACACAGGGGGGAGCAGGCAGACATGGGGGGAGCAGACAGACACAGGGGGGAGCAGACAGACACGGGGGGAGCAGGCAGACATGGGGGGAGCAGACAGACATGGGGGAGCAGGCAGACACGGGGGGAGCAGGCAGACATGGGGGGAGCAGACAGACCTGGGGGGAGCAGACAGACATGGGGGGGGCAGGCAGACATGGGGGGAGCAGACAGACATGGGGGGGGCAGGCAGACATGGGGGGAGCAGGCAGACATGGGGGGAGCGGACAGACACGGGGGGAGCAGGCAGACATGGGGGGAGCAGACAGACATGGGGGGGAGCAGGCAGACATGGGGGAGCAGGCAGACATGGGGGGAGCAGGCAGACATGGGGGGAGCAGAGAGACATGGGGGGAGCAGACAGACATGGGGGTGAGCAGGCAGACATGGGGGAGCAGACAGACATGGGGGGAGCAGGCAGACATGGGGGGAGCAGACAGACACAGGGGGGAGCAGACAGACACGGGGGGAGCAGACAGACACGGGGGGAGCAGGCAGACACGGGGGGAGCGGGCAGACACAGGGGGGAGCAGGCAGACATGGGGGGGGCGGGCAGACATGGGGGGAGCAGACAGACACGGGGGGAGCAGACAGACACGGGGGGAGCAGGCAGACACGGGGGGAGCGGGCAGACATGGGGGAGCAGGCAGACATGGGGGGAGCAGGCAGACATGGGGGGAGCAGACAGACCTGGGGGGAGCAGACAGACATGGGGGGGGCAGGCAGACATGGGGGGAGCAGACAGACATGGGGGGGGCAGGCAGACATGGGGGGAGCAGGCAGACATGGGGGAGCAGGCAGACATGGGGGGAGCAGGCAGACATGGGGGGGAGCAGGCAGACATGGGGGAGCAGGCAGACATGGGGGGAGCAGGCAGACATGGGGGGAGCAGACAGACCTGGGGGGAGCAGACAGACATGGGGGGGGCAGGCAGACATGGGGGGAGCAGACAGACATGGGGGGGGCAGGCAGACATGGGGGGAGCAGGCAGACATGGGGGAGCAGGCAGACATGGGGGGAGCAGGCAGACATGGGGGGAGCAGAGAGACATGGGGGGAGCAGACAGACATGGGGGTGAGCAGGCAGACATGGGGGAGCAGACAGACATGGGGGGAGCAGGCAGACATGGGGGGAGCAGACAGACATGGGGGGAGCAGGCAGACATGGGGGGAGCAGGCAGACACGGGGGGAGCAGGCAGACATGGGGGGAGCAGGCAGACATGGGGGAGCAGACAGACATGGGGGGAGCAGGCAGACATGGGGGAGCAGACAGACATGGGGGGAGCAGGCAGACATGGGGGAGCAGGCAGACATGGGGGGAGCAGACAGACATGGGGGAGCAGGCAGACATGGGGGAGCAGACAGACACGGGGGGAGCAGGCAGACATGGGGGAGCAGGCAGACATGGGGGGAGCAGGCAGACATGGGGGGAGCAGACAGTCATGGGGGGAGCAGACAGACATGGGGGGGAGCAGACAGACATGGGGGGAGCAGAGAGACATGGGGGGAGCAGACAGACATGGGGGAGCAGGCAGACATGGGGGGAGCAGGCAGACATGGGGGGAGCAGACAGTCATGGGGGGAGCAGACAGACATGGGGGGGAGCAGACAGACATGGGGGGAGCAGAGAGACATGGGGGGGAGCAGGCAGACATGGGGGGAGCAGACAGACATGGGGGGAGCAGACAGTCATGGGGGGAGCAGACAGACATGGGGGGGAGCAGACAGACATGGGGGGAGCAGAGAGACATGGGGGGAGCAGACAGACATGGGGGTGAGCAGGCAGACATGGGGGAGCAGAGAGACATGGGGGGAGCAGAGAGACATGGGGGGGAGCAGGCAGACATGGGGGAGCAGGCAGACATGGGGGGAGCAGACAGTCATGGGGGGAGCAGACAGACATGGGGGGGAGCAGACAGACATGGGGGGAGCAGAGAGACATGGGGGGAGCAGACAGACATGGGGGGAGCAGGCAGACATGGGGGGAGCAGACAGACATGGGGGGAGCAGAGAGACATGGGGGGAGCAGACAGACATGGGGGGAGCAGGCAGACATGGGGGGAGCAGGCAGACATGGGGGGAGCAGGCAGACATGGGGGAGCAGACAGACATGGGGGGAGCAGGCAGACATGGGGGAGCAGGCAGACATGGGGGGAGCAGACAGACATGGGGGAGCAGGCAGACATGGGGGAGCAGACAGACACAGGGGGGAGCAGGCAGACACGGGGGGAGCAGACAGACACAGGGGGGAGCAGACAGACACGGGGGGAGCAGGCAGACATGGGGGGAGCAGGCAGACATGGGGGAGCAGACAGACATGGGGGGAGCAGGCAGACATGGGGGGGCAGGCAGACATGGGGGGAGCAGACAGACACGGGGGGAGCGGGCAGACATGGGGGGAGCAGGCAGACATGGGGGAGCAGACAGACATGGGGGGAGCAGGCAGACATGGGGGGGCAGGCAGACATGGGGGGAGCAGACAGACACGGGGGGAGCGGGCAGACATGGGGGGAGCAGGCAGACATGGGGGAGCAGACAGACATGGGGGGAGCAGGCAGACACGGGGGGAGCAGGCAGACATGGGGGAGCAGGCAGACATGGGGGGGGCAGGCAGACATGGGGGGAGCAGGCAGACATGGGGGGGGCGGGCAGACATGGGGGGAGCAGGCAGACATGGGGGGAGCAGGCAGACATGGGGGGAGCAGACAGACATGGGGGGAGCAGACAGACATGGGGGAGCAGGCAGACATGGGGGAGCAGGCAGACACGGGGGAGCAGGCAGACATGGGGGAGCAGGCAGACATGGGGGGAGCAGACAGACACGGGGGGAGCGGGCAGACATGGGGGGAGCAGGCAGACACGGGGGGAGCAGGCAGACATGGGGGAGCAGGCAGACATGGGGGGGGCAGGCAGACATGGGGGGAGCAGGCAGACATGGGGGAGCAGGCAGACATGGGGGGGGCAGGCAGACATGGGGGGAGCAGGCAGACATGGGGGGGGCGGGCAGACATGGGGGGAGCAGGCAGACATGGGGGGAGCAGGCAGACATGGGGGGAGCAGACAGACATGGGGGGAGCAGACAGACATGGGGGAGCAGGCAGACATGGGGGAGCAGGCAGACACGGGGGAGCAGGCAGACATGGGGGAGCAGGCAGACACGGGGGAGCAGGCAGACATGGGGGGAGCAGACAGACATGGGGGGAGCAGGCAGACACGGGGGGAGCAGGCAGACATGGGGGAGCAGGCAGACATGGGGGAGCAGGCAGACATGGGGGGAGCAGACAGACATGGGGGGAGCAGACAGACATGGGGGAGCAGGCAGACATGGGGGGAGCGGGCAGACATGGGGGGAGCAGGCAGACATTGGGGGAGCAGACAGACATGGGGGGAGCAGGCAGACACGGGGGGAGCAGGCAGACATGGGGGAGCAGGCAGACATGGGGGGGGCAGGCAGACATGGGGGGGGCAGGCAGACATGGGGGGAGCAGGCAGACATGGGGGGAGCAGGCAGACATGGGGGGGCGGGCAGACATGGGGGGAGCAGGCAGACATGGGGGGAGCAGGCAGACATGGGGGGAGCAGGCAGACATGGGGGAGCAGGCAGACATGGGGGGAGCAGACAGACACGGGGGGAGCAGACATGGGGGCGGAGCAGGCAGACATGGGGGGGCAGGCAGACATGGGGGGAGCAGACAGACATGGGGGGAGCAGGCAGACATGGGGGGAGCAGGCAGACATGGGGGGAGCGGGCAGACATGGGGGGAGCAGGCAGACATGGGGGGAGCAGACAGACACGGGGGGAGCAGGCAGACATGGGGGGAGCGGACAGACACGGGGGGAGCAGGCAGACGTGGGGGGAGCAGGCAGACATGGGGGAGCAGGCAGACATGGGGGGGAGCAGGCAGACATGGGGGGAGCGGACAGACACGGGGGGAGCAGGCAGACATGGGGGGAGCAGACAGACCTGGGGGGAGCAGACAGACATGGGGGGGGCAGGCAGACATGGGGGGAGCAGGCAGACATGGGGGGAGCAGGCAGACACGGGGGGAGCGGGCAGACATGGGGGGAGCAGGCAGACGTGGGGGGAGCAGGCAGACATGGGGGGAGCAGGCAGACGTGGGGGGAGCAGGCAGACATGGGGGAGCAGGCAGACATGGGGGGAGCGGACAGACACGGGGGGAGCAGGCAGACGTGGGGGGAGCAGGCAGACATGGGGGGAGCAGACAGACATGGGGGGAGCAGACAGACATGGGGGGGGCAGGCAGACATGGGGGGAGCAGACAGACATGGGGGGGAGCAGGCAGACATGGGGGAGCAGGCAGACATGGGGGGAGCAGGCAGACCTGGGGGGAGCAGACAGACATGGGGGGGGCAGGCAGACATGGGGGGAGCAGACAGACATGGGGGGGGCAGGCAGACATGGGGGGAGCAGGCAGACATGGGGGGAGCGGACAGACACGGGGGGAGCAGGCAGACATGGGGGGAGCAGGCAGACATGGGGGGAGCAGACAGACATGGGGGGGAGCAGGCAGACATGGGGGAGCAGGCAGACATGGGGGGAGCAGGCAGACATGGGGGGGGCAGGCAGACATGGGGGGAGCAGACAGACATGGGGGGGGCAGGCAGACATGGGGGGAGCAGACAGACATGGGGGGGAGCAGGCAGACATGGGGGAGCAGGCAGACATGGGGGGAGCAGGCAGACATGGGGGGAGCAGACAGACCTGGGGGGAGCAGACAGACATGGGGGGGGCAGGCAGACATGGGGGGAGCAGACAGACATGGGGGGGGCAGGCAGACATGGGGGGAGCAGGCAGACATGGGGGGAGCGGACAGACACGGGGGGAGCAGGCAGACATGGGGGGAGCAGACAGACATGGGGGGGAGCAGGCAGACATGGGGGAGCAGGCAGACATGGGGGGAGCAGACAGACATGGGGGGAGCAGACAGACATGGGGGGGAGCAGACAGACATGGGGGGAGCAGAGAGACATGGGGGGGAGCAGGCAGACATGGGGGAGCAGGCAGACATGGGGGGAGCAGACAGTCATGGGGGGAGCAGACAGACATGGGGGGGAGCAGACAGACATGGGGGGAGCAGAGAGACATGGGGGGAGCAGACAGACATGGGGGTGAGCAGGCAGACATGGGGGAGCAGACAGACATGGGGGGAGCAGGCAGACATGGGGGGAGCAGACAGACATGGGGGGAGCAGGCAGACATGGGGGGAGCAGGCAGACATGGGGGGAGCAGGCAGACATGGGGGGAGCAGGCAGACATGGGGGAGCAGACAGACATGGGGGGAGCAGGCAGACATGGGGGAGCAGGCAGACATGGGGGGGGCGGGCAGACATGGGGGGAGCAGACAGACATGGGGGAGCAGGCAGACATGGGGGAGCAGACAGACACAGGGGGGAGCAGGCAGACATGGGGGGAGCAGACAGACATGGGGGGAGCAGGCAGACATGGGGGAGCAGACAGACACAGGGGGGAGCAGGCAGACATGGGGGGAGCAGACAGACACAGGGGGGAGCAGACAGACACGGGGGGAGCAGGCAGACATGGGGGGAGCAGACAGACATGGGGGAGCAGGCAGACACGGGGGGAGCAGGCAGACATGGGGGGAGCAGACAGACCTGGGGGGAGCAGACAGACATGGGGGGGGCAGGCAGACATGGGGGGAGCAGACAGACATGGGGGGGGCAGGCAGACATGGGGGGAGCAGGCAGACATGGGGGGAGCGGACAGACACGGGGGGAGCAGGCAGACATGGGGGGGAGCAGGCAGACATGGGGGAGCAGGCAGACATGGGGGGAGCAGGCAGACATGGGGGGAGCAGAGAGACATGGGGGGAGCAGACAGACATGGGGGTGAGCAGGCAGACATGGGGGAGCAGACAGACATGGGGGGGAGCAGGCAGACATGGGGGAGCAGGCAGACATGGGGGGAGCAGGCAGACATGGGGGGAGCAGAGAGACATGGGGGGAGCAGACAGACATGGGGGTGAGCAGGCAGACATGGGGGAGCAGACAGACATGGGGGGAGCAGGCAGACATGGGGGGAGCAGACAGACACAGGGGGGAGCAGACAGACACGGGGGGAGCAGACAGACACGGGGGGAGCAGGCAGACACGGGGGGAGCGGGCAGACACAGGGGGGAGCAGGCAGACATGGGGGGGGCGGGCAGACATGGGGGGAGCAGACAGACACGGGGGGAGCAGACAGACACGGGGGGAGCAGGCAGACACGGGGGGAGCGGGCAGACATGGGGGGAGCAGGCAGACATGGGGGGAGCAGACAGACCTGGGGGGAGCAGACAGACATGGGGGGGGCAGGCAGACATGGGGGGAGCAGACAGACATGGGGGGGGCAGGCAGACATGGGGGGAGCAGGCAGACATGGGGGGGGCAGGCAGACATGGGGGGAGCAGGCAGACATGGGGGAGCAGGCAGACATGGGGGGAGCAGGCAGACATGGGGGGGAGCAGGCAGACATGGGGGAGCAGGCAGACATGGGGGGAGCAGGCAGACATGGGGGAGCAGGCAGACATGGGGGGAGCAGGCAGACATGGGGGGAGCAGACAGACCTGGGGGGAGCAGACAGACATGGGGGGGGCAGGCAGACATGGGGGGAGCAGACAGACATGGGGGGGGCAGGCAGACATGGGGGGAGCAGGCAGACATGGGGGAGCAGGCAGACATGGGGGGAGCAGGCAGACATGGGGGGAGCAGAGAGACATGGGGGGAGCAGACAGACATGGGGGTGAGCAGGCAGACATGGGGGAGCAGACAGACATGGGGGGAGCAGGCAGACATGGGGGGAGCAGACAGACATGGGGGGAGCAGGCAGACATGGGGGGAGCAGGCAGACACGGGGGGAGCAGGCAGACATGGGGGGAGCAGGCAGACATGGGGGAGCAGACAGACATGGGGGGAGCAGGCAGACATGGGGGAGCAGACAGACATGGGGGGAGCAGGCAGACATGGGGGAGCAGGCAGACATGGGGGGAGCAGACAGACATGGGGGAGCAGGCAGACATGGGGGAGCAGACAGACACGGGGGGAGCAGGCAGACATGGGGGAGCAGGCAGACATGGGGGGAGCAGGCAGACATGGGGGGAGCAGACAGTCATGGGGGGAGCAGACAGACATGGGGGGGAGCAGACAGACATGGGGGGAGCAGAGAGACATGGGGGGAGCAGACAGACATGGGGGAGCAGGCAGACATGGGGGGAGCAGGCAGACATGGGGGGAGCAGACAGTCATGGGGGGAGCAGACAGACATGGGGGGGAGCAGACAGACATGGGGGGAGCAGAGAGACATGGGGGGGAGCAGGCAGACATGGGGGAGCAGACAGACATGGGGGGAGCAGACAGTCATGGGGGGAGCAGACAGACATGGGGGGGAGCAGACAGACATGGGGGGAGCAGAGAGACATGGGGGGAGCAGACAGACATGGGGGGGGCGGGCAGACATGGGGGGAGCAGACAGACACGGGGGGAGCAGACAGACACGGGGGGAGCAGGCAGACATGGGGGGAGCAGGCAGACACGGGGGGAGCGGGCAGACATGGGGGGAGCGGGCAGACATGGGGGAGCAGGCAGACATGGGGGGAGCAGACAGACATGGGGGGGGAGCAGACATGGGGGGAGCAGACAGACATGGGGGGGGGAGCAGACATGGGGGGAGCAGGCAGACATGGGGGGAGCAGGCAGACACGGGGGGAGCGGGCAGACATGGGGGGGGAGCAGGCAGACACGGGGGGAGCAGGCAGACATGGGGGGAGCAGGCAGACATGGGGGGGGAGCAGGCAGACACGGGGGGAGCAGGCAGACATGGGGGGGGCGGGCAGACATGGGGGGAGCAGGCAGACATGGGGGGAGCAGGCAGACATGGGGGGAGCAGGCAGACATGGGGGAGCAGGCAGACATGGGGGGAGCAGGCAGACATGGGGGGAGCAGACAGACACGGGGGGAGCAGGCAGACACGGGGGGAGCAGGCAGACATGGGGGGAGCAGACAGACATGGGGGAGCAGACAGACATGGGGGGAGCGGGCAGACATGGGGGGAGCAGGCAGACATGGGGGGAGCAGGCAGACATGGGGGAGCAGGCAGACATGGGGGGGAGCAGGCAGACATGGGGGGAGCGGGCAGACATGGGGGGAGCAGGCAGACATGGGGGGAGCGGGCAGACATGGGGGGAGCAGGCAGACATGGGGGAGCAGACAGACATGGGGGGAGCAGGCAGACATGGGGGGGCAGGCAGACATGGGGGGAGCAGACAGACACGGGGGGAGCGGGCAGACATGGGGGGAGCAGGCAGACATTGGGGGAGCAGACAGACATGGGGGGAGCAGGCAGACACGGGGGGAGCAGGCAGACATGGGGGAGCAGGCAGACATGGGGGGGGCAGGCAGACATGGGGGGAGCAGGCAGACATGGGGGGAGCGGGCAGACATGGGGGGAGCAGGCAGACATTGGGGGAGCAGACAGACATGGGGGGAGCAGGCAGACACGGGGGGAGCAGGCAGACATGGGGGAGCAGGCAGACATGGGGGGGGCAGGCAGACATGGGGGGGGCAGGCAGACATGGGGGGAGCAGGCAGACATGGGGGGAGCAGGCAGACATGGGGGGGCGGGCAGACATGGGGGGAGCAGGCAGACATGGGGGGAGCAGGCAGACATGGGGGGAGCAGGCAGACATGGGGGAGCAGGCAGACATGGGGGGAGCAGACAGACACGGGGGGAGCAGACATGGGGGCGGAGCAGGCAGACATGGGGGGGCAGGCAGACATGGGGGGAGCAGACAGACATGGGGGGAGCAGGCAGACATGGGGGGGGCGGGCAGACATGGGGGGAGCAGGCAGACATGGGGGGAGCGGGCAGACATGGGGGGAGCAGGCAGACATGGGGGGAGCAGACAGACACGGGGGGAGCAGGCAGACATGGGGGAGCAGGCAGACATGGGGGGGGCAGGCAGACATGGGGGGGGCAGGCAGACATGGGGGGAGCAGGCAGACATGGGGGAGCAGGCAGACATGGGGGGAGCAGATAGACATGGGGGGGGCAGGCAGACACGGGGGGAGCAGGCAGACATGGGGGAGCAGGCAGACATGGGGGGGGCAGGCAGACATGGGGGGGGCAGGCAGACATGGGGGGAGCAGGCAGACATGGGGGGAGCAGATAGACATGGGGGGGGCAGGCAGACATGGGGGGAGCAGGCAGACATGGGGGGAGCAGGCAGACATGGGGGGAGCAGATAGACATGGGGGGAGCAGGCAGACATGGGGAGAGCAGGGAGACATGGGGGGAGCAGGGAGACATGGGGGGAGCAGGGAGACATGGGGGGAGCAGGCAGACATGGGGGGGGGCGGGTGAGGCCCCACGGGGACATCCAGCGGCGGGAGTGGGTGGGAATGGGGTGGGTTCGGCTCACTCACCTGTAAGAACCCCCGAGACCACGGAGGCCACGACGGGGGTGTGGGTTCGGGGGTGGACCCGGGCCAGCGCCCGGAACAGCAGCCCGTCCTCGGCCATGGCCAGGATCACGCGTGGCACGGGGAACATGCCGCCCAGGAGGCTGCGGGGGAGGGGAGGGGAGGGTGGGCATGGCACCTGAGGATATTGTTCTTTCTTTCTTTTTTATATAATATATTTTAGTGATTTTTTACAGAGAGGAAGGGAGAGGGATGGAGTTAGAAACATCGATGAAAGAGAGTCATCGACCAGCTGCCTCCTGCACACCCCCCACTGGGGCTGTGCCTGCAACCAAGGCACATGCCCTTGACCGGAATCGAACCGGGGACCCTTCAGTCCACAGTCCGACGCTCTACCCACTGAGCCAAGAAGGCTAGGGCAGTGGTGGGCAATCTGCGGCTCTCGAGCCACATGCAGCTCTTTGGCCCCTTGAGTTTCTAGCAGAGGCCAGCCTGGGAGTCCCCTCATTAACTGAATAACAACGCACCTGCCTGTACGGTTTAAGCTTAAGACATTCGGCTCCCCAAAGACATGTCAATGGTGGCACCGCTGATATACGTGGCTCTGTGGACTCATGAGTTTGCCGACCCCTGGGCTGGGGCATCGACCCGGTGCCAGGTGTGTCTCCCCTGGTCCCTCCCCCCCCCCCCCAGGCCGGGGCGGCTGGGGATGGGGGAATGGGGATGGGGGAATGGGGATGGGGGGCTGGCGGGGAGGGGGTACGGGGGGGGCAGCGCTGGCACCGACCTGGACGAGAGGGCGCAGAGGGTGCCCGCGGCCACCACGTAGCGCGCCCAGGGCCAGCCCACGTGCAGGAAGGCCTCGGGCAGCGGGCTGTCGGGGCTGATCTGGTAGTAGGGCACCATGAGGGTGAGCGCCGCCGACACCCCGAAGTACGCCAGGAAGCAGATGAAGAGCGAGGCCACGGTGCCCAGGGGGATGGCCCGCTGCGGGTCGCGGGCCTCCTCCCCTGCGGACGGGGGGGGGGGGGGGGGTCAGGGACGCCCGCTGAGGGGGGGCACAGACCCCCTTCCGTGGGGATCTCCCCGGGCGCCAGGCCCCCCTCCACCGGCCCTGTGCCCCCTCCACCGGCCCTGTGCCCCCTCCTCCAGCCCTGTGCCCCCTCCACCAGCCCTGTGCCCCCTCCCCCAGCCTGTGCCCCCTCCACCAGCCTGTACCCCCTCCACCGGCCCTGTGCCCCCTCCTCCAGCCCTGTGCCCCCTCCACCAGCCTGTACCCCCTCCACCGGCCCTGTGCCTCCTCCACCGGCCCTGTGCCCCCTCCACCGGCCCTGTGCCTCCTCCACCGGCCCTGTGCCTCCTCCACCGGCCCTGTGCCTCCTCCACCACCCTGTACCCCCTCCACCGGCCCTGTGCCCCCTCCACCGGCCCTGTGCCCCCTCCTCCAGCCCTGTGCCCCCTCCACCAGCCCTGTGCCCCCTCCACCGGCCCTGTGCCCCCTCCACCGGCCCTGTGCCCCCTCCTCCAGCCCTGTGCCCCCTCCACCGGCCCTGTGCCCCCTCCACCGGCCCTGTGCCCCCTCCACCGGCCCTGTGCCCCCTCCACCGGCCCTGTGCCCCCTCCACCGGCCCTGTGCCCCCTCCACCGGCCCTGTGCCCCCTCCACCGGCCCTGTGCCCCCTCCTCCGGCCCTGTGCCTCCTCCACCGGCCCTGTGCCTCTTCCACCGGCCCTGTGCCCCCTCCACCGGCCCTGTGCCTCCTCCACCGGCCCTGTGCCTCCTCCACCGGCCCTGTGCCTCCTCCACCACCCTGTACCCCCTCCACGGCCCTGTGCCCCCTCCACCGGCCCTGTGCCTCCTCCACCACCCTGTACCCCCTCCACCGGCCCTGTGCCTCTTCCACCGGCCCTGTGCCCCCTCCACCGGCCCTGTGCCTCCTCCACCGGCCCTGTGCCTCCTCCACCGGCCCTGTGCCTCCTCCACCACCCTGTACCCCCTCCACGGCCCTGTGCCCCCTCCACCGGCCCTGTGCCTCCTCCACCACCCTGTACCCCCTCCACCGGCCCTGTGCCCCCTCCACCGGCCCTGTGCCCCCTCCACCGGCCCTGTGCCTCCTCCACCGGCCCTGTGCCCCCTCCACCGGCCCTGTGCCTCCTCCACCACCCTGTACCCCCTCCACCGGCCCTGTGCCCCCTCCACCGGCCCTGTGCCTCCTCCACCGGCCCTGTGCCCCCTCCACCGGCCCTGTGCCCCCTCCACCGGCCCTGTGCCCCCTCCACCAGCCCTGTGCCTCCTCCACCGGCCCTGTGCCCCCTCCACCGGCCCTGTGCCTCCTCCACCGGCCCTGTGCCCCCTCCACCGGCCCTGTGCCTCCTCCACCGGCCCTGTGCCTCCTCCACCGGCCCTGTGCCCCCTCCACCGGCCCTGTGCCTCCTCCACCGGCCCTGTACCCCCTCCACCGGCCCTGTGCCCCCTCCACCGGCCCTGTGCCTCCTCCACCACCCTGTACCCCCTCCACCGGCCCTGTGCCCCCTCCACCGGCCCTGTGCCTCCTCCACCGGCCCTGTGCCCCCTCCACCAGCCCTGTGCCCCCTCCACCGGCCCTGTGCCCCCTCCACCAGCCGTGTGCCCCCTCCACCAGCCCACACCCCCAGGGCGGATCACACCCCAGGGGCGGCCAGACCGGTACCTGCGGTGGAGATTCGGTCGAAGCCCACGAAGGCGTAGAAGCAGGTGGCGGCCCCTCGGAGAACCCCCTCAAAGCCGAAAGGCACAAACCCCCCGGAGCCCAGCAGGCCCAGGCTGTGGGGAGAGGGGGACGAGGAGGAGGAGGAGGGTGAGCCATCTCTCCGGGACCACAGCCCTGTTCCATTCCCCCAACCCCAGCCCCGGCTCCATCCGCCGGATCTGCCTCCCACCCCATCCCGGCTCTGCACTCCACACACACACACACACACACACACACACACACACACGTCTGTGGCCAAGCCTGCCCTCCCCCCCTGCGGCCGGTGTGGCTCAGTGGTTGAGCACTGACCTCCCAACCAGGAGGTCAAGGTTCAATTCCCGTTCAAGGGCACATGCCCGGGTTATGGGACTCTCTGGATCCCCAGTGCCCAGTGTGGGGCGGGCAGGAGGCAGCCGATCATTATTATTTTTTAAATATATTTTATTGATATTTTACAGAGAGGAAGGGAGAGGAACAGAGAGTCAGAAGCATGGATGAGAGAGAAACATCGACCAGCTGCCTCCTGCACACCCCCCACTGGGGATGTGCCCGCCACCAAGGCACGTGCCCCTGACTGGAATCGAACCCGGGACCCTTCAGTCCGCAGGCCTACGCTCTACCCACTAAGCCACACCAGTCAGGCAGCAGCCGATTACCGATTCTCTCTCATCATGGATGTTTCTCCCTCTCCCTCTCCCTCTCTTTCTGCAAATCATCAATAAACAAAATATGTTTAAGGGGGAAAAGTGCCCCCTGACCTCAGGGTGCCATTGGCCGCGGCCGCGGTGAGCTCGTAGTCCCGCTCCGTGAGCTGCCAGTGGCGCAGGCGCCCCGTGACGAAGCCGGAGAGGATGACGAAGCCGAGGACCAGGAGGTTCACGCCCGTGAACACCTTGGTCACCAGGGCCGACTGGCGGGCGCCCAGGACGACCAGACCTGTGGGGGGGGAACGGACACCTAGACAGCAGCCGGAGTGGGCCCAGGGTTTGGGCAGGGGGCTGCTGAATGGGTGCAGGGTTTCCCCCTGGAACTGTGCCCTGGCTGGTGTGGCTCAGTGGATAGAGCGCCGGCCTGCAGACTTAAGGGTCCCGGGTTCGATTCCCATCAAGGGCATGGACCTTGGTGGTGGGCACATCCCCAGTGGGGGGTGTGCAGGAGGCAGCTGGTCGATGTTTCTCTCTCATCAATGTTTCTAACTCTCTATCCCTCTCCCTTCCTCTCCGTAAAAAAAGTCAATGCAATATATTTTTAAAAATGAATAAATAAAAATAAAATGGTGGGTTTCGCCCAGGCTGGGCCGGGCAGGAGTGGGAGGCAACCAACCAATGTGTCTGTCTCACATCTCACACCACCGATGTTTCTTTCGCTCCGTCTTCCCCTCTCCCCCTCTCTCTTAAAAAAATCAATGGGAAAATGTCCTTGGATGAGGATTAACAAAAATGGAACAAAACTAATGGTGGACGTCTTTTCTTTTGAGAATAAGTTGATTGGGCCACGCGGGACTGGCTCGATGGTGGAGTGTTGACCTACAAACTACCAGGTCAGGGTTTGAGTCCCGGTCAGGGCACAGGCCTGGGATGGGGGCTCGATCCCCGGTGGGGGGGCATGTAGGAAGCAGCCGATCGATGATTCTCCCTCATCATTGATATTTCTATCTCTCTCTCTCCCTTCTTCTCTGCAATATATATATATGAATAAAAAAATACCTATAATAATAGAAGTGTAATACGCTAATTGTACTGGACAGCTGAACGACCTTCCAGACATCATTCCGGATGAAGCCCCCATTCCGGGAGCTGAGGCAGTTAGGGACAATCAGGCAGGCAGGAATGCAGAGTGGTTAGGGTTGCTCAAGCAGGCAGGAGAGCAGTTAGGGGCAATCAGGCAGGCAGGCAAGTGGTTAGGGGCGATCAGGCAGTCAGGTGAGCAGTTAGGGGCGATCAGGCAGGCAGGTGAGCAGTTAGGGGCGATCAGGCAGTCAGGTGAGCAGTTAGGGGCGATCAGGCAGGCAGGTGAGCAGTTAGGGGCGATCAGGCAGTCAGGTGAGCAGTTAGGGGCAATCAGGCAGGCAGGCAAGTGGTTAGGGGCGATCAGGCAGGCAGGTGAGCAGTTAGGGGCGATCAGGCAGGCAGGCAAGTGGTTAGGGGCAATCAGGCAAAGAGTTAGGGGTGATCAGGCAGCCAAGTGGTTAGGGGCCATGAGGCAGGCAGGCGAGCAGTTAGGAACCAGCAGTCCCGGGGATTGCAAGAGGGACGTCCAACTGCCGGTTTAGGCCTGACCCTGGCAGTCAGACATCCCCCTCTCCCCACAAAGGGGTCCCAGATTGCGAGAGGGTGCAGACTGGGCTGGGGGACTCCTCGGCCCCTGTGCATGAATTTCACGCACTGGGCTTCTAGTGTATGCATAGAAAGAAAGAAGAAAACCTGAATTAATCAACCCATCAACCCATCAATCAATCAATGAATCAATGAAATCCTACACAGGACAGCATACCGCACATGAAAAAGGTCCAGCTCAAAATGAGTTCCGAGGGCGGGAACAATGTCTAGACCAGCCGTGGGCAAACTACGGCCCGCAGGCCGGATCCGGCCCGACCGACTGTTCTATCCGGCCCGCGGAGCCGGAAGCGCGGAGGGTTCTCTTGCTCTCCCCTCCGCTCCTTCACCAGCAGCCCAAGAGGAGAGTGCCAGCACGGTCAGGTTGCTTTTGTTCCGGCCCTCCGGTCCAGTGTAAGAGCCCATGGTGGCCCTCGAGTCACAAAGTTTGCCCACCCCTGG
Source organism: Vespertilio murinus (assembly GCA_963924515.1). Lineage (NCBI taxonomy): Eukaryota > Metazoa > Chordata > Mammalia > Chiroptera > Vespertilionidae > Vespertilio > Vespertilio murinus. The sequence continues at coordinate 47,650,123 of OZ004716.1, read as the reverse complement.
TCTACATCTTGCCTCCCTGTTTCTCCCACGGGCAAACCCCCTTCTCTGGCCTCACATCCCCCACCCTCCGCCCCAGCCAAGCCTCCCCCTCCCCAGCCGCCCCCCCATGCCCCCCTCGCCCCCCCGCCCCGCCGCCTCACCCGTGAGCAGCAGCACCAGGCCCAGCGCGAAGAAGTCGGGGTGGCCGGCCAGGAAGGGCACGCGCAGGGGCACGGCCTCCCGCAGCGCCCGCGACATGTGGTGCCCCATCAGGCTGTCGATGGTGGCGCTCCAGGCCCTGGCCACACTGGCGCTCCCTGCAGCCGGAAGGAGGCACGGTCACTCCCAGGGTGACCCGCACCCCCGCCGGGGGCCAGGGGACAACAGGTTTTTTGGGGAGACACAGACACATGCAAGAGAGCCATCGCAAAGAGTTTCACTTCTGCTTCACTTCACCCTAACTGCCCCACCCTCTGTTCTGCTTGTATGCAAATTAACCCATCTTTGTCTGGGTTAATTTGCATATCAACTCCCGATTGGCCGACGGGCACCACGGATGCACGGTCAATTTGCATATTTCTCTTTTTATTAGTGTAGCTTTTGTTGATTTCGCAGAGAGGAAGGGAGAAGAGTATAGAGTTAGAGGAGCATCCATCAGCTGCCTCCTGCCCACCCCCGACTGGGGATGTGCCTGCAACCGAGGTACATGCCCCCCGACCAGAATCAAACCCGGGACCTTTCAGTCTGCAGGCCGAAGCTCTAGCCACTGAGCAAAACTGGCCAAGGCAACTGTGTGGGGGTTTTCCTCACCTCCCCTCCCAAGCTGGACCCCGAAGTGTTTGTGACTGAGGGCGAAGACCCCAGCCCCCCCTCCTGCGGTGTCCCCAGCGGCCCCGCCCGCTCACCGATGATGTAGGAGAGGATGAGGTTCCACCCTGTGATGAAGGCACACAGCTGTCCCATGGTGACGTAGCTGTAGAGGTAGGCGGACCCCGAGCCGGGCACCCGCGCCCCGAACTCGGCGTAGCAGAGCCCCGACATCACAGAGGTCACGGCGGCCACCAGGAAGCAGAGGACGATGGCCGGGCCCGCCTGGTCACGGGCCACCTCCCCGGCCAGGACATACACGCCGGCGCCCAGGGTGCTGCCCACCCCAAGGGCCACCAGGTCCAGGGTGCTCAGGCACCGGACCAGGCCGCCTCCACCCCCGCCAGACCCCTCCGTCCACTCCAGGGGGCGCCGGCGCACCAGCTTCCGGCCAAACCGGGCAAGGGGTTCGCACCGCATCTCGGGGGGAGCCGGGTTGAAGGCGGGGATCTGCAGGGAAACAAGACAGGAAGCCGTCGGGAGGGCCGCCCAGCCCGGCCGGCTTGGCTCCGGGGCCAACAGCAATCTATGAACCAGGAGGTCACAGTTTGACTCCCAGTCAGGGGCTCATGCCTGGGTTGTGGGCTTTATTCCCACTGGGGGTTGGGCAGGAGGCAGCCAACCAATGGCCCTCTCTCATCATTGATGCTTCTCTCTCTCCCTCTCCCTTCCTCTCTGAAATCAATTTTATTTATTTATTTTTAATATATTTTATTGATTTTTTTTACAGAGAGGAAGAGAGAGGGACAGAGAGCTAGAAACATCGATGAGAGAGAATCATCGACCAGCTGCCTCCTGCACGCCCCCCACTGGGGATGTGCCCGCAACCAAGGCACATGCCCTTGACCGGAATCGAACCTGGGACCTTCCAGTCCGCAGGCTGACGCTCCATCCACTGAGCCGAACCGGTTGGGCTGCAATCGATTTTAAAAATACATATTTAAAAGAGAACTAGAAAAATAATAAAAATAAAAATAAAAGAGAACTAGAGCTGAAACCGGTTTGGCTCAGTGGATCGAGCGTCGGCCTGCGGAATCAAGGGTCTCAGGTTCGGTTCCGGTCAAGGGCATGTACCTTGGTTGCGGGCACATCCCCATTAGGAGGTGTGTAGGAGGCAGCTGTTCGAGGTTTCTCTCTCATCAATGTTTCTAGCTCTCTATCCCTCTCCCTTCCTCTCTGTGAAAAATCAATTAAAAAATAAAAAAGAGCTAGAGGCACGGTGCACGAAAATTCTCGCACTGGGGGTGGAGGGCGTCCCTCAGCCCGGCCTGCCCCTGTCACAGTCTGGGGGCCCTCAGGGGTCGTCCTGCCGACTGCTGAGAGCCCCTAGTCAATCAGGGGGAAGCCACCTGCCCCTATCCCCCCTCCATGCTACTGCCGCTGGCTTCCCGCTGCAGGAGGCAACCCGGCTGATCAGGGGAGGGCGACACCCCCATCGGCCTCGGCTGCTGCTGCTGCTGCTGCTGCTGCCGCCGCTGCTGCTGCTGGCTGCCGAGCTGCCTGAGCCCTGGCCCTCGTAGCCACCACGGCCTGCCTGAGCCTCGGGGCGGCCCTCGCAGCGGCAGCCACCCTCCTCTGCTTGCCTGAGCCTCAGGCGGCCACTGTGGCTCTGTCCAGAGGGACATCCGGAAGGATGGCCATTCTAATTAGCACTATTACCCTTTTATTGGTACAGACCGAGGCCCGGTGCACAAAATTCGTGCACGGGGGAGCGTGTCCCTCAGCCCTGCCTGCACCCTCTGCAATCGGGGACCCCTCTCACAATCCAGGACAGCTGGCTCCCAACTTGCTCGCCTGTCTGCCGTCCTGATTGCCCCTAACTGCTTCTGCCTGCCAGCCTGACTGATGTCTAACTGCTCCCCTGCCAGCCTGATTGCCCCTAACTGCCCTCCCCTGCAGGCCTGGTCCCCCCCAACTGCCCTCCCATGCTGGCCATCTTGTGGTGACCATCTTGTGCCCACATGGGAGCAGCCATCTTGTGTGTTGGGGTGACAGCCAATTTGCATGTTACTCTTTTATTAGATAGAATAATAATTTTTTAAAATGTAAATTGACGTGTTTCTTCCATGTGGATATTTCTCTCTCTCCCTTCCTCAACACTTTCTTCCTAAATGTCAATGGGGAAGAAATATCTTTCGGTGAGAATTTAAAAAATGTACATGCCCTTGACCAGAATTGAACCTGGGACCCTTCAGTCCGCAGACCGACGCTCTACCACTGAGCCAAACCGACCTCGGCTCCCTTCCTCTTTTAATAAAAGTATATTAAAAATTAAAAAAAAAAACAACAAACATCGAAGTGAGAGAGGCACATGGATTGGTTGCCTCCCGCATGGTCGGTCGGGGCCAGGGATGGAGCCTGCAGCGGAGGCAGTACATGCCCTGGCCCGGGGATCGAACCCGGGCCCCTTCTCCAGCCCACAGGCGGATGCTCCAGCCAGGGAGGCAGACCCGTGAGGGCGTTTTTGTTTTTGTTTTCAAAGTGGAGTGTTCCTGGAATGCGCAGGGGGCCAGGGCGGGAAAAGATGGGACTTGCAGGGAGAGATTCCAGCCCAGATCACGGGAGGCCAGGGGCTCAGCGGGCACAGCCTCCCAGGGGCCTGGAGGGAGGGAGAGATAGAGAGAGGGAGAAAGGCCACCCTTCATTCCAGACCAGAAAAGACCGGCTGTTTCCCTGGCCCCCGGGGACGAGAGCCTGTCCCGGCTACACCCCCCTGAGGGGACAAAGGCCATGAAAAGGAGGGGGCTCGGACCCTAGCCGCCACAGCGATGAGCCTGAGGACCCGGGCTGAGTGAAACAGGCCCGTCCCCAGAGCACAGTCCACTTCTAAGAAGTACCCAGAGCCCTGGCTGGTGTGGCCCAGTGGATAGAGCGTCGGCCTGCGGACTGAAGGGTCCCAGGTTCGATTCTTGGTGGCGGGCACATCCCCAGTAGGGAGTGTGCAGGAGGCAGCTGATTGGTGTTTCTCTCTCGTGGATGTTTCTAGCTCTCTAACCCTTTCCCTTCCTCTCTGTAAAAAAAATGTAGTAAGTACATTTTTTAAAAAATTATTTTGCCAAAACCAGTTTGGCTCAGTGGATAGAGCATCAGCCTGTGGACTCAAGGGTCTCAGGTTCCATTCCATTCAAGGGCATGGACCTTGGTTGCGGGCACATTCCCGGTGGGGACTGTGCAAGAGGCAGCTGACTCAGTGTTTCTGGCTCTCTATCCCTCTCCCTTCCTCTCTGTAAAATCAATAAAAACATTTTGAAAAATAATAAAACTCAACCTCCTTCATCTTTATTTTTTTAAATATATTTTTTATTGATTTTTTGACAGAGAGGAAGGGAGAGGGAGAGATAGCAAGAAACATCAATGAGAGAGACACATCGATCAGCTGCCTCCTGCACACCCCAAACCAGGGATGTGCCTGCAACCAAGGTACATGCCCTTGACCGGAATCGAACCCGGGACCCTTCAGTCTGCAGGCTGATGCTGCAACCATTGAGCCACACTGGTTTCGGCTCACATCAATATTTTTCTGTCTGTCTCTCCCTCTCCCTCCCACTCTCAGAAAAAGAAAAAAGTCTATGAGAACCAGCTGGCATGAGAACCAGGAGTTGAGTGTCGACCTAACCAGGAGGTCACGGTTCGATTCCCGGGCAGGGCACGTGCCTGGGTGGTGGGCTCGATCCCCAGGGTGGGGCGTGCGGGAGGCAGAGAACCCATGATTCTCTCTCCCCGTGGATGTTCCTAACTCTCCCTCCCCTTCCTCTCTAAAATCAATATGTTAAAAAATATATATATGTGCCGAAACCGGTGTGGCTCAGTGGATAGAGTGTCAGCCTGCGGACTGAAGGGTTCCAGGTTTGATTCCAATCAAGGGCATGTACCTGGGTTGCAGGCACTTCCCCGGTGGGGGGTGTGCAGGAGGCAGCTGATGGGTGTTTCTCTCTCATCGATGTTTCTAACTCTCTGTCCCTCTCTCTGTGAAAAATCAATAAAATATATATTTATTTTTTTATTTTGTTTTTAAAAAAATATATATTATTGATTTTTTTTACAGAGATGAAGGGAGAGGGAGAGAGAGCTAGAGAGGTTGATGAGAGAGAGTCATGGACCAGCTGCCTCCTGCACACCCCCCCCCCCACTGGGGACGTGCCCGCAACCAAGGCACATGCCCTTGACCGGAATCGAACCCAGGACCTTCCAGTAACATATTTCTTTAAAAAAATCAATGGGGAAAAATATATCCTCACATGAGGATTCATAAAATAAATAAAAAGTAAAAAATCAAAAATAAAAAACTGGCACGCATCCCACCTCCCCCACCTCCACCCCCACCCCTTCCCCCACACACACAGCTCCCCGCTCCCGCTGTCCTCCGGAAAACTGGCCTTTCCCAGCCCTGAAATGGAGCTGGGCTGGGCGGCCAGCTGCCCCCTCAGGTCGCCCAGGCCCCGGGGACACGTCTGAACCCTCGGACCCTGGATCCTCCCGAGGAGGGCCAGGCCCGGACTTACCGGAGGAGATGCGGCCGGCGGACCTGCTCCTGGAGGGCCGGGAGTGCGGGCAGGAGCCGCAGAGCCGGGGCCAATCCAGATAAAACCTCCACCTGGAGCCGGACACGCCTAACGCCCACCCCACCTGGGGAGGGAGGGAGGGGAGGGAGGGGAGGGAGGGGAGGGGGCCGGCCAGCAGGGTGGGGCCTGCGGTGTGTCTGTGGACGGGAGGGGCCCTTGCTGACCCGACCAGCTCCGGGGAGGCCTGCCTGACCGTCTTGCAAACTCAGAGACCTCAGGTCCCCACCCAGGAGGGTCTGCAATGAAGCTTTCACAAGACCTGTGATGGTGGCGGGCAGTGGCCTCCTAGGCCGCCATCCTCCCCGGCAAGGTCAACCTGCGCCCGGACCGAGCCTGTGGGTCTGTGAGCGCCTGGGATAGCCGCCCTTGACCAGTCGGGGTAACGGGTAACCGGCCCCGGGGTTCTGGGTCCCCCGGGGGCACAGCCTAATCTGCCGGGGGGCCGGGCAGATGCCTCAGATTCCTTCGTTATCATGTTAATTGTCCCCGCACCCACCTGAGGACCGGACTGTCAGGTTGCTTTGTATCCAACCCCAGGGGGTCCCCCCACCCCCACTCTGCTTCCTCCCGCCTCTAGCCTATCACCCATGGATTTCATGCAGCCCATCTACATCCCATTTTTAAAATATATATATATTTTATTGATTTTTTTACAGAGAGGAGGAAGGGAGAGGGATAGAGAGTTAGAAACATCCATGAGAGAGAAACATCAATTCAGCTGCCTCCTGCACACCCCCCACCAGGGATGAGCCCGTAACCAAGATACATGCCCTTGACCGGATTCGAACCCGGGACCTTTGAGTCCTCAGGCCATCGCTCTATCCACTGAGCCAAACCAGTTTCGGGTCTTTTCCTTTTTTTAAAAAAACTAGCCTTGGGACCGCAGGTCCCACTGAGCAACTGACAGAGTTAGCTTTCCGTGTTTTGTTTTGTGTTTTTTTAAACCTATTTTATTGATTTTTCACAGAGAGGAAGAGAGAGGGACAGAGTTAGAAACACCCATGAGAGAGAACCATCCTTCAGCTGCCTCCTGCACACCCCCAACTGGGGGGATATGCCCGCAACCCAGGTACATGCCCTTGACGGGAATCGAACCCGGGACCCTGCAGTCCGCAGGCCGGCGCTCCATCCACTGAGCCACACGGGCTGCGGCTCCGTCCCTCCCTTTGCTGGCAGGGTTAACCCGCCATCCTCAGGGGCCCACAGGCCGCCCACCGCCCGGATGATGAGCTCAGACATTCCTCCCGGGTCTCCAAGGACCGCGGGGCGGAGGGGGCGGGGCGCGCCGAGGGGCCCCTCTCATTGGAGGAACGTGCGCGTGACGTCAGCCGCTCCGCCGCCGGAGCCCCGAGCCAAGGTCCCGGTCCCCGTGGGCGGGGTCACGTGCCTGCGGGGCGGGGTCACGTGCCTGCCCGGCGGCGCCCTCACGCTGGGAATTCTTTCCGTTACCCGGACCCGGTCCTCTCCAAACACGACCCTGTTTCCCCTAAAATAAGACCGTGTTTTATATTCATTTCTGCTCCCAAAGACGCGCCGGGTCTTATGTTCAGGGGGTGCCTTTGTTTCCATGAAGAAGAATACGGTACACGCGGTACATGTTTATTGTGAAATGAAAATAAAGGAAATTTATCACCTGTCTACGGTACGGTAGTGCGGTAGTTGTCAACAGAAACCAGACAAACTGTGCATCCTACAGCATCAAGAATTTACTCATAACAAAAAAAAAAAGAATTTACTCATTTAGCCGAAACCGGTTTGGCTCAGTGGATGGAGCGTTGGCCTGGGGACTCAAAGATCCCGGGTTCGATTCCGGTCAAGGGCATGTATCTTGGTGCGGGCACATCCCCAGTGTGGGGTGTGCAAGAGGCAGCTGATTCATGATTCTCTCCCATCAATGTTTGTAACTCTATCCCTCTCTCTTCCTCTCTGTAAAAAATCAATAAATATATATATATATATATATATATATATATATATATATATGAAAAAAATAAAAACCTAAGTCACTGTCACAACCTGTTTCGGACGACCGAACAGGCTGTGGGGAGCAATGAGGCCGGCAGGGGAGGCGGTTGGGGATGATCAGGCCAGCAGGGGGGAGGAGTTAGGGGCTCTCAGGCAGGCAGGCAGGTGAGCAGTTAGGAGCCAGGGGTCCCGGATTGTGAGAGGTGATCTAGCCTCCCTTCCCCCCACTGATGGACGGAGAACGACGCAAATTCCACCTGCCGCACGGACATCCCTGGGCCCCTAACCAGGCACCTCACGTGGACTGGACACTGAGCCACCACCAGCACCTGCCAAACACCCTAAGAACCCCCCTCTACACCCCCCATTCCTAAGTCTCTAGGTCCCTAATCACGTGCCTTACATGGAACCACCGGTCGGCATGTGCTGAGGGTGCTAAGCCCGGTCCCTTCCTTTCCCTCCCCTCAAAAGGCGTGCTCAGCCCTGCCTGGTTTGGCTCAGTGGATAGAGCGTCGGCTGGCAGACTGAAGGGTCCCAGGTTCAATTCCGGTCAAGGGCATGTACATTGGTTGCGGGCACATCCCCAGTGGGGAGTGTGCAGGAGGCAGCTGATCGATGTTTCTCTCTGGTCTGATGCTTCTAGCTCTCTATCCCTCTTCCTTTCCTCTCTGTAAAAAATCAATAAAATATATATATTGAAATCACGTGTGCGCTTTCCCCTCTGGAAGGCAGCCCGGCAGGGGTCTTCACCCCCATAAAGCCTGTGTCCCGGTCCTCCCTGGTCTCCGGCTCCTCTGTCTCATCTTTCACGGTCCCCCAAGGGGTCCCGGATGGGAGAGGGTGCAGGCTGGGCTGAAGGGACCCCCACACCCACACATACCCCCATGCACGAATTTCGTGCACCGGGCCTTCAGTATTAAAAACATAGAAGTAAAGCTGCGGTGGAATGCACGGGAGAAAAGTCAGCCAACGCTCTCGGGGAGGAACGTTTAACCTTCATTTCCCAGATCTGCTAGTCCAGGCGGATTCTGGACCCAAAGCCTGGCGTGGACTGTGGGGAGGCTCTGACCTATGGACCTCCCCTGGGCGGACCGGCCCCCGAGGGTCCCCACAGCCCCGCCCAAGTCAGCTGTGGCGGGGCTCTGGGGCTAGGCCAGCCGTGGGCAAACTACGGCCCGCGGAGCCGGAAGAGCGGAGGGTTCTCTTGCTCTCCCCTCCGCTCCTTCCCCAGCAGCCCAAGAGGAGAGTGCCAGCATGGTCAGGCTGCTTTTGTTCCGGCCTCCGGTCCAGTGTAAGAGCCCATGGTGGCCCTCGAGTCACAAAGTTTGCCCACCCCTGGGTTCGGCTCTGCAGCTCCGGCCTCGTCAGCCAAAGTGAGGAAGTAAGATTACAGCGGTAAGCAGATACTGAACTAGATTGCAAGCCAGCACCCCCCCATTTCCAGTAAGATCATGAATGAGTGAGTGAAGAGTGAATGAATGAATGAGTTAGAATGACGTCACCCAGCAGTCCCACGCCTGGGTACAGACGGAAATGAAAGGGGAGCAGGGTCTCGAGGAGGCATTGCACACCCGTGTTTGCAGCAGCGTGATTCACAAAAGGCAGAGCGTGGGAGCAACCCAAGGCCCATCAAGGGAGGAAGGGAGAAAGACCGGGTCCAGCCTCCAGAGGAACCTTATTCAGCCTTAGAAAGGAAGGAGAGCTGAAGCCGGTGTGGCTCAGTGAATAGAGCATCGGCCTAAGGACTGAAAGGTCGCAGGTTTGATTCCAGTCAAGAGCATGTACCTTGGTTGTGGGCACGTCCCCAGTAGGAGGTGTGCAGGAGGCCAGTTGGTCAGTGTATCTCTCTCATCAATGTTTCTAGCTCTCTTTCCCTTCCTCTCTGTGAAAAATCAATTATATATATATATATATATATATATATATATATATATATATACACATTCTCCATCCAGCCAACCAAGGTACATGCCCTTGACCGGAATCAAACCTGATGCTTTATCCACTGAGCCAAACCAGTTTGGGCGCCACTTCTACTTTTATTTGTTTTTATTTTATTGATTTCAGAGAGGAGAGAAGAGGGAGAAAGGGAGAGATAGAAGCACCAATGAAGAGAGAGAATCATGGCTCGGCTGCCTCCTGCACGCCCCCCACTGGGGATGGAGCCCACAGCCGGGCATGTGTCCTTGACCGGGCATCAAACTGCCACCTCCTGGCTCATAGGTTGGCGCTCCACCACTGAGCCACACCAGCCCGGCTCTGCTCCCAGTTCCCTGACGTATCTAGCATGGTCCCATCCCGAGAGACAGAGGAGGGGGGTGAGTGGCGGAGGCTGGGAGGACGGGGACCGGGGACTTAATGTTTTGTTTGTTTGTTTTTGTTTGTTTGTTTGAATATATATATATACCGTATATATATTATTAAATATATTTGTTGATTTAAAAAAATATATTTTATTGATATTTTACAGAGAGGAAGGGAGAGATAGAAACATCGATGAGAGAGTAACACCGACCAGCTGCCTCTTGCACACCCCCCAGTGGGGATGTGCCCGAGACCAAGGTACGTGCCCTTGACCGGAATCGAACCCGGGACCTTTCAGTGCACAGGCTGATGCTCTATCCACTGAGCCAAACAGTTTTCAGCTGTTTGAATATATTTTATTGATTTTTTTTTTTACAGAGAAGAAAGGAGATAGAGTTAGAAACATTGTTGAGAGAGAAACATCCATCAGCTCCCTCCTGCACACACTCCCTCCCTACTAGTCAGGTGACCAGACGTCCCGCTTTTGGCTGGACAGTCCCGATTTTTAACAATTTGTCCCGAGTCCCTTTAAAAAAAAGTCTGTTTTTGGAACGAATCTTTTAAATCTTTTGGACTTTTCCGGTCACCTTCCTTCCCTACTGGCGGATGTGCCCGCAACCAAGGTACATACATGCCCTTGCCCGGAATCGAACCCGGGACCCCTGAGTCCGCAGGCCTAGCTCCATCCACTGGGCCACCCCGGCCAGGGCGGGATTCGGTGTTTGGGGAGGACCGAGGCGGGGCAAAAAGGATTCCGGAGGGAGCACGAGGGCAGGAGCGGAAATTCCGGAGGTTCTCGCACGGTCACCTGCCTTTTCCCTCCACAAACGGAGCGCCTGGGAGCGGTGCCTGGAGGGCAGGCGGGGCCGCCGCCTCCCCGAGCGTCGCTGCAGGCTGGGCCGCCCGCTCGCCCGCCCGCCCCGTCTGCCCGCCCCGTCCGCCCGCCCGGCCAGGGGAGTGGCTGTCAGCGTCTCCGGCTCCACGTGGAGAGGAGGTGTCTGCCCTCCCGCTGGGGCTTCCTCGGACTCACAGGAACTCCGTGCGACCGGAGAGCCGAGCCAGCCCAGCCTGCCGTCGGGTGAGTGCGGGGCCTGGCCCTCGGGGAGGAGAGGGGCGTGCGGGCTCGGCGGGATGGACGCCCAGCCCGGTCGGCTCCGGCTCCTTCCCCGGGGAAAGCGGGAGCTGGGGGCTGTGTGCGCCGGAGGGAGGAGGGGTGGGGGGGGTGGGGAGGAGGGGGGAGGGGGAAGAGGGGGAGGTGGGGGAGGTCGGGTGCGAGCTCAAGGGCCCCAAGGCCGGTGATTTTTGGGGTTTTTGAATTTTATTTCTGTTGGGAGTCCCCCCGGCCTGAGTGAGGATATCTTTCCCCGACCCAAGTTTTTAGAGAGAGGTAGAGTGAGAAAAAGAAAAGATAGATCTGAGATACATGGGTTGCCTCCCCACGTGGGCCTGTGCCTAGACAGGGATGAGCCTGAAACCGAGGTAGGTGCTCTGGGCCGGAACCGAACCCGGGGCCCTTCAGTCCTTGGGATGAGGGGACGCGCTAACCACTGAGCGACCGGCTGGCGCTATTTACTAATTGCTATCATTATTTTAATTTTTTAAAAATATATTTTATTGATTTTTTTTTACAGAGAGGAAGAGAGAGGGATAGAGAGATAGAAACATCGATGAGAGAGAATCATCGACCAGCTGCCTCTTGCACACCCCCCACTGGGGATGTGCCCGCAACCAAGGTACATGCCCTTGACTGGAATCGAACCCGGGACCTTTCAGTCCTCAGGCCGACGCTCTATCCGTTGAGCCACACCGGTCAGGGCTAATTATTATTTTTAAATATACTTTTTATTGATTTCAGAGAGGAAGGAAGAGAGGGAGATAGAAACATCCACGAGGAGAGAGAATCACGGTGGATGGGATTTCCTCCTGCAAGTCCCCCTCTGGGGATCGAGCGCACCACCCGGGTCTGTGCCCCCCAACTAGAATCGAACCCCGGACCCTTCCATCCCCAGACGGATGCACTATCCAGTGAGCCACACTGGCCAGGGCGGAAATTCTTTCCTTGGAAGGCTTTTGTTGTGGTTGATCCTTCTGGGTGGTGTATCCAGGAGACATCCCCGCCCCAGGGGTTGGAAACGGAACCCTCCCTCCCTTCCTCCTCCCTGCAGGCCACTGGGTGGCTGTTCTGGCTGATGCTTCCGGTGGAGGGGCTGGACTCTCCCTGCCAAGCCCACCAGTTTTCCCCTCCCTCCAAATTCCAAGTCCATTGCACTTTGAAAACAGAAACAAAAACTCCCACCGAAACCGGTGTGGCTCAGTGGATAGAGCATCAGCCTGCAGACTGAAGGGTCCCGGGTTCGATTCCGGTCAAGGGCATGGACCTTGGTTGCGGGCACATCCCCGGTGGGGAGTGTGCAGGAGGCAGCTGGTCGATGATTCTCTCTCATCGATGTTTCTAACTCTCTATCCCTTTCTCTTCCTCCCTATAAAAAAATCAATAAAATATATATTTTTTAATGAATAAAATAAAAATAAAAATGAAGATCAGATGTGGAAAAAAAACAATAAAAAACCCCAGAAAGCTATCAGGCAGAGAAACCCCGCGGCCGTGAGCTCCCTTATCGCCGAGGCGAGGACAGGGAGGACAGGGAGGCCGTGGTGACAGTAAGATTTCCCTGTTCGGCACCGGAAGGGAGGACAGAGCGAGGTCTGTGCTCACCACACGGAGGCCACGCCGGCCGGGCTGGGGACAGTCTCTTCATTTCATTTCATTTTATTTTACTTTATTATTTTATTTTATTTATATTTATTTTATTATTTATTTTATTTTATTTACATTTTATTTTATTATTTATTTTATTTGTTTTATTTTATTATTTTATTTTATTTACATTTTATTTTATTTGTTTTATTTTATTATTTTATATTTTATTTTATTTAAATTCTCCATTGATTTGTAGGGAAAAAGTGGAAGGCAGGAGGGAGCAAGAGAGCGAGAATCGGCCCGTGGGAGAGACACACCGATCGCTCGCCTCCCGCGCCAGCGATTGATCCAGGCGCCCTTGCCCGGGAATCGAACCGGAGCCCGCGGCCCTCCCGTCCCCGCAGGCGGACGCCCTGACCACCGCGCCACACGGCCCGGCCGGCCGGGCGGCCCTTCCCGACGCCTTTCTGCCCGGCTCCCCCCGCAGATCCCGCCTCCCGCCGTCGCCCCGGCCGCCCCCGGAGATGCGGTGCGAAGCCCTGGCGCGGCTGGGCCGGAGGCTGGCGCGCCGGCGCCCCCTGGCGGCCGCGGCGGGGCCGGGCGGCGGCGGGGCGGGGCTGGCGCGGTGCCTGAGCGCGCTGGACCTGGTGGCGCTGGGCGTGGGCAGCACGCTGGGCGCCGGCGTGTACGTGCTGGCCGGCGAGGTGGCCCGCGACCAGGCGGGCCCGGCCATCGTGCTCTGCTTCCTGGTGGCCGCCGCCAGCTCCGTGCTGGCCGGGCTCTGCTACGCCGAGTTCGGGGCGCGGGCGCCCGGCGCGGGGTCCGCCTACCTCTACAGCTACGTCACCGCGGGCCAGCTGTGCGCCTTCGTCACCGGCTGGAACCTCGTCCTCTCCTACGTCATCGGTGAGCGGGGGCGGGGGGCGGGGTGGGTGACGGGGAGGAGGACCCCCACGCGGTGGCCCTGCGCCCGGGGTCGGCAAACTGCGGCTCGCGAGCCATATGCGCGGCTCTTTGGCCCCGGAGGGTGGCTCTTCCACAAAAAATACCACGGGCCTGGGCGAGTCTACTGTGGAGAAGTGGCATTAGAAGTTTAAGTTTTTGGGTTTTTAAAAAATATATATTTTTTGGCTCAGTGGACAGAGCGTTGGTCTATGGACTGAAAGGTCCCGGGTTCGATTCCGGTCAAGGGCATGTGCATTGGTTGCGGGCACATCCCCAGTGGGGGGCGTGCAAGAGGCGGCTGGTTGATGTTTCTCTCTCATTGACATTTCTAGCTCTCTATCTCTCTCCCTTCCTCTCTGTAAAATATCAAGAAAATATATTAAAAAAATATATATATATATTTTATTGATTTTTTTTTTTACAGGGAGGAAGGGAGAGGGATAGAGAGTTAGAAACATCGATGAGAGAGAATCATCCATCAGCTGCCTCCTGCACGCCCCCCACTGGGGATGTGCCCGCAACCAAGGTGCCGGAATCGAACCCCGGACCCTTCAGTCCGCAGGCCGATGCTCTAGCCACTGAGCCAAACCGGTTTTGGCCACCCGATGTAACTTTTTAAAAATATATATATTTTATTGATTTCTGTACTGAGAGAAAGGGAAAGGGATAGAGAGTTAGAAACATCCATGAGAGAGAGTCATCGACCAGCTGCCTCCTGCACACCCACCACTGGAGACATGCCCTCAACCATTGGCCGGAATTGAACCCGGGACCCTTCAGTCCACAGGCCGACGCTGTATCCACTGAGCCAAACCAGTTGAGGCTGACTTAACATTTCTTTTAATATATATACATATATACATATTGATTTCAGAGAGGAAGGGAGAGGGAGAGACAGAGACATCAGTGATGAGAGAGAAGCATTGATCGGCTGCCTCCTGCACGTCCCACACGGATCAAGCCCGCAACCCGGGCACGTGCCCTCACTGAGAATTGCACTAGGACCTCCTGGTTCATAGTAGATTGACGCTCAACCACTGAGCCACACCGGCCAATCCCAACTGAAAGTTTCACCCCTCACCTCCCAGCCCTCCAGGGCCTACTCCCTTCTTCTTCTTCTTCTTCTTCTTCTTCTTCTTCTTCTTCTTCTTCTTCTTCTTCTTCTTTCTCCTTCTCCTCCTCCTCCTTCTCCTCCTTCTCCTTCTCCTTCTCCTTCTTCTCCTCCTCCTCCTTCTCCTCCTCCTCCTCCTCCTCTTTCTCCTCCTTCTCCTTCTCCTTCTCCTTCTTCTCCTCCTCCTCCTTCTCCTCCTCCTCCTTCTCCTTCTTCTCCTCCTCCTCCTCCTTCTCCTCCTCCTCCTTCTCCTCCTCCTCCTGCTCCTCCTCCTCCTCCTCCTTCTCCTCCTCCTCCCCCTTCTCCTTCTTCTTCTTCTTCTTTTTTGCAAAATGCGCACTCCTAACAAATCACACAGTTCACCAGTTCTGTGAAACGTGTGTCTCCTCTCCCCACCCCACGAGAAGGCGGAGTCCTCAGCCTGGGGGCTCAGTTGATTAGAGTTGTTCTCATCCTCCAAGGTCACTGGCTTGAGGTCTCTCTCTCTCTCTTTCTCTCTTTTCCTCTCCTTCCCTCTCCCTCCCCTTCCTCTCTCTAAAATAACAAATTAAGCCGAAACCGGTTTGGCTCAGTGGATAGAGCGTCGGCCTGAGGACTGAAGGGTCCCAGGTTCGATTCCTGTCAGGGGCATGTACCTTGTGGCGGGCACATCCCCAGTGGGGGGCGTGCAGGAGGCAGCAGGTGGATGATTCTAACTCTCCCTCTCCCTTCCTCTCTGCAGGAAATCAATAAAATATATTAAAAAAAAATAAAATAACAGAGTAAAAAATATTTTTTTAAAAGGTGGGGAGAAAGCAGAAGTGAAACTCTTTGCGATGGCTCTCTTGCATGTGTCTGTGTCTCCCCAAAACCTGTCCCCTGGCCGCCGGCGGGGGTGCGGGTCACCCTGGGAGTGACCGTGCCTCCTTTCCGCTGCAGGGGCGGCCAGTGTGGCCAGGGCCTGGAGCGCCACCATCGACAGCCTGACGGGGCACCACATGTCGCGGGCGCTGCGGGAGGCCGTGCCCCTGCGCGTGCCCTTCCTGGCCGGCCACCCCGACTTCTTCGCGCTGGGCCTGGTGCTGCTGCTCACGGGTGAGGCGGCGGGGCGGGGGGGCGAGGGGGGCATGGGGGGGGCGGCTGGGAGGGGGAGGCTTGGCTGGGGCGGAGGGGTGGGGGGTGTGAGGCCAGAGAAGGGGGTTTTGCGTGGGAGAAACAAAATTAAAAATATATATATATACCGTATATACATATATATATTTATATATATATATATTGTTTTTCCATAGAGAGGAAGGGAGAGGGAGAGAGAGCTAGAAACGTCGATCAGCTGCCTCTTGCACACCCTCCACTGGGGATGTGCCCGCAACCAATGTACATGCCCTTGACCGGAATCGAACCCGGGACCTTTCAGTCTGCAGGCCGACGCTCTATCCAGTGAACCACACCGGTTTCGGCTGGAGAAAGGAGATTTTTGACATTGTTCCCACCCTCAACATTCATTCTGAGCTGGACCTTTTATTTTTTAAATATATTTTTATTGATTTCAGAGTCAGTCAGAGAAAGTGAAACATCAATGATGAGAGTCACGGATCAGCTGCCTCCCACACGCCCCCGACTGGGGCCCGAGCTCTCACAACCCAAGCATGTGCCCCTGACTGGAATCGAACCCGGGATCCCTTAGTCCATGAGGCTGACACTCTATCCCCTGAGCCAAACTGGCCAGGGCTATAGGATATATATTTTTTAAATATATTTTTTATTGATTTTTTTGTTTTTTTTTTACAGAGAGGAAGGGAGAGGGACAGAGAGCTAGAAACATCCATGAGAGAGAAACATCAGCTGCCTCCTGCACACCCCCCACTGGGGATGTGCCCACCACCAAGGTACATGCCCTTGACCGGAATCAAACCTGGGACCCTTCAGTCCGCAGGCCGGCACTCTATCCACTGAGCCACACCGGCCAGGACACAGTTCCAGCTGGAAACCCTGCACCCAAACCACCTCCAGGGGAAACCCTGCACCCATTCATCAGCCCCCCACCCACCCCGCCCCTGGGCCCCACGCTCGGGCCTGCTGTCTAGGTGTCCGTTCCCCCTCCACAGGTCTGCTGGTCCTGGGCGCCGGCGAGTCGGCCCTGGTGACCAAGGTGTTCACGGGCGTGAACCTCCTGGTCCTCGGCTTCGTCATCCTCTCCGGCTTCATCACGGGGCGCCTGCGCCACTGGCAGCTCACGGAGCGGGACTACGAGCGCACCGCGGCCGCGGCCAATGGCACCCTGAGGTCAGGAGGCACTTTTCCCCCTTAAACATATTTTGTTTATTGACGATTTGCAGAAAGAGGGGGAGATGGAGAGGGAGAAACATCCATGATGAGAGAGAATCGGTAATCGGCTGCCTCCTCCTGCACGCCCCGCACGGGGGATGGAGCCCCATAACCCGGGCACGTGACCTTGACCTCCTGGTTGGTAGGTCGGTGCTAACCACTGAGCCACACTGGCCAGGGGGGGAGGGCACGGTTGGCCACAGACGTGTGTGTGGAGTGCAGAGCCGGGATTGGGTGGGAGGCAGATCCGGCGGATGGACCGGGGCCGGGGCTGGGGTTGGGGTGGGGAATGGAGCAGGGCTGTGGTCCCCGAGAGATGGCTGAGCTGCTCACCCTCACCCTCCTCCTCCTCGCACCCCCTCTCCCCACAGCCTGGGCCTGCTGGGCTCCGGGGGGTTTGTGCCTTTCGGCTTTGAGGGGGTTCTCCGAGGGGCCGCCACCTGCTTCTACGCCTTCGTGGGCTTCGACTGCATCGCCACCGCAGGTACCGGTCTGGCCGCCCCTGGGGGGGTAGGGGGGCACAGGGCTGGTGGAGGGGGCACAGGGCTGGTGGAGGGGGCACAGGCTGGTGGAGGGGGCACAGGGCTGGTGGAGGGGGCACAGGCTGGTGGAGGGGGCACAGGGCTGGTGGAGGGGGCACAGGACCGGTGGAGGGGGCACAGGGCCGGTGGAGGGGGCACAGGGCTGGTGGAGGGGGCACAGGCTGGTGGAGGGGGCACAGGGCTGGTGGAGGGGGCACAGGCTGGTGGAGGGGGCACAGGGCTGGTGGAGGGGGCACAGGCTGGTGGAGGGGGCACAGGCTGGTGGAGGGGGCACAGGCTGGTGGAGGGGGCACAGGGCTGGTGGAGGGGGCACAGGCTGGTGGAGGGGGCACAGGGCCGGTGGAGGGGGTACAGGGCCGGTGGAGGGGGGCCCGGCTCCCGGGGAGTTCCCACGGAAGGGGTTCTGTGCCTTTCCCACGGAAGGGTTAGTTAGGGTTAGGGTTCTGTGCCCCCCCCCTCGGCGGGCGTCCCTGACCCCCCCCCCCGCCCTCAGGGGAGGAGGCCCGCGACCCCCAGCGGGCCATCCCCCTGGGCACCGTGGCCTCGCTCTTCATCTGCTTCCTGGCGTACTTCGGGGTGTCGGCGGCGCTCACCCTCATGGTGCCCTACTACCAGATCAGCCCCGACAGCCCGCTGCCCGAGGCCTTCCTGCACGTGGGCTGGCCCTGGGCGCGCTACGTGGTGGCCGCGGGCACCCTCTGCGCCCTCTCGTCCAGGTCAGTGCCAGCGCTGCCCCCCCCCGTACCCCCTCCCCGCCCGCCCCCCTTCCCCAGCCGCCCCGGCCTGGGGGGAGGGACCAGGGGGAGACACACCTGGGACCCGGTCGATGCCCTAGCCCAGGGGTCGGCAAACTCATGAGTCCACAGGACAATGATTGAAATGTCTTTGGAGAGCCAAATGGTTTAAACTTGAACTTATACAGGTAGGTACATTGTGGTTAACTTAACTAGAGGCCTGGTGCATGAAATTTGTACACAGAGGACTGGGGGGAGTCAGAATCATCGATCAGCTGTCTCCTGCACGCCCCCCACTGGGGATGTGCCCGCAACCAAGGTCCATGCCCTGGACCAGGGGGAGGGTGTCCCTCAGCCCAGCCTGCACCCTCTCCAATCTGGGACCCCTCGAGTGATGTCCGACTGCCCGGTGGGATTGGGCCTAAACCGGCAGTCGGACATCCCTCTCACAGTCCAGGATGGCTGGCTCCCAACTGCTCCCCTGCCTGCCTTCCTGATTGCCCCTAACCACTCCCCTGCCAGCCTGGCTGATGCCTAACTGCTCCCCTGCAGGCCTGGTCACCCCTAACTGCCCTCCCCTGCTGGCCATCTTTTTTTTAAATTTTTTAATATATTTTCATTGATTTTTTTTTTTTACCGAGAGGAAGAGAGAGGGACAGAGAGTTAGAAACATCAATGAGACAGAAACATGGATCAGCTGCCTCTTGCACGCCCCCCTACAGGGGATGTGCCCGCAAACCAAGGTCCATGCCCTGGACCGGGATCGAACCCGGGACCTTTCAGTCCACAGGCCGACGCTCTATCCACTGAGCACACCGGTTTCGGCCTGCTGGCCATCTTGTGGTGGCCATCTTGTGTCCACCTGGGGGGCAGGATCTTTGACCACGTGGGGGCAGCCATCTTGTGTGTGGGAGGGATGGTCAATCTGCATTATGACTCTTTTGTTAGGTAGGATTAGGGGGCTCCTAGGCTGGCCTCCGCATAAAACTCAAGGGGCCAAAGAGCCCCATGTGGCTTGGGAGCCACAGTTTGCCGACCACTGCCCTAGCCTTCTTGGCTCAGTGGCCAGGACGTCGGCCTGTGGACTGAAGGCTCCCGGGTTCATTTCTGGTCAAGGGCACGTGCCTTGGTCATAGGTTCGATCCCCAGGCTTGCTCAGGACACGGGTGGGAGGCAACCCATCGACGTGTCTCTCTCTCACGTCGATGTTTCTCTCTCTGTCTCCCCCCTCCCTTCCACTCCCTCTAAACCCCAATGGAAAAACACCCTCCCGTGAGGACAAATGACAACAGAGTGTGGGCCAGACCCGGCCAGTCGGGTCCTGCCTGCTGGCGATCGCCACACCCAACGCTTCCCTTCCCCCTTCGCCAGCCTCCTGGGCGCCATGTTCCCCATGCCACGGGTGATCCTGGCCATGGCCGAGGACGGGCTGCTGTTCCGGGCGCTGGCCCGGGTCCACCCCCGAACCCACACCCCCATCGTGGCCACCGTGGTCTCTGGGGTTCTTGCAGGTGAGTGAGCCGAACCCACCCCATTCCCACCCACTCCCTCCGCTGGATGTCCCCGTGGGTCCTCACCCGCTCCCCCCATGTCTGCCTGCTCCCCCCAAATCCACCCCCCACCTCTGCCCCTCCGCACAGGGCTCATGGCCTTCCTCTTCGAGCTCAACAACCTCGTGGACCTCATGTCCATCGGGACGCTGCTGGCCTACTCCCTGGTGGCCTTCTCCGTGCTGGTCCTCAGGTGAGGCCCCGTGCGTGGGGTTTGTCTTTTATCTGTTTATGTATTTATTTTTAAAAATATATATTTTATTGATTTTTTTTACAGAGAGGGAGAGGGATAGAGAGTTAGAAACATCCATGAGAGAGAAACACCGACCAGCTGCCTCCTGCACACCCCCCACTGGGGATGTGCCTGCAACCAAGGTCCATGCCCTGGGCCGGAATCGAACCCGGGACCTTTCAGTCCGCAGGCTGATGCTCTGTCCACTGAGCCAAACCGGTTTGGGCAGTTTGATTTTTTTAATTTTTTATTGACTTTAGAGAGGAAGGGAGGGGAAACAGGGAGAGAATCTCTGATCGATCGGCCGCCTCCTGCATGCCCCCCACTGGGCACCAAGCCCACAATCCGGGCCTGTGCCTTGACTGGGGATCGAACCCGGACCTCCTGGTTCTGAGGTCAGCCAGGCTCAACCCCGTGAGCCACCCCGGCGTGGGCTCCTGAGGATGCTCACCCAGCCAAGCCCCCCACCAGGGCTCGGACCCAGGGTCCTGCCGGAGGGGGGCTCCCCTCTGGCCTCTGTCCGGCCTCCCGGGGTGCTGCCCCCGGGCGGGGATGGGGTGATGGGGGCGGGAGGGCGGTGATGGGTGTGGGGGCCGTGAAGGGTGCAGGCCTGTCTCCCCCCAGGTACCAGCCGGACCAGCCCGAGGCCGAGGGCGAGAAGACGCGGGTGGAGATGGCGGGGCGGCCCGGGCCGGGCGCCGGCTCCCGGGGGCCTGAGCCTGAGCCGGGGGCCGGGCCGGCGGGCGCCCTGCGGGGCCTGTGGCGGCCCCGGAGCGCCGCCCCCTCCCCGCGGTCCGGCCGCGCGGCCTACGGGTGCGCCTCGCTGCTGGGTGAGCGGGGCCGGGGCCGGGGGGCGGGGGGCTGGGACAGGGGAGGGCCCGTCTTCCTGTTCCTGGTGTCCTCCGTGGATCTTCAGTTTGTTTTATTTTATTTTTTATTTTTTAAAAATATATTTTATTGATATTTTATAGAGAGGAAGGGAGAGGGATAGAGAGCTAGAAACATCAATGCGAGAGTATCATTGATCAGCTGCCTCCTGCACACCCCCCACTGGGGATGTGCCCGCAGCCAAGGCACATGCCCTTGAACGGAATCGAACCCGGGACCCTTCAGTCCGCAGGCTGACGCTCTATCCACTGAGCCACACCGGCCAGGGCCTCCCACTGATGTTTGGAGAGATTGGACCTGGGGGTGGGGGTGGGGTGGGGGGTGGAAACATGGACGGGAGGGAGACACGGAGCCCGGACGCCTCCCCGCACGAGGGGGTCGGACCCGCAGCCCAGGCGCCTGTCCCCGAATCGAACCCGTGACCCTGAGGTGCTCGGGCCGGTGCTCTGCCCGCTGCGTGACCCGGGCCGGGCAGGGCGGCCCCGGTGGGTGAGGGCGGCGTGAGGGTGCGATGTGACCTTTGCCCTCTGACCTTGACCCCCCCCCAGCCGTGCTGCTGACCGCCCTGAGCCTGGTCCTGGCGCGGTGGCCCGGCCGCCTGGCCTCCGGGGACCCGCTGGCTGCCGCGGGGACGGCGCTGCTGCTGCTGCTGGTGGCGGCGCTCACGGGCGCCCTCTGGCGGCAGCCGCAGAGCCGGGCCGCGCTGCGCTTCAAGGTAGGTGACCTGTGACCCCGGGGGCGTGGCCCCTGCCGCCTCCCGGACCAATGGGGGGCAGGGGGCGGGGCTCCCCTGCAAGACTCCACCCCACTGCACCTGGGAGCCCCGCCTACCAGGCCTGGGGGCGCGGCCTCTGTCGCCTTCCGGACCAATGGGGGCGGGGCTAGCACGCAAGACTCCACCCACATGCACTGGGGAGCCTGCGCTGGGAGTCCCGCCCACCAGGCCTGGGGGCGTGGCCGCCCAGAGGCGGGGTCTCCCCCCGGACCCCTGTTGAGCTCAGGGCGCCCCGGCCGCGCCCCCAGGTGCCCGCGCTGCCCGTGCTGCCCCTCGCCAGCATCTTCGTGAACATGTACCTGATGATGCAGATGCCCGCCCGGACCTGGGCCCAGTTCGGCATCTGGATGGCGATGGGTACGTGGCCTCTTTGTGGGGCGTCGGGGGTTGGGAGGTGGGGGGGCCCGAACCCCAGCTCCCCCGCCCCCGTCCCCGCCCAGCTGCCCCGGGGCGCCCTCCCCGGAGGCCGCTCACCCCCGTGTCCCCCAGGCTTCGCCATCTACTTCGGCTACGGGATCCGGCACAGCCCCGAGGCCGCCCCCGGCGCGCAGACCCGGCTCTAGGGGGACGCGGACGGACGCGGACGCCGGGGGACCGCCTGGCGCCGGGGCATCTCCCGGTCCCGGGGCCTCGGGGCCTCTGGGGGGTGAGGGCGGGCGCCCCGGGCCCGGCTCCGTGTCCGCGTGGAGAGGCGGCTCCGTGTCCGCGTGGAAAGGGGGCTCCGTGTCCGCGTGGAGAGGCGGAGACGCGCGCCCAGGGCGCACGGGGCGCGGAGATGCGCTCTCACCCCGCAAGGCGGACAGGGGGCCCCAGCCCCGGGGAGAGGGAGGAGATGTCCCCCCACAAAGAGCACCCCTGGGCCCCTTCCAGAGAGAGCAGGTGACCCCGCTGGAATACAAGGTCTGGTCCAGCTCTGTTGTGCCAACAGTGCACTTTTGGGGGGTAATTTTTTTATTTTATTTTATTTTTTAAAATAAATCTTTATTACTCAAATTATTACAATTGTTTCTCCTTTTTCTCCCCCAAAGCTCCCTACCACCCAGTTCCCTTCCCACCCTCTGCCCTTACCCCCTCTCCCCCCAATTGTCCTCATCCATTGGTTATACGATTTCAATCCAGTCTCTCACTGCTCCCCCATCCCCTTATCCTGATAATTATCAGTCCACTCCCCTTCTTTGCCCTGATTCTACTATATTCACCACTTTATTCTGTAAAACACATTTTAAGAAAAAGAAATAAAATTGACAGCCGAAACCGGTTTCGCTCAGCGGATGGAGCATTGGCTTGCGGACTCAAGGGTCCCAGGTCCCATCCCCGATGGGGGGGTGTGCAGGAGGCAGCTGGTTGATGTATCTCTCTCTCATCGATGTTTCTAGCTCTCTATCTCTCTCCCTTCCTCTCTGAAAAATCAGTAAAATATA
Organism: Vespertilio murinus; assembly: GCA_963924515.1. NCBI lineage: Eukaryota > Metazoa > Chordata > Mammalia > Chiroptera > Vespertilionidae > Vespertilio > Vespertilio murinus. The sequence continues at coordinate 47,627,243 of OZ004716.1, read as the reverse complement.
TATATTTTTAAAAATAAATAAAATTCACACATAACATCGTGTCAATGACCATTTTCCTTTATGTTTCTGCCCAGACCTTTTTTCCTTTTTTTTTTTTTTTTGGTTCATATTATTTTACATTGTTAATCCTCAATAAGGACATTTTCCCCTTTGGCTTCTAGAATGGGGTGGAGGGGGAGAGAGAAACCATAGATGTGAGAAATAATTGCCTCCTGCACTTGCCCCCACCTGGACCGGGGATCCAACCTGAACCCCAGTGCATGCCTTTGGCTGGGAATAGAGCCATGGGCAGCTAGATGCTCTGGCCACTGACCACATCGGCTACTTTTTAAAAAATATATTTTATTGACTTTTTTTACAGAGAGGAAGAGAGAGGGATAGAGAGTTAGAAACATCGATGAGAGTCATCGATCAGCTAGCTGCCTCCTGCACACCCCACCACCACCACCACCACGGATGTGCCTGCAACCAAGGTACATGTCGTTGACCGGAATCGAACCTGGGACCTTTCTTACCTTTCTTTTATTTAAAAAAATATATATATATTATTGATTTTTAAAAAAGATATTCTTTTTTCAAAATATATTTTATTGATTTTTTACAGAGAGGAAGAGAGGGATAGTTAGAAACATCGATGAGAGAGAATCATGAATCAGCTGCCTCTTGCACACCCCCCACCGGGATGTGCCCGCAACCAAGGTACACGCTCTTGACTGGAATAGAACCCGGGACCCTTCAGTCCACAGGTTGACGCTCTATCCACTGAGCCAAACCGGTTTCGGGACATCAGCTACTTTTAATTTTTTTGGTTGATTAGAGAGGGAGAGGGAGAGAAACATTGATGTGGGAGGGACACAGCGATCACTTGCCTCTTGCGTGCACACCGGCCAGGGCTGCCGCGGACTCATTCAGAGTGACAACCTGTGGAGGAGAGCTCTTGGCTGGGAAATGGTGGTGCGGAGGCAGGGGTGGGGCGTGAGAAATGGGGTGCTCGTGACCGGTGACAGTTGGGTGGAACTAGACGTTAGACTGGAAAGACAAGAGGGTGATGTCACTGCAGAACAGAAGCCTGACATTAAGGTTTATGGGTGTTGGGGTGGTGAGAAAGCACGGGAGTATCTGTGGGAACAGAACACTGCGGTAGAGGGAAGGATGGACCCCCTGGAGGGGTGAGGGTCAAGGAAGGGAGTGGCAGCCGAAACCGGTGTGGCTCAGTGGATAGAGCATCGGCCTGAGGACTGAAGGGTCCCAGGTTCTATTCCGATTGGGGGCATGCATGTACTTTGGTTGTGGGCACATCCCCAATAGGAGGCGTGCAGGAGGCAGCTGGTCGATGTTTCTCTCTCATCGACGTTTCTAGCTCTCTATCCCTCTTCCTTCCTCTCTGTGGAAAATCAATAAAATATATTTAAAAAAACAAAAACAAGGGACAAGACCTACTATGTGCAGCCTCTACATCAAAACCAAGTTAAAAAAGCAGAGCCAGGCTGGTGGGGTTCTGTGACTCGATTGGTTATGTGTCAACCTGTGAACGGGGAGGTTTTAGTTCAATTTCCTATCAGGGCACGTGCCTGGGATGTAGAGGGTGTGCAGGAGGCAGCTGGTCCAGGATTCTTGATGTTTCTATTTCTCTCCCTCTCCCTTTCTGAAATTATATATATATTTAAAAGAAAGAGGCATGACTGAGAGCGGTGCAAAAGAAAAAGCATGGCCCTAGCTGGTTTGGCTCAATGGGTAGAGCGTCAGTCTGCAGACTGAAGGGTTATGGGTTCGATACTGGTCAAGGGCACGTACCTCCCGTGCAGGCTCCATCCCCGGCCCCAGTCCAGGCGCATGTGGGAGGCAACCAGTGGATGTCTCTCACATCGATGTTTGTCTCTCCCTGTGCCTTCCACTCACTCAATGGGAACACAGCCTCAGGAGAGGAAAAGAATGAGAAAAGAGAAACCAGAGCCAAACAGGAAGTTTTGTGTGAGACCCGTGCACCCCCCACCCCACCCCCGGCCACGCCTCTGGCACCTCTGCCTGCCCGTCCCCTGCTCCTCCCGCCCAACTGTCTCAGGCTCCTCAGCCCGAGTCCTCAGTGATGTCCACTTCCCTGTTCCCTTGTGTCACCTGTCCACGCAGGCAGTGGCCCTGCTGCTCGCCTGTGCCTAGAGGCCTGCCTGGCACTGCCTGTGGCTGCACAGCTTCCTCTTATCTCTGTGACTCCCGCCTCCCTCCGCACACTCCGTCCTCCCTGGCCCTCCTCCCTCTCCCGAGGAGAACTTTCCAATTCCTTCTCCTCGCCCCCCTCCCACCTGTGTATGGAGCACCACAGCTGTAAGCAGGAGAGGCCTTCTGCTGCCACCGGCCCGGGGGCCACAGGAGCGGGGACGGGAGGATGGGAACGCCCACGGGGCGGTCAGGGGACCGGCCCGGAGTCCAGACATGCTCCGCATCACAGCGACTGCCAAGCAAGCCATGCTGGGGGCTGCCTCCTCCTTGCTGTCAGTATCCGTGGAGGCTATGAGGTTCATTTGCATGGTCACTCCTGATTGGCTGGTGGGTATCACAGAGGTACAGTCGATTTGCATCTTTTCCTTTAACCAGTGTATTTATTTCAGACAGGAAGAGCAAGAGAGAAACAGAGAGATGCAGGTCAAAACAACAATGCGGTACCATCTCACACCTGTCAGAATGGCCAACATCAACAAAACAACAAACAACAAATGTTGGCGAGGTTGTGGAGAAAAAGGAACCCTCCTGCACTGCTGGTGGGATTGCAGGGTGGTGCAACCACTGTGGAGAACAGTATGGAGCTTCCTCAAAAAACTGAAAATGGAACTCCCATTTGACCCAGTAATCCCACTACTAGGAATATACCCCAAGAAACTAGAAAGACCAATCAGAAAGGATATATGCACCCCTATGTTCATAGCAGCACAATTTACAATAGCTAGGACTTGGAAACAGCCTAGGTGCCCGTCATCAGATGAATGGATCAGAAAACTATGGTACATCTACACCATGGAATACTATGCTGCCATAAAAAGGAAGGAATTCTCATCATTTGCAGTAACCTGGATGGAATTGGAGAGCATCATGCTCAGTGAAATAAGCCAGTCAATGAAAGAGAAACACTACATGACCTCACTCATTTATGGATATTAAAGAACATTATAAACGAATGAACAGAAAGATAGATATAGTGACAGTAAAACAACAGGCAGACTGCCAAATGACAGCGGGGGGGGGGGGGGGAGGGTAGGGAGATCTGGGGGAGATAAGAGATCAACCGAAGGACTGGTATGCTTGCATATAAGAACAACCAATGGACACAAAACTCTGGGGAGGGAGGGCATCTATGGGGGGGGGGGGGCAATGATAAGCTATGTACACAGATAATACCTTAATAAAAAATATATTAAAAAAAAAAAAAAAAAAAAAAAAAAAAGAGAGAAACAGAAATGCAGCTCATGTTTATTGAGTTTGCACAGCATTTCAGATACACTTGCAGGGAGTTCCACGTACCAGACTTGTCTAATGGCCCACTGGCAGTGCCAGGTGGCTTTCGAGATTTCACAAATGTGCACAGGGGTTAAAGGTCATTTCCCCGGAGGCACAGGGAGTCAAGGGGTGGCTGAGGGTGACAGCCCACCCGGCAGGGTGTGTACCTTGAGGAAAGGCTGTTGCACGTATTACATTAGCAATTATTCCCCAGAATGAATCTAAAATGAAACCAAAAGGTACTGGGACCCCTCTATGCGTCCATTAAACTCACCCATCCGGTAAACAACCCGTCTACACTGAGCGTGTTGTGATCACGGAGGAAAAGTGACTTCTCGTCTCCAAACCTGCCTCTCGCACGACTCTCCCGAGCCTCCGGAAGGAGAAGAGCGGCCGGCGAAGTCTTCCTTCTGTTACATCGCATCACAAACTCACCTCACGTTGTGGCAGAAACGCGTGCTGTGTATAGGCCTCTGAACACTCTTTGTCTTCGAAAAGTCTGCCCGCGGCGTGGGGCCCCTGATGTCCTCTGTGATGGTGTGCGTGGCCACACGCCGGTCCACAGTCCCGACACTCGTGGGGCCGCGCGCTGCTGTGCACCTTCTGGTGCTGTGTGAGCTGATGGCCGTGGCTGAAGGCCTTCCCACACTCCTTACACCCGTAGGGCTTCTCGCCGGTGTGAATCCGCTCGTGTTTCACCAGGCTGGACCCGTAAATGAAGGCCTTCCCACACTCCTTACACTTGTAAGGCGTCTCCCCAGTGTGGATCCTCTCGTGCTGGGTCAGGTGATAGCCACAGTTGAAGGCCTTCCCGCATTCCGTGCACTTGTACGGCTTCTCCCCAGTATGGATTCTCTGGTGCTTCACGAGGCTCGAGCCCCAGCGGAAGGCCTTCCCGCACTCCTTGCACTCGTGAGGTTTCTCACCCGTGTGAATTTTCTGATGCTGCGTCAGGTAATTGACGCGGGTGAAGGCCTTCCCGCACTCCTGACACTCGTAGGGCTTCTCGCCCGTGTGAACCCTTTTGTGCTGGGCCAGGCTCGAGCCACAGATGAAGGCCTTCCCGCAGTCTTTACACTCGTAGGGCTTCTCGCCGCTGTGAATGCGCTTGTGCTGGATGAGCTTGTACACCCGGCTGAAGGTCTTGCCGCAGTCCGGGCACTCGTAGTCTTTCTCGCCCGTGTGGAACCTCTGGTGCTGCGTGAGCTCGTCCCCCCGGCGAAAGGCCTTCCCGCAGTCTTTGCACTCGTAGGGCTTCTCGCCCGTGTGAATCCTCCTGTGAATGACGAGGCTCGAACCCCAGCGGAAGGCCTTCCCGCAGTCCTTGCACTCGTAAGGTTTCTCGCCGGTGTGAATTTTCCGATGCTGAGTCAGCTGGTTACCCCAGCGAAAGGCCTTCTTGCACTCTTTACACTGGTAGGGCTTCTCGCCCGTGTGGATTTTCTGATGCTGGGCCAGCTGGTAGCCGCGGCTGAAGGCCTTCCCGCACTCCTGGCACCCATGGGCGTTCTCCCTGCGCGGAGGCTTCTGGGGGGGCCTGTCAGAGGACGCCTCCCTGGCAGGGGCTTCCGCGCGGCCGGTTTTCCTTCGGTTGACATGCCCCCCGGGAGGGCCCCCCGCTCCTGCTAACTCACCTTCACACACCCAGGCAAGGCCGAGGGACTTGCTTTTCCCGACCCAGTTCCACTTGGAGAAACGCATTTCACAGATGCCCTTCTCTGTAGGCAAACTCTTGGTCTCAGGTGGTGACTCCAAATCTAGAGAGAGAGAGAAAAAAACACAACACTTTCTGTTTCTTTTTAAGAAAAACAAAAAAACAAACAAACAAAGCAAACTACAAACCAAAACTTCTCTAAGTAGAAATAAAACTTCTCCCTTCCCCTCTGAAATCAATAAAAATACATATTTTTAAAATTAGCCATAAATATTATGGCTATTTTTCTAACAGAATAATAAGAAATTTCCTGCCGAAACCGGTTTGGCTCAGTGGATAGAGCGTCGGTCTGCAGACTGAAAGGTCCCAGGTTCGATTCTGGTCAAGGGCATGCACCTTGGTTGCAGGCACATCCCCAGCTGCAGGAGGCAGCTGATCGACGATTCTCTCATCGATGTTTCTCTCTATCCCTCTCTCTTTCTCTCTGTAAAAAAATCAATAAAATATATATTTAAAAAAAAAGAAAAAGAAAAATAAGAAATTTCCTGAGATAATGACAAGATATTATCATCCGATGTTTAACTCAAAGGTCACAGGTTTGTAACTTTCAACCTCATTTTGGGCATCATGTGTGGGAAATGGAGTGTGCTCAGTTTGGTTTTATGTGAATTCTGTTTGTCCATCCACCTCTACAGAGAAGTCAAGTCGCCCCAAAGAACCGCGGGCCACTTGGGTATAAACGTAACAACGCAGTGTGAAGCTTGGTTTTCTTGAAGATGGCTGTGAAATAAACATTCCAGAATTCTAACTCATCCTTTGCTCACGAAGAGAGTGGGAGCCACAGGAAGGGCCAGAGGAAGGCGGAAGGTCACTGATGGCTGACAAGAGGGTGGTGTGTAATGGTCACTGCCAACCCGACGAAGCTCAAAGCGCTCCCTGGGAACAGGAACAAGATTCAGATCATTTCTTTACAAAAAAAAAAATTTTTTTTTAACTGATTTCAGAGAAGGGAGAGGAAGAGAATTAGAGAAAGATGAGGGAGAATCACTGCCCATTGCCTCTGCATATTGGGGATCATGCGCTCCGACTGGGAATCGAACTGCGACCTCCTGGTCCACTGGTCGATGCTCAACCACTGAGTCACACCCAGCCCTCAAATTCACACGGGCGGGGCTGACGCTCGGGGGAGCAGAGTGTGAGTTCCGTGACGCGGGCGACTCACCCAGCGAGACCAGGTTGCTGTAGTTTTCCAGCATCACGTCCCAGTACAGGTCCCTCTGCGCCGAGTCCAGGCAGGCCCACTCCTCCTGGGAGAAGTCCACGGCCACGTCTGAGAACGTCACGGGGCCCTGAGGACACGGAAGGGCAGTTTCTATACCAAGGAGAGGAGAGGCAGGCCCACGCTCGGGGCAGAGCGGACACAGTGGCCTGGAAGCCTCAGAGGTGGGGGGGGGGACAGAGAGAGCGTGGCTGTGACTGCAGGGAAAAGCCAGCTGTCCCAGGCAATTCCTCCGCACCCCCCGCAGCCTGCAGAGCGGGCCAGAGCGGCCAGCTTCCTCCCGATCCCAGGCGCACAGCCTGCCACGCTCGGCCTCACAGAGCTCCGCCGGCTTTGTGTCGGAACTGTGACAGGAGATCTCTCATCTTCGGAAACCGGGTTGGCCTGTCTGAATGTTTTCAAGCCTCAAGTTCATCGTTTGCCAGGCTATTTTTTAAGCCGTCTTCCTTTGCAATGACAGAAGACATTTTTAAAATTCCACCACAGGGACAGATTAGATGGAATGACAGTGATTGGACAAAGCAACTCCGGTTCTGGGAGCCTGTGATCACTACTCCTCTGAAGGGGATGCTCCGACCTGTGACCCCGCCCACCTGTGACCCCGCCCGCCCAATCCCTTGCTCCTGGTTGAAAGGATGCTGGTTGCCAACGCCGCAGAAGCACACAGAGGTCTGTTCAACAAGAAAAGTGGCCTCTGCCAAGACCGGTGTGGCTCAGTGGATAGAGCGTCGGCCTGCGGACTGAAAGGTCCCAGGTTCGATTCCGGTTAAGGGCATGTGCCTTGGTTGTGGGCACATCCCCAGTGGGGGGTGTGCAAGAGGCAGCTGATCAATGATTCTCTCTCATTGATGTTTCTAACTCTCTATCCCTCTCTCTTCCTCTCTGTAAAAAAAAATCAATAAAATATATTAAAAAAAAAAAGAAAAGAAAAAAGAAAAGTGGCCTCTGGGGTCCCCCGGCTCAGCCCCGCCCTGTCCCATTCTCACAGCCTCAGAGCTTGGGCCTGACCCCAAGGCCACGATGCACACCCTCTTTTCTGCCTGGAAACAGCATTTCTGTGTTCTCCCGTGCGCAAATGGGTCCAACACGTCCAACTAATCAAACCATGGACACAGTGCAAATCTCTCTCTCTGGGGTCTTTCTTCCTCCATTACCCAGCATTCCCGCTGACAACACACCCAGCGCAAGGGAGGCCCTGAAGCATCAGCGCCATGCTCTGTGAACGCGGGCCCCCAGCGGGCGAGGGGCTATGCGCATCCCCGCTCACGGGAACGGGGAGGACTGGTTCCCTGGGCAGGCGGCCTGGGGGTAATCCATAAAAACCACCACGGATCCAAATGGCACCCTGCAGGGAGGGAGAGAAATACACACTTACGTGGGCCATGGTGTGGAATCAGGAGCTGGTGAGCTGTCTAGGAGCTTCCTCCACCGAAGACCCACTCTGGCGGGGGCGGAGCTGCGCCAGGAGAGAGGCACGGAGTCAGTGCACCCGGGTCCCCGGCTTGACTCACACAACCTTCCCGCTCCCCCGTCCTGGCTTCCCGAGGACCCCAGCTCCTTCCCCCACACCCGCACACAGACACCCCGGGTCGGGAAAACAGGCTCTCCCTCACACTCCAGGAAACCCAGCAGCACAGGACGGAAAAGAGGGATTTTTAGTTATTATTATTTTTTTGCTTTGAAGTCAAACCCAGACATTTGAGCAGGAAGATCTTCAGCCAGCTCCCTGGTAGGGTTAGGTATTAAGGATTTGGTCTTGACCAGAGAGAGACCTGGCGTTGGTCCTCAGTGCCTGAGAGGTAATCTGTGTCATACTGGATAGGAAAAGGGTGGGCAAACTTTTTGACTCGAGAGCCACAATGGGTCCTTAAAGAAATTCACTTTAATACTTACATCTTTAAGACTGCATACAACACACATACACAAAAAAAGACACCTTGCTCAGACTACCTGCAGTGACTGATGCAAAACCATCATATGCAAAATCCAAAGGAATGGAAAATATTTTATAACTTGTATTACTAATGCAGTGTTGTAATGTATGCAGCCTTTTTTTAATAAAAATGTTTTATTGATATTTTACAGAGAGGAAGGGAGAGAGATAGAGAGCTAGAAATATCGATGAGAGAGAAACATCAACCAGCTGCCTCTTGCACACCCCTTACTGGGGATGTGCCCGCAACCAAGGCACATGCCCTTGACCGGAATAAAACTGGGGACCTTTCAGATCCCAGACAGATGCTCTATCCACTGAACCAAACCAGTTCCGGCCACAACCAATATTTTCGCAGCCCAGCCATATAACGGCGTGTAAGAAACCCTAACCGGTTTGGCTCAGTGGATAGAGCGTCGGCCTTCGGATTAAGTCAAGGGCTTGTACCTTGGTTGCAGGCACATCCCCAGTAGGGGGAGGGGGACGGTTGCAGGAGGCAGCTGATTGATGTTTCTCTCTCATCAATGTTTCTAGCTCTCTATCCCTCCTGCACACTCCCCGCCGGGCATATGTCTGCAACCAAGGTACAGGCCCTAGACCGGAATCCACTGAGCCAAACCAGTTAGGGCTCATCATTGATGTCTCTCTCTCTCTCTCTCTCCCTTTCCCTTCCTCTTTGAAATCAATAAAAAAAATATTTTTTAAAAAAGAGTGCTACTTGTGCAAGTCAGAATCTGATACCAACTGAATGGTGACAGCTTTGCCGATACACACGAAAATGCTCTTCCATGGCTAGGAGGGGATTTCCGCCTCTTGCTGTCACTTTAAAAAAAATTTTTTTAATTGATTTTTTACAGAGAGGAAGAGAGAGGGACCGAGAGTTAGAAACGTCGATGAGAGAAAATCATCCATCAGCTGCCTCCTGCACACCCCCCACTGGGGATGTGCCCGCAACCAAGGTCCATGCCCTTGACCGGAATTGAACCTGGGACCCTTGAGTCTGCAGGCCGAGGCTCTATCCACTGAGCCACACCGGTTTCATCCCTGCTGTCACTTTCATTACAGGGTCAGGCTCTGACTTCCCACAGGGGGGGCCCCCGTGTCTGGGCAGGCACCCCCTGGCGTGGAGCGAAGGTGACGGCGGAGGAGCGGCACAGACGTCACGGCCACGGGTCACGCGGCCACACACAGCCCGGTCCTCGCTCGGTGGTGGCCACGCACCCAATGGAGGGGCAAAGGCACCTCTGGGGCCCTGCCACCCCCGTGGAGCCCACGCGCAGGCAACTGGCGCGGAGCAGAGTCACCCCCAACACGACCGCGCGCAGGTGCGTCACGGCGTCACGGCATGGGGACCGAGCCTGCAGACGCTCAGCGGCCCCGGGGGCGTGGCCGGGCCCCTGACACACACACACACACACACACACACACACACACACACACTGTCACTGACACGACACACACAGACACTGACACACTCACACACACACACACACACACTGACATGCGCGCGCGCGCACACTTGTCTCCGCGGCCACAGGCCGAGGCTGCGCTCGGGGCCTCCTCGCCCGGGGCGTCTCGCGCCCCGACACCCCCACTTCCACCCCACACTCCTGCATCCCCGCGCCGGCTTCCCCCGGGGGTGCCGACCGCTTACCGCTTGGGACCCAGCCGACCCCCGGGGCGGCGGGAGGAGGCGCCAGGGCGGAGGTTTGCTCTGGACGGACGGCGGCGCCCGGGGAATCCGGAGCCTAAACACCCGGCGCGCGCCTCCCAGAATGCAACGCGGAGCGCTCCTAGACGAAGCCGCGCCTCGGGGACCTCTGGGAAATGTAGTCCAGAACCCGGGGAATCCGCGGAGACGGAAGCGGGCTCGCCTCCTCCGCGGCTCGTGCCGCTCTCCAAGGTCCTAAGGAACGCTGTCGCAGAGACTTCTGGGAAATGCAGTCACACAGGGCGAGACCCTGGGGCTGGAAGAGGGGGGTGGTTTTCAGAAGGCACCTTGCGCTGACCCCAAAAGGACCCGTGCCTCCAGAATATTTGGGATGGCGGCGCAGGAAGAGAATGGGTTACAGAGCCGCAGAATCTGCAAATGCTGGGAGCCCTGCCCACCCTTCAGATTGCTCCTAGCAAGCCCTGACCGGCTTGGCTCAGTGGATAGAGCATCAGCCTGAGGACTCCAAGTTTGAGTCCAGCCAAGGGCACATGCCTGGGTTTCGGGCTCGATCCCCAGTGGGGGACGTGCAGGGGGCGGGCAATGGATGATTCTCTCTCATCATCGATGTTTCTATCTCTCTCTCTCTCCCTTTCTATTTGAAATCAATAAAAATGTATTTTTAAAAATATTTTTTAAAAAACCATGCAGGTTTGCCCTAGCTGATTTGGCACAGTGGACCAGAGCACTGAAAGGTCCCAGGTTTGATTTCGGTCAAGGGCACATACCTCAGTTGCAGGCTCAATCCCCAGTCCCCGTCAGAGTGTGTGCAGGAGGCAACCAATCGATGAATGAGAGACAGAAACATAGATGATGAGAATCATTGATCGACTGTTTCCTACATCCCCTCCCCCCAACCCCAACCCCACCCCGCCCCTCCACTGGGGATCAAGCCTGCAACCCGGGCATGTGCCCTGACTGGGAATGGAACCATGACCTCCTGGTTCATAAGTCAATGCTCAACCACTGAGCCACAGCAGCTGGGCCATTTTCTTTTTACATTATTATTATGGAGCCATGTATTCTAATTCAATGAAGTTACAGAAATCAATATTCCTTATATTGGCCCAGTGGTGGTGTCATCCTATGAACCGGGAGGTCATGGTTTGATTCCAGGTTGGGGCAAATACCCAGGTTATGGGCTCAATCCCCAAGGTGGGCCTGCAGGAGGCAGCCGATCAATGATTCTCTCTCATCATTGAAGTTCCCCTTTCTCTTTTTCCCTTCCTCTCTGAAATCAATAAAAGCATTAAAAATAAAAACTGAAATAGCCGGTGTGGTTGGGCATCGGCCTTTGCACCCCAAAGTTCTCCGGTTCCGTTCCCAGTCAAGGGCGCATGCCCAGGCTGCAGGTTGTCTTTGGTCTGGGTGCATGCAGAGGCAGTCAATTGATGTTTCTCTCTCCTTCTCCTTCCCTCTCTCTTTAAAATCAATAAAAACATACATGCACACACACACACACACACACACACACACACACATCACACACACAACACAAACAAAAAGAGAAACTTTTTGCATTCCCAGTAGGAATATACTATGACCTCTTATTACAAGGCATTTCCAGATTTGTGTGAAGCCATACAATTTTATTATTATATTTTTAAAAATATATTTTATTGATATTTTACGGAGAGGAAGGGAGAGAGATAGAGAGCTAAAAACGTCAATGAGAGAGAAACATTGACCAGCTGCCTCTTGCACACCCCCCACCGGGGATGTGCCCACAACCAATGTACATGCCCTTGACCGAATCGAACCCGGGACCTTTCAGTCCACAGACCGACGCTCTACCACTGAGCCAAACCGGTTTCGGCAGCCATACAATTTTATTGAAGGACATAAAAAATATGTGATTCAAGGCTGAAAACCACATCACTGTTGATCTTTAAATATTTAGTAGGCAACGTAAAGAACAAATAAAGCTGTTCAACATTAGGTGATCTGGTTAAACTAGCTTTTGTCACTTAATGTAAAAAACAATCGCTAGCCTTACTATTACTAGTTAGATAGTGCCCCTTCCAAAGAAGATATGTTGAGGTCCTAACCCCAGCACCTCAGAGCGCAATCTTACCTGGAAAGAGAGTCCATGCTGATATAATTAGTCAAAATAAGACTATACTGAAATAGAATGCCTCTCTAATTCTGTGACTGGTGTTCCTTAAAAAAGAACACCATATAAAGAGACAGGCCGTGTGACCCGGGTGAGCCATGTGCCCCAGGTGAGCCAGGTGCCCCAGGTGAGCCAGGTGCCCCAGGGGAACCGTGTGTCCCAGGAGAGCCGTGTGCCCCAGGAGAGCTGTGTGCCCCGGGGAAGCAGTGGGACCCAGGGGGAGTGGTGGTGTGAACCAAAGGAGGAGCGGATTCTATTCGTGTGGTCCTGAGATAGTCACCATAAAACAAGCAGACTGTCCAATGACAGCTGGAAGAGGAAGGAGACCTGGGGGGAGATTAGAGAACAACCGAAGGACTGGTATGCATGCATATAAGTACAACCAACGAACACAGAACTCTGGGGAGGGAGGGCATGAATGGGAGGTGGGGGGAAGGCAATGGTAAGCTATGTACACATATAATAGCTTAATAAATTTTTAAAAAAGAAAAAAATACCAAGGAATAAATTTAAAAGAAAAAAAAAAGAGACAGGCAGGGAAGAACACCTTGTGAAGGATTGAGGTGACACACCTACGAGCCAAGGAACCCCAAAGACTGCCAGCTAACACCAAAAGCTAGAAGAACTCAGTTAGCATCGGAGGGCAGATGGCCCTGCCATTGAACTTGTGGCCTCCAGAACGGAGTTAATAAGTGTCTGTTACTTCCAGCCACCCAATTTACGGTTCTCGGTGATGGCACCCCTAGGAAACTAATACCCATACCAAACGCACAATGAAATAGTGTGAAGCTACTTATCAGACGCTGAAGAATACTTTCAATATACTGATTAGAAAGGCATTGACTTGACGTAGAGTGGTGAACACACAATACAATATACAGATGATGACCGAACTGGTTTGGTTCAGTGGGTAGGGCGTCAGCCTGAAAGGTCCCAGGTTCGATTCTGGCCAAGAGCATGTACTGTTGGTTGTAGGCACATCCCCAGTAGGGGGTGTGCAGTAGGCAGGCATTGATGTTTCTAACTCTCTCTCCCTCTCCCTTCCAAATAAAAAAGATATATTTTTTAAAAAAGCAAAAAAACAAAACAAAAACACAAACAAAACACTAGCAGTGTCATGGGGTGAACCTTGGAATGAAAAAAACAGCAGTTTCACCAAAACCGGTTTGGCTCACTGGATAGAGCGTCGGTCTGCGGACTGAAAGGTCCCGGGTTCTATTCTGGTCAAGGGCATGCACCTTGGTTGCGGGCACATCCCCGGTGGGGGTGTGCAGGAGGCAGCTGGTCAGTAATTCTCTCTCATTGATGTTTCTAGCTTTCTATCCCTCTCTCTTCCTCTCTATAGAAGATTAATAAAATATATTTTATAAAGAAAAAAGAAAAAAAAAGAACAGCAGTGAGGTATGCGGAACCCCAGGACCTGGGGGAGAAAGCGGCCCACAAGGGAGGGAACACCGGGAGGGAGGAGAGAATCCGTATTCTGAGTGAGGGCTCTACACGGTGAGGAGGGTCACTGATAGGCTTTTAGCTGCTAAAAAGTTAGCAGGAGAGCCAAAACCGGTTTGGCTCAGTGGTAGAGCGACGGTCTGCAGACTGAAAGGTCCCGGGTTCGATTCCGGCCAAGGGCATGTACATTGGCTGTGGGCACATCCCGGTAGGGGGTGTGCAAGAGGTAACTGGTCAATGTTTCTCTCTCATTGACGTTTCTAGCTCTCTCTCTATCTCTCTCCCCTCCTCTCTGTAAAATATCAATAAAATATATTTAAATTTTTTTTTAAAAAGTTAGCAGGAGAACCACAGCAGGTGGTGTGTGTCCACACCGCCTGAAGGCAGATCGGGAGCGGAGATGGTAACCAATGGTGACCAATGACGCCTGCCGATCGCAGGACTCCAACGCCCGCCCCCCCCCAAGTGGAATAACAATTCTCGGCTTGAAAATGTAAACTTCCGTCGCCCCCCCGCCCCCCCAAGTCGAGCTGTGCTGGTCTGGGGACCCCGGAAAGCCGCCGAGCCCAGATTTCCACCGGAGGAGCCCCGACGGAAAGTGACCTCCAAGGCTCTGAATCGGCTTCCGGGTCTGCGGGGAAACTGCGCAGGCGCGGCGCTGGGAGGTCAAGGGGCGGGGCCTGGACTGCCGAGCGAACGTGGGGAGCACTCTGGCTTCCGGGTTAAGCGGATGTAGGAACTGGGTCTGAAAGGGGCGTGTCCACCTCCGCCCCGCCCCCAGAGCGTTGGTGGATCTATTAGCCCAGCTGAACTGTGGATGCTCTGGGCTCCTGTGCATTTGAGTTTCCTTCGTGTAATGTGGGGCAGGGTCGCTTCCTGCCTATTTAAAAACAGTGTTAAGAAAAGTTTAGGGTGGTGTGGACCCACTTATATTTGGAGGCTGATATGTTTTCCTTTAAAAAAAATATTTTATTGAGCCGAAACCTGTTTGGCTCAGTGGATAGAGCGTGGGCCTGCGGACTGAATGGTTCCCGGGTTCGATTCCGGTCAAGGGCACGTACCTTGGTTGCAGGCATATCCCCAGTGGGGGGTGTGAAGGAGGCAGCTGATGGATGTTTCTCTCTCATAGATGTTTCTGGCTCTCTCTCTCTCTTCCTTCCTCTGCATAAAAAAAAATCAATAAAAATGTATATATAAAAAAAAGATGACTCCTAACTAATCGGCTCATTAAGGCGTTTTGTCCAGCTCGCTGATTTGGGATACAACAATTTTTTATAAAGATGTAATTGATAAACTATATGTTTGGAAGTGAGATCTCAACAGACTGAGAAAATTGCTTCAAAGAATGCTGTTTGCAACTTTTATGAAACTTTATAGAAATATATATTTTATTGACTTTTTACAGATTGGAAGGGAGAGGGTAGAGAGTTAGAAACATCGATGAGAAAGAATCATCGATCAGCTGCCTCTTGCACACCTCCAACTGGGGATATGCCTGCAACCAATGTACATGCCCTTGACCGGAATTGAACCTGGGACCTTTCAGTCCGCAGACTGACGCTCTATCCACTGAGCCAAACCGGTCTCGGCAACTTTTATGAAACTTTTAAAGCGCTGCTGCTCTGGTCAGGTAGTTCAGTTGGTTGGAGGGTCATCTGCATATGTCAAGGTTCCATCTCTGGCAAGGGCACATACAAGAACCAGCCAATGAATGTAAAAATAAGTGGAATAACAAATCAATGTTTCTCTCGCTCTCTCAAATAAATTAAAATAAATAAATAAAATGCTGCCATGTTCAAGAAATAGCACTTAGACTGCCTTAGAGAAGATTCAGCCAAGGACTAAGTTTGTTTCTTCTGGAGATCACATTAGTAGAATTGTTGGTCGGTAGGGAACCACAGGACAACGCTCTGTCTAGAAACATGTGCATCTCAAACTTTGCTTTCGCTTACCAGTTTGTTAACTCCTCTTTGATTTTGCAAGACAGCGACCTCAGATCCGGACACACAGCATGTGGGATCCCTTAACACGACCCGCGTGGTTCAGGATCCACTCAGGATCCGGTTTCTGGAGAAGGCCGCACCCTAAAAGGAAGAGACTGGAAATGAGTTAATTTGGGGAAATGGGGGCCCGGCGGGGAGTCCACCTCTAGTGGGAAGACTCCCCCCTGATCTGGCTTTTACCATTCCTTTTATGGAGATTCTGAGACAAATGACATCTCTTAGGCAGGAAAAGTTCCAGCCACAGAAAATCAACAAGAACTTACATATGATTAACAAATGAAAGTTGCCTCAAGCTCTACTATCTCAACTAGACAATGAGTTAATGGCTCCGACCTTTCAGAGCCATTGAGGTTGGCTATCCTACAGGTGCTCTGGCCTGTGGGGAACCTGCACTTCCTGTAAGATGGCCGCCCCCGTGCTGCTACACGGCAATGCCCACGGGCGCCGCCATCTTTCCATTGGGGCAGGGGGAGGGAGGCCTAAATAAAATACAACCAGCTCCACCTTGGATTTCCATCGGCTCCGGCCTCTGAAAACGTACTCAGCACAGTGATGCTGACCAAGAGGGGAGGCTATCACAAGTATAAAAGGTGATTTCAAAATTCTCTTGGCTTCGCCCTGAAAGACGATTGAGTGCCATCCAAGTGGGCCGCTAGGGGGACTGGATACGAGGGAGGTGGGCGTGGCCACACCCGGCGTCATAGAGTCACGCCCATCGATGGGGATGTGGGCGTGGCCACGCTGCGGCGTCATAGAGCCACGCCCACAACCGGAAGGGGCCTCGGGAGCGTCCCTAGCAACAGGGAGAGGGAGGACGGCGGGCACAGGAATGGCGGGGGAGGGAGCGGAGGAGCTGGGCCTGTGGCCGCCGCCCGGGGTCTGGAGAAGCTCCGCCTCAGGTGGGTGTGCGCGGGGCTGCGGGCGGGGCCTCTGAGGCGAGAGGAGGCTCTGTGGGGACTTGGGGTTCGGCCAGGGGGACCCTTGGCTTTGGAGACCCTCCCTCGGCGGTCACGGTGACCGAGCGGAGGAAGACACAGTGATGGGCAATGCGGACGGCAGGGTGTGGTGTCCGCCTGGGGGATGCTGTTGGTGCTCAGTGATTGAGAGCTGGCGTGTGCCCTCGCTGGTTTGGCTCAGTGGATAGAGCGTCGGTCTGCGGACTGGAAGGTCCCGGGTTCGATTCCGGTCAAGGGCATGTACATTGGTTGCGGGCACATCCCCGTTGGGGGTTGTGCAGGAGGCAGCTGATCGATGTTTCTCTCTCATCGACGTTTCTGGCTCTCTGGCTCTCTGCCTTCCTCTCTGTAAAAAATCAATAAAATATATTTAAAAAGAAAAGAAAAGAAAAAAACAATTGGCTTTGTGCCCGTGCTGTTTTGGCTCAATGGTTAGAGCATCAGCCTGTGGACTGAGGGGGGCTCCCAGGTTCAATTCCGGCCAAGGGCACACGCCTGTGTTGCGACCTCGATCCCCAGTGTGGACATGCAGGAGGCAGCTAATCAATTACGTTTCTCTTTCTCTCTTGCTCGCTCGCTTTCTACCTTACTCTCTAAAATCAATAAAACATATTTTGGAATAAAGACCTGGAGTGAGCTCTAGCCGGTTTGCCTTAGTGGACAGAGCATTGGCCTGAGGACTGAAAGGTCCTGGGTTCGATTCCAGTTAAGGTCACACGTATCTCGGTTACAGGCTCTTCCCCAATGGTCAGGGTGCGTGCAGGAGGCAACCCATCAATGTGTTTCTCTCACATCAGTATTTGCCTGTGTTTTCCCTGTCTGTTCCACTGTCTCTGAAAGATTAATGGGAAAAATATCCTCAGATTTAAAAACAAACAACAACCGAAAAGGATTGGAGTGGTTGGGGTGAAATCTGAACATGGCGGGGACGGTAGCTGCTCTGGCCCTGAAGGACTAGGGGGGCGGGAAATGCCCGAGTTCTCCGGGGGGCTCTCTCAGGAGCCACAGCCACCACACAGCTCCCCAGAACAGGACCTGGGCATTGCGAGGCCCAGTTCCCCAGAGTTCCGGGAGGAGCCTGAACCCCATCTCCTGAGCTGGAACACACGCCCCAGAGAGAGGGGCAGGAACCCCATGAGAGCCGCGGGCATCGGCCTGTGCCGTGGGCTTCCCCTGTGGCCTCCTCCTCCTCCTCACCGAGCATGGAGTGGACAGGAACCACTGGAAGCAGATGGAGGCTCAGCAGACCCCGCGGGCATCCCACACGGCCCAGGAGGAGAGCCAGAGTGTCCGGGCCTCCCCCCAACACGCGGGGTCTCCTGAAGCTGGGCCCAGGGTGCGGACTGAGGCTCATGCAGCCTCCTCCGGATTGGGGGGGTGGCGGTGGCCTCCAGACTTCCAATTCAGTTTGGGTTTGGCTACAATTCTGGCCATGGCCTCTGAGGACCACCAGGGGGCGCATGGAGCCCAGGCTGCTGCCAGCCCTCCTCCTCCCCCTGCTTTCCCTCCCTCCCCTGGCTCTCCTTCCTCTCCCCTCCCCTCCCCTACCTGAGAAACCAGCCAAATGCAAATAATGTTATTGAGTGTTTTGAAAAGAAAAAGGATTGGGGTGGTAGGTGAGGGTCAGAGAACTCGGTGTCTTTGATGGAATGGCGATTTGGTGGGGCTCAGATATCAGAGGCCTGGGCTGTGGGGGGTGTTAATGAACGGGAGTTTCTGGGTTCAGATTTCTGATCTTACTTGAAGTCAGTTTTTTTGTTGTTGGTTTTTTGTTTGTTTGTTTTTGTTTGGGGGGAAGGCCGGTGTATGCCTGTGGAGACGCATGGGACCAGAGCTTTGCAGACCCTGGACAGTAGATGGGTGGAGGCTGAGATGTTCACTGCTGGGAACAGACCACGTGATACCTTCCTCCAGCTGATCCTAATCTAGTCCGCTCCTGCCTCAAAGTACTAGTTGAGTGTCCCACTTGAAATTCATACACGGAAAAAAGGAAAAGAGAAGGAAAAAAAATCTGAGGAACAGAATAAAGTGGTGAATATAGTAGAATCAGGGGCAAAGAAAGGGAGTGGACTGATAATTATCAGGGGGATAAGGGGGTGGGGGAGCAGTGAGAGACTGGATTGAAATCGTATAACCAATGGATGAAGACAATGGGGGGAGAGGGGGTAAGGGCAGAGCGTGGGATGGGAACTGGGTGGTAGGGAGCTCTGGGGGAGAAAAAGGAGAAACAATTGTAATAATCTGAGTAATAAAGATTTATTAAAAGTAAAATAAAATAAAATAAAAGCTATCTTCATAAAAAAAAATTCCTTGGCAGCTGAATCCGGTTTTGCTCAGTGGGTAGTCTTGGTCTGCGGACTGAAGGGTCCCGGGTTTGATTCCGGTCAAGGGCATGTACCTTGGTTGTGGGCACATCCCTAGTGGGGGGAAGCTGATCAATGTTTCTAATTATCCCTCTTCCTTCCTTCCACTCTGTAAAAATTTGATTATATATATATATATTATTGATTTTTTACAGAGAGGAAGGGAGAGTGATATAGAGTTAGAAACCCCGATGAGAAAGAATCATCGATCAGCTGCGTCTTGCACACCCCCTACTGGGGATGTGCCTGCAACCAAGGTACATGCCCTTGATCGGAATCGAACCCGGGACCTTTCAGTCCACAGGCCGACACTCTATCCACTGAGCCAAACCGGTTTTGGCTCCATAAAATATATTGAAAATATATATAAATATATTTAAAAAAATTCTTTGATGCCCAGGTTGTGCTGTTCAGTGGTTGAGCACTGACCCATGAACAAGGTCACCCTTGTTGCTTTACTGTCACTATATCTATCTTTCTGTTCATTGGTTTATACTGTTCTTTATTATCCACAAATGAGTGAGGTCATGTGGTGTTTCTCTTTCATTGACTGGCTTATTTCAGTCAGCATGATATTCTCCAGTTCCATCCAGGTCCCTGCAAGTGTTAAGAATTCCTTCTTTTTTATGGCAGCGTAGTATTCCATTGTGAAGATGTACCATAGTTTTTTGATCCAATCATCTGCTAATGGGCACCGAGGCTGTTTCCAAATCCTAGTTATTGTAAATTGTGCTGCAATAGCATAGGGGTGCATATATCCTTTGTGATTGGTGTTCCTATGTTCTTGGGAGATTTTCTGAACTTATGTATGACTGAATATTCCTTTGATGGCGGTTTGAATGTCTCATTGATTGTGGTCTCACTGGTTACTGAAGCACATTCTTCTGGAACCCAGGACGGATCCAGTGTCCTAAATTGTCTCAGTAGCTACAGATAACGTGTTTCGGTTGACTCATGATCTCGGAATCAGAAGAGCACAAATTATGCTAATTTGCCTCAGTAGCTACAGATAATATGCTTTCCCGCTGACTTAGTGATGCCTGAATCAGAACAGCACAATTATTCTAAATTGTCCAGGTGGTCTAACCCAGATAACGTGTCTCTGTTGATTCAGGGATTCCTAGATAACTAAGTTGCTCACATTCTGCTTCTGTGAGAATGCTTTTTTTGGAGAGACAATTTGCTCATTCCAGACCCAAAGATCTAATCGACACATGTGTGACTTTCTGCCTGTATAAGCCAGGCGTGGCGAGCTGTTCGGGCTTCGAGGTCTGGAGCCCTTTTGCTCCCTCCTATGGTGCCAGCTTTTATTTTATTTTATTTTATTTTATTATTTTTTATTAAAAAATAAATTTTATTGATTTCTTACAGAGAGGAAAGGAGAGGGATAGAGAGTTAGAAACATTGATGAGAGAGAATCATCAATCAGCTGCCTCTTGCACACCCCCCACTGGAGATATGCCTGCAACCAAGGTACATGCCCAGACCAGAATTGAACCTGGGACCTCCCAGGCTGACCTCTCTCCACTGAGCCACAACCAGTTAGGACCAAATATCTCCAGTCTTATTCCTAGTTTTACCATGTCTCTGACATCTGGGGTTCCACCAGCTTCATCCACAGGATCCTCAATACCTCAGATCCCTGGTGCTCTCGCCTGTGGGAACTTGCACTTCCAGTAAGATGGCCGCCCCCATGGTGCTCCACAGCAATGCCCAAGGGCGCCGCCATCTTCCCATTGGTGCAGGGGGAGGGGGGCCTAAATAAAATACAACCACCTCCACCTTGGCTTTCCATCGGCTCCAGCCTCTGAAAACGTCCTCAGCACAGTGTTGCTGACCAAGTGGGGAGGATATCACGTGCCCAAAAGGTGATTTCAAAATTCTCAGATAAAAATAAATAAAAATTGAAAAAGTAACAAAATAAAATAAAGACAGAGAAAAATAAATAAAAATCAAAAAGTAATAAAATAAAATAAACCCAGATAAAAATAACTAAAAATCGCAAAAAGTAATAAAACAAAGCCAGATAAAAATAAATAAAAATTGAAAAATTAATAAAATCCCGAAAAAATTCTCTTGGCTTCGCCCTGAAGGCTAATGAATGCCATCCTAGTCCTCCCCTTCTGGGACTGGATCCAGGGAGGTGGGCGTGGCCACGCTGCGGCGTCACGGAGCCCCGCCCCCGGCCGGAAGGGGCCTCAGGCGCGTCCCTAGCAACAGGGAGAGGGAGGACGTCCCTAGCAACAGGGAGAGGGAGGACGTCCCTAGCAACAGGGAGAGGGAGGCCGGCGGGCACAGGAATGGCGGGGGAGGGAGCGGAGGAGCTGAGCCTGTGGCCGCTGCCCGGGGTCTGGAGAAGCTCCGCCTCAGGTGGGTGTGCGCGGGGCTGCGGGCGGGGCCTCTGAGGCGAGAGGAGGCTCTGTGGGGACTTGGGGTTCGGCCAGAGGGACCCTTGGCTTTGGAGACCCTCCCCTCGGCGGTCACGGTGACCGAGCGGAGGAAGACACAGTGATGGGCAATGCGGACGGCGGGGTTTGGTGTCGGCTTGGGTGATGCTGTTGGTGCTCAGTGATTAAGGGCTGGCGTGTGCCCTCGCTGGTTTGGCTCAGTGGATAGAGCGTTGGCCTGCGGACTGAAAGGTCCTGGGTTCGATTCCGGTCAAGGTCACACGTACCTCGGTTACAGGCTCTTCCCCGATTGTCAGGGCACCTGTAGGAGGCAACCCATGAATGTGTTTCACTCTCATCAATATTTCCCTCTCTCTTTCCCTGTCTCTTCCACTCTCTCTGAAAGATTAATGGGGAAAATATCCGCAGGTTTTATTTTTATTATTCATTTATTTATTTACTTATTTCCCTGTAAAGAGTTTTAGTGGGTTTATTTGAGTCACACTGTCGACAGTTGCCAGGAAGCAGAATCTCAGCGGATTGGGATAATGCTCCCATATCCTCAGATTTTAAAAAAAAACAAGCACAAAAAGGGTTGGAGTGGTTGGGGGTGAAATCTGAACATGGCGGGGACGGTAGCTGCTCTGGCCCTGGAGGACTAGGGGGGCGAGAAATGCCCGAGTTCCCCGGGGGGCTCTCTCAGGAGCCACAGCCACCACACAGCTCCCCAGAACAGGACCTGGGCATTGCGAGGCCCAGTTCCCCAGAGTTCCGGGAGGAGCCTGAACCCCATCTCCTGAGCTGGAACACACGCCCCAGAGAGAGGGGCAGGAACCCCATGAGAGCCGTGGGCATCGGCCTGTGCCGTGGGCTTCCCCTGTGGCCTCCTCCTCCTCCTCACCGAGCATGGAGTGGACAGGAACCACTGGAAGCAGATGGAGGCTCAGCAGAACACGCGGGCATCCGACACGGCCCAGGAGGAGAGCCAGAGGGTCCGGGCCTCCCCCCAACACGCGGGGTCTCCTGAAGCTGGGCCCAGGGTGCGGACCTGAGCACACTGCAGCCTCCTCCGGATTGGGGGGGTGGCGGTGGCCCCCAGACTTCGAATTCAATTTGGCTTTGGCTACAATTCTGGCCATGGCCTCTGAGGACCACCAGGGGGCGCATGGAGCCCAGGCTGCTGCCAGCCCTCCTCCTCCCCCTGCCTTCCCTCCCTCCTCTTACTCTCCCTCCTCTCCCCTCCCATCCCCTACCTGAGAAATCAGCCAAATGCAAATAATGTTATTGAGTGTTTTGAAAAAAAGAAAAGAAAAAGGATTGGAGTGGTAGAGGAGTGTCAGAGATGGAATTGCTTCGATTTAGTGGGGCTCAGATATCAGAGGCCTGGGCCGTGGGGATGTTAATGAACGGGAGTTTTGAGGTTCAGATTTCTGATCTCACTTGAAGTCAGGTTTCTTGTTGTTTTTGTTTTTGTTTGTTTTGTTTGTTTGCCGGGAAGGCCAGTGTATGCCTGTGGAGACGCATGGGACTGGAGCTTTGAAGACCCTGGACAGTAGATGGGTGGAGGCTGAGATGTTCACTGCTGGGGACAGACCACGTGATACCTTCCTCCAGCTGATCCTAATCTAGTCCGATCCTCCCTCATGGTACTAGTTAAAAAAGTCCTTGGCGGCCGAAACCGGTTTGGCTCAGTGGATAGAGCGTCGGTCTGTGGACTGCAAGGTCCCAGGTTTGATTCCGGTCAAGGGCATGTACCTTGCTTGAGGGCACATCCTCAGTGGGGGGTGCAGGAAGCAGCTGATCTATGTTTCTAATTCTCTATCCTTCTCCCTTTCTTCTGCTCTGTAAATATTTGATAAAATATATTTAAAAATATATTTTTAAAAATTCCTTGGCGCCCAGGTTGTGCTGTTCAGTGTTTGAGCACTGACCCATGAACAAGGTCACCTTCTGTCGGGGCACACTGCAGGGTTGCAGGCTGCATCCCCAGTAGGGGGTGTGAAGGAGACAGCAATGGATGATTTCTCTCTCATTGATTTTCTTTTTTTTAAAAATATATTTTATTGATATTTTACAGAGAGAAAGGGAGAGAGATAGAAAGCTAGAAATGTCAATGAGAGAGAAACATCGACCAGTTGCCTCTTGCACACCCCCTACCGGGCATGTGCCCGCAACCAAGGTACATGCCTTTGACCGGAATCGAATCCGGGACCTTTCATTCCGCAGACCGACGCTCTACCACTGAGCCAAACCGTTTTCGGCATCTCATTGATTTTCTATTTTAATCTTTTAAAAATATATATTTTATTGATTCGTTTTTACAGAGAGGAAAGGAAAGGGATAGAGAGTTAGAAACATTGATGAGAGAGCAACATTAATCAGCTTCCTTCTGCACACCCCCTACTGGAGATGTTCCCGCAACCAAGGTACATGCCCCCGACCAGAATTGAACCTGGGACCCCCCATCCCGCAGGCTGACCTCTATCCACTGAGCGACATCAGTTAGGACCAAATATCTCCAGTCTTGTTCCTAGTCTGACCACATCTCTGACACCTGGGGTTCCACCAGCTTTGTTGCTCCTCCACAGGATCCTCAAAACTTCAGCTACCAGGTACTCTGGCCTGTGGGAACTTGCCCTTCCGGTAAGATGGCTGCCCTCATGGTGCTCCACAGCAATGCCCATGGGCGCCTCCATCTTTCCATTGGGGCAGGGGGAGGGAGGCCTATAAATAAAATACAACCAGCTTCACCTTGGCTTTCCATCAGCTCTGGCCTCTGAAAACGTACTCAGCACAGTGTTGCTGACCAAGTGGGGAGGCTATCACGCGTCCAAAATGTGATTTCAAAATTCTTAGATAAAAATAAATAAAAATGGAAAAAGTAATAAAATAAAGCCAGATAAAAATAAATAAAAATCGAAAAAGTAATAAAATAAAGCCAGATAAAATAAATAAAAATGGAAAGATTAATAAAATAAAATAAAGCTAGATAAAAATAAGTAAAAATCTAAAAGTAATAAAATAAAAAAGCCAGATAAAAATAAATAAAAAGTGAAAAAGTAATAAAATGAGAAAGCCAGATAAAAATAAATAAAAATTGAAGAAGTAATAAAACTAAATAAAGCCAGACAAAATTCTCTTGCCTTCACCCTGAAAGGCAAATGAATGCCATCCCTGGGGGCCGGTAGGGGGCTGGACCAGAGGGAGGTGGGCGTCACAGAGCCACGCCCATCCAGGGAGGTGGGCGTGGCCACGCTGCGGCGTCACAGAGCCCCGCCCACTACCGGAAGGGGCCTCCGGAGCGTCCCTAGCAACAGGGAGAGGGAGGCCGGCGGGCACAGGAATGGCGGGGGAGGGAGCGGAGGAGCTGAGCCTGTGGCCGCTGCCCGGGGTCTGGAGAAGCTCCGCCTCAGGTGGGTGTGCGCGGGGCTGCGGGCGGGGCGAGGCTCTGTGGGGACTTGGGGTTCGGCCAGAGGGACCCTTGGCTTTGGAGACCCTCCCCTCGGCGGTCACGGTGACCGAGCGGAGGAAGACACAGTGATGGGCAATGCGGACGGCAGGGTGTGGTGTCGGCCTGGGCGATGCTGTTGGTGCTCAGCGATTAAGAACTGGCGTGTGCCCTCGCTGGTTTGGCTCAGTGGTTACAGCATTGGCCTGCAGACTAAAAGGTTCTGGGTTCGATTCTGGTCAAGGTCGCATAACTCGGTTACAGGCTCTTCCCCGATGGTCAGGGCACCTGCAGGAGGCAACCCATCAATGTGTTTCTCTCTCATCAATATTTCCCTCTGTCTTTCCCTGTCTCTTCCACTCTCTCTGAAAGATTAATGGGGAAAATATCTGCAGGTTTTATTTTTATTATTTATTTATTTACTTATTTCCCTGTAAAGATTTTGAGTGGGTTTATTTGAGTCACACTGTCGACAATTGCCAGGAAGCAGAATCTCAACGGATTGGGATAATGCTCCCATATCCTCAGATTTAAAAAAATCACAAACAAAAAGGATTGGAGTGGTTGGGGTGAAATCTGAACATGGCGGGGACGGTAGCTACTCTGGCCCTGAAGGACTAGGGGGGCGAGAAATGCCCGAGTTCCCCGGGGGGCTCTCTCAGGAGCCACAGCCACCACACAGCTCCCCAGAACAGGACCTGGGCATTGCGAGGCCCAGTTCCCCAGAGTTCCGGGAGGAGCCTGAACCCCATCTCCTGAGCTGGAACACACGCCCCAGAGAGAGGGGCAGGAACCCCATGAGAGCCGTGGGCTTCCCCTGTGGCCTCCTCCTCCTCCTCACCGAGCATGGAGTGGACAGGAACCATTGGAAGCAGATGGAGGCTCAGCAGGACAGGCTGGCATCCCACACGGCCCAGGAGGAGAGCCAGAGTGTCCGGGCCTCCCCCCAACACGCGGGGTCTCCTGAAGCCGGGCCCAGGGTGCGGACCTGAGGCTCATGCAGCCCTCCTCCGGATTGGGGGGGGTGGCGGTGGCCTCCAGACTTCCAATTCAGTTTGGCTTTGGCTACAATTCTGGCCATGGCCTCTGAGGACCACCAGGGGGCGCAGGAAGCCCAGGCTGCTGCCAGCCCTCCTCCCCCTGCTTTCCCTCCCTCCCCTGGCTCTCCCCTCCCCTCCCCTCCCCTCCCCTTCCCTACCTGAGAAACCAGCCTAATGCAAATAATGTTATTGAGTGTTTTGGAAAAAAAAGAAAAGAAAAAGGATTGGAGTGGTAGGTGAGTGTCAGAGAACGCGGTGTCTTTGATGGAATCGGTGGGATTTAGTGGGGCTCAGATATCAGAGGCCTGGGCCGTGGGGTGTTAATGAACGGGGGTTTTGGGACCAGATTTCTGATCTTATTTGAAGTCAGCTTTCTTGTTGTTGTTTTCTTTGTTTTGTTTTATTTGTTTGGGGGGAAGGCCAGTGTATGCCTGTGGAGACGCATGGGACTGGAGCTTTGCAGACCCTGTTCAGTAGGTGGGTGGAGGCTGAGATGTTCACTGCTGGGAACAGACCACGTGATACCTTCCTCCAGCTGATCCTAATCTAGTCCGATCCTCCCTCAAGGTACTAGTTAAAAAATTCCTTGGTGGCCGAAACCGATTTGACTCAGTGGATAGAGCCTTGGCTTGTGGACTGTAGGGTCCCAGGTTCTTCCGGTCAAGGGCATGTACCTTGTTTGGGGGCACATCCACAGTGGGATGCAGCTGATCAATGTTTCTAATTCTCTATCCCTCTCCCTTCCTTCCACTCTGTAAAAATTCGATAAAATATATTGAAAAAACATAAAAATATATTTTTAAAAACTTATTGGTGCCCAGGTTGTGCTGTCCAGTGGTTGAGCACTGACCCATGAACAAGGTCACCTTCTGTCGGGGCACACGGCAGGGTTGCAGGCTGCATCCCCAGCAGGGGGTGTGAAGGAGACAGCAATGGATGATTTTTCTGTCATTGATTTTCTATTTTAATCTTTTAAAAATATATTTTATGATTTATGTTTACAGAGAGGAAAGGAGAGGGATAGAGAGTTAGAAACATTGATGAGAGAGCAACATCAATCAGGTGCCTCTTGCACACTCCCTACTGGAGATGTTTCCGCAACCAATGCACATGACCCTGACCAGAATTGAACCTGGGACCCCACCCCCACCCCCACTCCGCAGGCTGACCTCTATCCACTGAGCCACAACCATTTAGGACCAAATATCTCCAGTCTTGGTCCTAGTTTGACCTCATCTCTGACATCTGGGGTTCCACCAGCTTCATCCACAGGATCCTGAATACCTTAGCTCCCGGGTGCTCTGGCCTGTGGGAACTTGCACTTCAGGTAAGATGGCCGCCCCCGTGGTGCTCCACAGTAACCCCCATGGGCGCCGCCATCTTTCCATCGGGGAGGAGGGGAGGCCTAAATACAGTAAGACCAGCTCCACCTTGGCTTTCCATGGGCTCAGGCCTGGGAAAAGGTACTCAGCACAGTGTTGCTGACCAAGAGGGGGGGGGCTATCACGAGTCCAAAGGGGATTTCAAATTTCTCAGATAAAAATAAATAAGAATTGAAAAAGCAATGAAGTAAAATAAAGCCAGATAAAAATAAATAAAAATCAAAACAGTAATAAAATAAAGCCAGATAAAAATAAATAAAAATTGAAACTAATAAAATAAACCCAGATGAAAATAAATAAAAATTGAAAAAGTAATAAAATAAAGCCAGATGAAAATAAATAAAAATTGAAAAAGTAATAAAATAAAGCCAGATGAAAATAAATAAAAATCGAAAAAGTAATAGAATAAAGTAAAGCCAGATAAAAATAAATAAAAATTGAAACTAATAAAATAAAGCCAGATGAAAATAAATAAAAATTGAAAAAGTAATAAAATAAAGCCAGATGAAAATAAATAAAAATTGAAAAAGTAATAAAATAAAATAAAGCCGGACAAAATTCTCTTGGCTTCGCCCTGTAAGGAGAATGAGTGCCATCCCTGTGGGCCGCTGGGGGGACTGGATCCAGGGAGGTGGGCGTGGCCACGCTGCGTCGTCACAGAGCCCCGCCCCCGGCCGGAAGGGGCCTCGGGAGCGTCCCTAGCAACAGGGAGAGGGAGGACGTCCCTAGCAACAGGGAGAGGGAGGCCGGCGGGCACAGGAATGGCGGGGGAGGGAGCGGAGGAGCTGAGCCTGTGGCCGCTGCCCGGGGTCTGGAGAAGCTCCGCCTCAGGTGGGTGTGCGCGGGGCTGCGGGCGGGGCCTCTGAGGCGAGAGGAGGCTCTTTGGGGACTTGGGGTTCGGCCAGAGGGACCCTTGGCTTTGGAGACCCTCCCCTCGGCGGTCACGGTGACCGAGCGGAGGAAGACACAGTGATGGGCAATGCGGACGGCAGGGTGTGGTGTCCGCCTGGGGGATGCTGTTGGTGCTCAGTGATTAAGGACTGGCGTGAGCCCTCGCTGGTTTGGCTCAGTGGATAGAGCGTCGGTCTGCGGACTGAAGGGTCCCAGGTTCGATTCCGATCAAGGGCATGTACATTGGTTGCGGGCACATCCCTGGTGGGGGGTGTGCAAGGGGCAGCTGGTCCATGTTTCTCATGACGTTTCTAGCTCTCTATCTCTCTCCCTTCCTCTCTGTAAAATATCAATAAAATATATTTTTAGAAAAACAAAAACAAAAATCAATATAATATATTTTGTAAAAAAGACCTGGACTGAGCTCTAGCTGGTTTGGCTCAGTGGACAGAGCACTGGCCTGCAGACTGAAAAGTCCTGGGTTCGATTCCGGTCAAGGTCACAGGTACCTCTGCTACAGGCTCTTCCCGATGATCAGGGCGCCTGCAGGAGGCAACCCATCAATGTGTTTCTCTCACATCAATAGTTACCTCTATCTTTCCCTGTCTTTTCCACTCTCTATCTAAAAGATTGATAGGGGAAATATCCTCAGATTTAAAAAACAAACAAACAAACAAAAAGGATTGAAGATGGCCGCCCCCATGGTGCTCCACAGCAATGCCCATGGGCGCCGCCATTTTCATTTGGTTGGGGAAGAGGGAGTCCTAAATAAAATACAACCAGCTCCACGTTGGCTTTCCATTGGCCCCGCCTCTGAAAACTTACTCAGCGCAGTTTGGAGGCTATCACGAGTCCAAAAGGTGATTTCGAAATTCTCTTGGTTTTGACCAGAAAGACTAATGAATGCCATCCAAGTCGGCCCAGGAGGAGAGCCAGAGGGTCCGGGCCTCCCCCCAACACGCGGGGTCTCCTGAAGCCGGGCCCAGGGTGCGGACCTGAGCACACTGCAGCCCTCCTCCGGATTGGGGGGGGTGGCGGTGGCCTCCAGACTTCCAATTCAGTTTGGCTTTGGCTACAATTCTGGCCATGGCCTCGGAGGACCACCAGGGGGCGCATGGAGCCCAGGCTGCTGCCAGCCCTCCTCCTCCCCCTGCCTTCCCTCCCTCCCCTGGCTCTCCCTCCTCTCCCCTCCCATCCCCTACCTGAGAAACCAGCCAAATGCAAATAATGTTATTGAGTGTTTTGAAAAAAAGAAAAGAAAAAGGATTGGAGTGGTAGGTGAGTGTCATAGAGCGCTGTATCTTTGATGGAATTGCTGCGATTTAGCGGGGCTCAGATATCAGAGGCCTGGGCATTGGGGGTGTTAATGAATGGGGGTTTCGGGGTTCAGATTTCTGATCTTACTTGAAGTCAGGTTTTTTTATGTTGTTTTTTTGTTTGTTTGTTTTGATTGTTTGGTGGGAAGGCCAGTGTATGCCTGTGGAGACACATGGGACTGGAGCTTTGCAGACCCTGGACAGTAGATGGGTGGAGGCTGAGATGTTCACTGCTGGGAACAGACCACGTGATACCTTCCTCCAGCTGATCCTTATCTAGTCCGCTCCTGCCTCCCGCCCCGCCCCGCCCCCTCTGGCCCCGCCCAGACCTGGCCCCGCCCCCGACGTGGAGCCGCTCCGCCCAGGCGTTGGCCCCGCCTACCCGCGGGGAGGCGCATGCGTAGTTCCATGCAGACTGGAAGCGCGGCTCCCTGAGGCGTCTGAGCTTTAAAGCCGCCGCTCCGTCCGCTCCCCGCAGGGAGGGCTGAGGGCGCCGCGGGCGCTGAGGTCCGCGTGGAGCCCCGCCCGGAGCCCCGCCCGGCGGTGAGTCCGCGTCCCGGGCGGCCGCGCGGTGGGGGCGCCGCGTTCCTGTGGGGGAAACTGAGGCCCGCCCCGCGGTCCGTCCGCCTCCGGCCGTGGGCCGCCCGCCGCGTGGTTTTCCCGCCGGAAACCGTCCCCGGGGCCGCCGGCGCCCCCCGCGGGGCCGGACGTCTGGTCGGCGGTTCCCGCCCTTCGCCCTCCCCGCCCGGCGCGTTCCGCCCAAAGAGCCCGGATGGCGCCGGCCTGGGGGTCCGCGCCCCCTTCCCGGGCACCCCCTCTCCATTCTGTAAAATATCAATAATTTTTTTTTTTTTTAAAGAATGCCGCCGTAGTCTTCCGGGTCTGCTTTCCTGTCTTTCTCTTTTTTTTTCTTCTCAGTTCCCGCCTCCCCGCCTCAGGCCGGGTCCCCCGTCAGGCTGGCCCGGGCCCATCGGGCCGACCTCCCGGTGAGCCTGCACCTGCGCCTGGCTTTACAGAGGGAATTTCACAGCTGGATTGCCCTGTACAAGTTTGAACGAGAGTGACAGACCCCCAGTGTGTAAGGCTTGGGGGTTTTATAATAATTTGCTTCCAATTGTAATCCGTGTTCCCTCAGAGGGGAGTTTTGCCTGTTGGTCATGGGTCCCTGGTCATTTCCTGGGACAGAAATGAGGAAGTGACCTGTGTCTCTCACCACCTGATGCTTTTTCTTTTTCTTTTTTAAAAAAATATATTTTATTGATATTTTACAGAGAGGAAGGGAGAGAGATCTCTGGATCTCTAGAAACGTTGATGAGAGAGAAACATTTAACCAGCTGCCTCTTGCACACCCCCCCACCGGGGATGTGCCCGCAACCAAGGTACATGCCCTTGACCGGAATCGAACCCGGGACCTTTCAGTCCGCAGGCCGACACTCTGTCCACTGAGCCCAACCGGTTTCGGCCACCTGATGCCTTAGCTTTGTGGCTGTGCTGAGTGGTGGGTTGGTGTGTGTGTGTGTTCCATGGATTTTCCTTTTCTCTCTCTGACGCTTCACTTAATTTGTTATTTAAGAATATCCTGAGATAGCCGAAACCGGTTTGGCTCAGTGGTAGAGCGTCGGTCTGCGGACTGAAAGGTCCCGGGTTCGATTCCGGTCAAGGGCATGTACACTGGATGCGGGCACATCCCCAGTGGGGGGCGTGCAAGAGGCAGCTGGTCGATGTTCCTCTCTCATCGACATCTCTAGCTCTCTATCTCTCTCCCTTCCTCTCTGTAAAATATCAATAAAATATATTAAAAAAAAAAAGAATATCTTGAGATAAATCCTCTGGGTCTTCTCAGATCCCCTGAGGAGCTTTAAGAAATGCCCTCAGGCCCTACTCGGTGTGGCTCAGTGGATAGAGCATCAGTCTGCGGACTCATGGTCCCAGGTTCAATTCTGGTCAAGGGCATGTGCTTTGGTTGTGGGCACATCCCCACTAGAGGGTGTGCAGGAGGCAGCTGACCAACGATTCTCTCTTATCAATATTTCTTACTCTCCATCCGTCTCTCTTCTTCTTTGTAAAAAATCAATAAAATATATTTTAAAAAACAATAAAATAAAATATATATTTTAAAAAAGAAAAGAAAAGCCGGAACAGGTTTGGCTCAGTGGATAGAGCGTCGGACTGGGGACTAAAGGGTCCCGGGTTCAATTCCGGTCAAGGGCATGTACCTTGGTTGCGGGCACGTCCCCAGTAGGGGGTGTGCAGGAGGCAGCTGATCGATGATTCTCTCTCATCGATGTTTCTGGCTGGCTATCCCTCTCTTTTCCTCTCTGTAAAAAATCAATAAAATATATATTTTAAAATAAAGAAAAAGAAAAAAAGAAAATAAAATGCCCTCAGATGCCCCACCCCCACCCCCTTGGAAGCGGACAGCTGCCCTGGGTGGGGCGCCATTGGTTCCTGAGGTGCCCCCGGTGACGGAAGGTGGGGACAGGACTAGCAGGAGGGTTGCAGGACGCCCTTGTGAGAGTGGGGGACAGGCTTTGTTCAGGGGAGGTGAGGGGGTGCTCTCTTGGTTTGGGGGCTCAGGACAACAGCTCACGTTCTCATTTCTGTGGGAGTTTGTGGAAGTCTTTGGGAGGAGAGACACGTGAAGACCCCCCCAAACACTCACAGTGTGGTCTCCATGTGGGAGCTCCTTGTTGCTGACTCTCCTGTGACCAGGACATGAGGGCTGGCCTTTTCCTCATTTCCAGGTCCTTCTGACTGAGTGTGAGGGGAGCTGTGCTGACGTGTCTGAAGGCACATGCTGTGGCTCCTCAACACAGTGTCACCTGAGGAGACAACCCAGACCCCGATCAGGACCAGCACCAATGGCTGCTTCTCAGGTAAGAGATGTGTCCTGGGTCCCAGGCTGTGTTTCCTTTTCCCCTGACATCTGTGGATTTAGACCAGGCGTGGGCAAACTTTTTGACTCGAGGGCCACCATGGGCTCTTAAACTGGGCCGGAGGGCCGGAACTAAAGCAACCTGACCAGGCTGGCACTCTCCTCTTGGTCTGCTGCTGAAGGCGCGGAGGGGAGAGTAAGAGAACCTTCCCCCCTTTCGTGTCATCCTCATTTTTTAGCGTTAGAAAGCATGTCAGAGAATGTTACTGGGCAAAGTGATCTTACTGGGTGATTCAGGATGTTCCCCTTGGTCAAAACTTCTCCTCCTGCCGAAACCGGTTTGGCTCAGTGGATAGAGCGTCGGTCTGCATACTGAAAGGTCCCGGGTTCGATTCCGGTCAAGGGCATGTACCTTGGTTACAGGCACATCCCCGGTGGTGGGTGTGTGCAGGGGGCAGCTGGTCAATGTTTCTCTCTCATCGATGTTTCTAGCTCTCTATCCCTCTCCCTTCCTCCCTGTGAAAAAATCAATACAAATATATTTTTTTAAAAAACTCCTCCTAACATGATTTTTCTTTTGGTTTGTTTCTTTTTTTCCTCTCTTCTCCCCCCCCCCCCTTTCTTATCTCCTAACACTGTTTTCATGTTGGGTGACATTGTGGTCTTTTCTGGTGACTTCTTTTTTTTTTTTTTTTTAAATATATTTTATTGATATTTTACAGAGAGGAAGGGAGAGAGAGCTAGAAACATCGATGAGAGAGAAACATCGACCAGCTGCCTCTTGCACACCCCCTACTGGGGATGTGCCCGCAACCAAGGTACATGCCCTTGACGGGGATCGAACCTGGGACCTTTCAGTCCGCAGACCGACGCTCTACCACTGAGCCAAACCGGTTTCGGCTCTTCTGGTGACTTCTTGATAAACTTGTCTTTTCTTTCAGGAACCGCTGACCTTCGGGGACGTGGCCATAGATTTCTCTGAGGAGGAGTGGGAGTGCCTGGACCCAGCTGAGCGGAAGTTGTACCTGGATGTGATGTGGGAGAACTACAGCAACCTCGTCTCTGTGGGTGAGGGCGACTTCCTTCTGGAGTTCTCTCCCTCTCTCTCTCTCTCTTTTTAAATATATATTTTATTGAGTTTAATATCTTTAGGAGGCTTCTCTCTAGGGTAGACTTTCTGACTCTTGCTCTTAATGAACAAATGGGGGTTTTCTGGTTTAGAAAAGAAAGGCTTTGTTATATATGTGAATTTGGAAATAAGTGTTTGAAAATTTTATTTGTTGTCTAGACTAATTTAGGTTTTGTCAGAAAACATTAGGAAAATAATTTTCCAGAATATTCAAGTATTCTACCATGTCTTCTTGCCAGTGAAGAAACTGGGTTGGAAATAGGAAAATCTCTATCAAAACTCATGTTCTGCCCTGAATGGTTTGTCTCAGTGCATAGAGCACTAGCATGTGGACTGAAGGGTCCCAGGTTTGATTCCAGTCAGGGGCGCATATATATATATATATATATATATCTTGGATGCAGGCACATACCCAGTAGGGAGTGTGCAGGAAGCAACTGATCCATGTTTCTCTCTCATTGATGTTTCTAACTCTCTATCCCTCTCTTTTTCTTTCTCCCTTCCTCTCTGTAAAAAGTCAATGAAATATATTAAAAACTCTCAAGTTCCATCTATACATATAAAAGCCTAAGCTACCTTTACAACAGAATGTCCATAATGACCAATCACTGTGACACACACTGACCACCAGGGGGAAGACCCTCAACACAGGAGCTGTCCTCAGTTCATAGGTCCAGATGGCCTATTGGGCCTGCTGGCCAACGTCCCAGTCCCTCCCCCTGGACAGCAGGACCCCAGGCTGAGTCGGGAAACTGGGGGCGGGTGACAGTGTACACAGCCCCTTACCGAGGGAGGCTGAGGGCTGGCTCCTTCCTCGGGGCCAACCTTCTGGGCCCCTCCACTCCCTTCCTCCCACCAGCAGGCTCTAATTGGTGGTGAACCTCTGGCTGCCTTCAGCACAACCCCTAAGGTGATCAAGATCACAACCTGGGCACATGCCCTGACTGGGAATCAAGTCAGTAACATTTGGCGAATGAATGATGCTGAACCGCCAAGACTGGTTTGGCTCAGTGGATAGAGCATCAGCCTGCGGACTGAAAGGTCCCGGGTTCGATTCCAGTCAAGGGCACGTACCTTGGTTGCGGGCACATCCCCAGTAGGGGTCGTGCAAGAGGCAGCTGATTGATGATTCTCTCTCATCGATGTTTCTAACTCTATCCCTCTCTCTTCCTCTCTGTAAAAAATCAATAAAATAAATTTAAAAAAAAATAAAAAAAATAAAGATGCTGAACCAAGTGAGCCATACTTGGTCAGGAAGATTCTGAAGAGTTCTTTATATGTTTTGCATAATGTTTTTGTACATGTTGTCTTTTACAAAAATTTTTTCTCCACCTGTGACTTCCTTTTTTTCTCATGTTCTACATAACTGTTTTTCTCCTTAATGTTTCAGTTGATAAATTGGGAGTTTCAATTTGAATACAATCAATTAAAAAATAAACAAGAATTTGGCTTTCAAAAATTTGAAGTGTACTAGTATAGCATTAAGTTCCTTTTATATTTGTTTCTTTTTATGTTATGGAGAGAAATAGAGAGTGATAGAGAGTTAAGAAACATTGATCAGAGAGAAACATTGATCAGCTGCCTCCTGTACACCCTCTACTGGGGATGTGCCTGTAACCAAGGTACATGCCCTTGACCACAATCGAACTTGAGACCCTTCAGTCCTCAGGTCGACGCTCTATCCACTGAGCCAAACCGGTTTTGGCTCCTTTTATATTTAATAATATAGATTTGATATTTGTACCTATATGTTATCCCTCGAATAAAATCATAATGAGTCATGGCTTGGATGTGATGAGATATAAATTTTGTAATATTATATGTTACAAAATTTTGTAACCAAAAGGAAGTCTATTAATGTAATTTAAATTGTACAACACCATTAGATCGTACCAGCATTGTTGAGACATTACACTGTCCCTTGAGTATTGTTTGCAATGGAGGTTTTCTGGCGAGTATGCCCCTTAGCTTGTGTATTCATGGGAAAGTCTTTCTCAGTCATATTAAAAGGAAATTACTGCTGGGTATCTTATTCTTGCCTGGCTATTTCTCATTTTTAATCAGTTGAATACTTGGTTCTACTCTCTTCTGGCTTATAGAGTTTCTCCTGAGAAGTGGGATGATATTCTGATGAGTTTTCCTTTGTAGGTTACTTCCTTCTTCTCCCTGGCTGCTTTGAGAATTCTTTTTTGTTTTCTTTTGTTTGTTTTTTTTTTTGTCATTAATTTTTGACAGTTTTAATAAAATGTACCTTGGATAGGGCTTCTTTGGATTGAGTTGAGTAGGTGTTCTTTGTCCTTAAATTTGGGGATGTAGTTTTTTTAACAAAGGTTTGTGAATTTCTCATCCACTACTTCTTTAAATAGGTTTTTAGTTGTCTTCTTCCTCTCTTCTTCCTCTTGGTTATGCCTATTATCTCCCCCCCCCCCCCCGTATAATCTTATATAATAAAAGCCTAATATGCTAAGTGTCTGGTCATACAGTGAGCCATTCAACCAATCAAAGCATAATATGCTAATGGTAGGCTAAGGCTGCTCAGCTGCTCACTATGACATGCACTGAACACCAGGGGGCAGAGGCTCCAAATGGCTTGCTGCTGGGGTGCAGCTGATCAGGACTGAGCGAGACAAGCCCTTCATGCCCTGGAGCCCTCCCTTCCTCCCTCCCTCCCTCCTTGGCTGGCCAACCTCCCACTTCCCTCCCTGGCCTGGTCCTACCCCAATGGAGCCCCTTGGCCTGGACTGCACCTCTCAAAATCCTGGCAAAGGGACACCATGCACCCCGAATGCATGAATTTCATGCACTGGGACTCTAGTTCTTATGTACTAGCCTTTCCTTTCTTTTTTAAAAATATATTTTATTGATTTTTTACAGAGGAAGGGAGAGGAATAGAGAGTTTGAAACATCAATGAGAGAGAAACATCGATCAGCTGCCTCCCGCCGCACACCCCCCACCGGGGATATGCCTGCAACCAAGGTACATGCCCTTGACCGGAATCAAACTTGGGACCTTTCAGTCCGCAGGCCGATGCTCTATCCACTGAGCCACATCAGTTTCGGCATAGGAGCCTTTTCTGATGGTTTCCAGTAGTTCTCATAGAGCCCTTTCTTCCTTTTCATGATCAGGTCTCTCCACTGAGCCAAACCAGTTTCGGCTGAACTTGCTTTTTGTAAGAGAAAATAAGTAAGAATCACCTGTGATAGAAATTTTGATTTCTCTCAAAATTGTTTGAGGTCAGAGTGTGTTTAAGTTCCAAGATTAAATAATTTTCTAATTCTTCCCACAACCCAAAATATCTTTTTGTTCTTGATAACTGTCTTCAATATTGCAGTTTCTGTAGTGTTTGAACAATTACCCACTTCTTTTATTTCTTAAATATTTTTAATTGATTTCAGAGAGGAAGGGAGAGGGAGAAAGAGATAGAAACATCAATGATGAGAGAATTATAATTTGTTTTTAATAATTCTTTATTGTTAATATTATTACATATGTCTGCCAGAGAAAGAATTATTGATCAGCTGCCTCCTGCACACCCCACACTGGGGATTGAACCCATAATGTGCCCTGTCCAGGAATCAAACTGTGACGCATGTGTTCCACACACCCACTTTTTCTCGTTAGCAGCCATTACAATGAATGCATTTACCATGAACCAGTAATGCCATTAGTTTAGCAATCTGTATCATACAAAACAGAAATACATTCTTCAAGATGCTGCAAAATCACAACATCATTGAACACACATGGTACCCTCATGTCTATCTCCTCAGAGAAGAAACTAGGAAGTGGGAGTTTTCTAGTAACACTGTCAGTGTTTGCCAGGGTGTTTTCAAGTATTAGTGGCAAGTGTAAGCATTTTTTTAACCCACTTTGATGTGACTTTTCCTCATTGTACCTTTTTAGTCTACTGAGAACATTTAACTTACTTCAAAAGTGTCATTTGGTCAGTAATTGCTGGTAAGTTCAGTGTACATTTCCCTGGGTGTCATAACTGTGAACTTTATTTCATATCTTTCAGCTTTCTTATCAGATGACAACCAGGCCATTTTGCAAAAGCCAAAAATAAGAGATTTATTCCCTAAAATATTACTGGTAAGATATGGAAGGTATGACTTTAATAATGTACATTTAATGAAAGCCTTAGAATTTGAGGAAGCATGTAAGATGAGAAAAAAGTATTTTAACATGGACAGAAATAACCTGGTACAACTAATAAAATCATTGTCACTTAATGAGGTCAAAGGTATTACACATTTGGTAATACTGCCAATTGAAATTAATTATATTTTAAAATAATCTGTTTCTAAATTTGAAGACCAAATAAATGTTTTTAATATTATACATTGTAGGCATGAAAATACTGAAAATCTATGCATTTACATAATCAATAGAAAAATATAAGAATTATTACAGTGTAGTGTGGGATTAAATTTTCAATCATTTCTAGAATATAGTGATTTATAATGCATATACAAAATTTAAATGCAGTTTGTTGAATACCGTCTTAAGGTATCATTATACTTCTGTTGAAAAATATTTTTCATACAAATATCTAATTTTTATAAACTTAGGAATGTTTTTAAAGTATATCTTTATCGCCCTAACCAGTTTGGATCAGTGGATTGAGCGTTGGCCTGCTGGATGAAAGATCCCAGGTTCGATTCCAATCAAGGGCATGTACCTTGGTTGTGGCCACATCCCCAGTAGGAAGTGTGCAGGAGACAGCTGTCGCTGTTTCTCTCTCATCAATGTTTCTAAGTCTAACCTTCTCCCTTCCTCTCTATAAAAAAATAACTAAAGTATATTAAAAAACAAATATATAAGTGTGTGTGTTTATCAATTTAAGAGAGTATGGGAGAAGAAAGAGAGAGAGAGAGAGAGAGAAATGTCAATGATGAGAGAGAATCATTGACTGCCTGATTGCCTGTTGCTCACTCCCCACTGGGGATCAAGGGCACAGCTCAGGCATGTGGCCTGACCATGAATCAAACTGTAACCTCCCAATTCATGGTTTCTTTTTCAACTCCTGAGTCACACCAGTGTGGAAGTAGTGTTGTTTCTATACACTAGCATGTTTTCATAGTTATCACAGAATACTTACTGAAAGAGTACACATTTAATGAAATTATAGCTGTCACTAAAGGCCTTTCCATTTTCAATGATTACCAGAATACATGCAATGAAAACAGAAGTTACCAATGCAAGGAGCACTGGAAAAATTTTAACCAAGAATCAAATTCTAATATACATCAAAAAATTCAACTTCCAGAGAACCATTATAAGGATGGAAAAGTCTTTGACCAAATGTCAAATCAAAGTATACTTCAGTTTATTCATTCTGTGGCAAAAACAAACAAACAAAGAAAATGTGACAAACCTTTGAAACAATCTTCAAATCATACTGAACAAGATAATATTCTTACCAGAGAGAAAGATTACAAATTTAATTCATGTGTGAGACCCTTCAGTCAAATACTCAATCTACACAAGCTTAAGAAAATCCGAACTGGGGAAAAACATAAATGTAAAGAATGTGGTAAAACATTTAATTTCCTTTCAAGTATTCGTAAACATGAGAGAATTCATACCGGAGAGAAGCCTTATAAATGTGGAGAGTGTGGCAAAGCTTTCAGGAGGTCCTCAAAGTGTCGTCTTCATGAGAGTATTCATACTGGAGAGAAGCCTTATAAATGTGGAGAGTGTGGCAAAGCCTTCATGTGGTCTTCAGTCCTTATTCAACATCAGAGAGTTCATACTGGAGAGAAGCCTTATAAATGTAAAGAATGTGGCAAAGCCTACACTACGGCATCAACACTTACTGTTCATCAGAGAGTACATACTGAAGAGAAGTCTTATAAATGTGGAGAATGTGGCAAAGCCTTCAGTCGTGCATCACACTTTGCTTCTCATCAGAGAGTGCATAGTGGAGAGAAGCCCTATAAATGTGGAGAATGTGGCAAAGCCTTCAGTCATGCATCAAGCTTTGCTTCTCATCAGAGAGTGCATAGTGGAGAGAAACCTTATAAATGCGGAGAATGTGGCAAAGCCTTCAGTCGTGCATCAAGCTTTGCTTGTCATCGGAGAGTGCATAGTGGAGAGAAGCCCTATAAATGTGGAGAATGTGGCAAAGCCTTCAGTATTGCATCAAACTGTGCTCATCATAAGAGAGTGCATACTGGAGAGAAGCCTTATAAATGTAGAGAATGTGGCAAAGCCTTCCGTACTTCATCATGCTTGGCTTGTCATATGAAAGTGCATATTGTAGATAAGCCCTATAAATGTAGAGAATGTGGCAAAGCCTTCCGTACTTCATCAAACTTGGCTGCTCATATGAAAGTGCATATTGTAGATAAGCCCTATAAATGTGCAGAATGTGGCAAAGCCTTCAGTGTGGCATCAACACTTATTATTCATCAGAGAGTGCATGCTGCAGAGAATCCCTATAAATGTAGAGAATGTGGCAAAGCCTTCAGTCATGCATCAACCTTTGCTTATCATCAGAGAGTGCATACTGGAGAGAAGCCTTATACATGTAGTCAATGTGGCAAAGCCTTTAGTCACTCCTCAACCCTTAAACAACATCAGAGAGTGCATACTGGAGAGAAGCCTTACAAATGTAGAGAATGTGGCAAAGCCTTCAGGCGTGCATCACAATTTGCTCA
The DNA here is from genome assembly GCA_963924515.1 of Vespertilio murinus. Taxonomy (NCBI): domain Eukaryota; kingdom Metazoa; phylum Chordata; class Mammalia; order Chiroptera; family Vespertilionidae; genus Vespertilio; species Vespertilio murinus. The sequence goes on along the minus strand of OZ004716.1, from coordinate 47,587,165 downwards.
TCATCGGAGAGTGCACAGTGGAGAGAAGCCCTATAAATGTGGAGAATGTGGCAAAGCCTTCAGTCTTGCATCACACTTTGCTCGTCATCAGAGAGTGCATACTGGAGAGAAGCCCTATAAATGTAGAGAATGTGGCAAAGCCTTCCGTACTTCATCAAACTTGGCTGCTCATATGAAAGTGCATATTGTAGATAAGCCCTATAAATGTGCAGAATGTGGCAAAGCCTTCAGTGTGGCATCAACACTTACTATTCATCAGAGAGTGCATAGTGGAGAGAAGCCCTATAAATGTAGTGAATGTAGCAAAGTGTACAGTGACGCCTCACACCTTAACCGACATCAGAAACTTCATACTGGAGAGAAGCCTTATAAATGTAGAGAATGTGGCAAAGCCTTCACCACGTCCTCATACCTTACTGATCATCAGAGAGTTCATACTGGAGAGAAGCCTCATAAATGTAGAGAGTGTGGCAAAGCCTTCACCAGGTCCTCATACCTTACTGATCATCAGAGAGTGCATACTGGAGAGAAGCCCTATAAATGTGGTGAATGTGGCCAAGCATTCAGCGTCTCCTCATACCTTAAAAGACATCAGAAACTGCATACTGGAGAGAAGCCGTATAAATGTAGAGAGTGTGGCAAAGCCTTTAAAAAATCCTCATCCCTTACTGATCATCAGAGAGTGCATACTGGAGAGAAGCCCTATAAATGTGAATGTGGCCAAGCATTCAGGATCTCCTCATACCTTAAAAGACATCAGAAACTTCATACTGGATAGAAGCCTTATAAATGTAAAGAATGTGGCAAGGCCTTCAAGAGGTCCTCAGTCCTTACTGTACATCATAAAGTTCATACTTGAGAGAAGCCTTATGAATGTAGAAAAAGTGGCAAAGCTTTCAATAGGTCCTCATCACTTACTGTACATCAGAGGATTCATATTGGAGAAAAGCCTTATGAATGTAGACAGTGTGGCAAAGCCTACTTTTAGTAAATTCTCAAACCTTAGTAATCAGTCGAAACCGGTTTGGCTCAGTGGATAGAGCATCAGTCTGCGGACTGAAAGGTCCCAGATTTGATTCTAGTCAAGGGCATGTACGTTGGTTGCGGGCACATCACAGGTGGGGGGTGTGCAGGAGGCAGGTGGTCAATGTTTCTGTCTCATCGATATTTCCCTCTTTCTCTCTCCCCCCCCTCTCGTTCCCTCCCTTCCTCTCTATTAAAAAAAATCAATGAAATATATTAAAAACAACAACAACAAAAAACCCCTTAGTAATCATCGGAGAGGTCATACTGGATAGAAACCTGATAAATGTAGAGAATGTGGAAATGCCTTTAATCAGCGTTCTTGCCCTATTGTACATAAAATGGTTGATAACTCCTTGCAGTTACAAGGAGTGCTTGTTGGTACTTTACTAGCAGTGAGAACTTACTCAACGCCATAGAATTCATGCTTGGATGAAGCCTATGAATGTGAAAAATGTGGAAAAGCCTTTAAAGATATTCGTGATTTGCTATACACGAGAGACTTCATGGTGGAGAGAAATCTTACAAATGTATGGAGTATGGCAAATCCTTTGTGTGATCTTGTTGAGTATCAGATAATTCATTGTGAAGAGCAGCCTTACAAATATGAAGAATTAGGTACATTTTTATGACCATTGGTGTGTTTCTCAACACAATACAATTCATACTGGAGAGAAGACCTATACATATAGAAGTTTGTCAAAGCCTTTAATCAGGAGTGGTGTCTCACTCAACAAAACAAATATATATGGTGTGAAACTACCAAAGGAGAATGTGTGGCAAAGCTTTTAACCTGTACTCAAACTTACTAGTAATTGGACGGAATCATTCTAAATAGAAATAGTAAAAATATAAAGAGTTTACCCACATTTTTAACCAATGTTCCAGTTTTATTGAGCATATTAAGCTTTATAAATTGTAAAACATGTGCCAAGTGTATATTCTCATTTATATGTTACTCAACATTAGGTAATTATTGCTGGAGTGAAGTCCAGCAAATATAATGAATGTGGTAAAGTTTTACTCAGTACATTAATGTATTTGAGATCAGAATTCATACTCGGGGAAAAACCATGAAAATATAAACAATGTCCAGAAGTCTTTATTTCACATTCATAATTTATTCCTCACATTGAAATTCCTGGCAGAGGTAAAACCAAAGGTCCTATAGCTGGACCTTCATTCTCAGTCATCAGGGATTGCAATTTGCATTTAATTCTGTTTTGGATTTAGGAGAAAAGACTTTTGTTAAAAAGACATGCTTCTCAAAAACCTAAATTTTTTTCCAAAGTACATATTTTAAATTAAAATTCAAAGTATCTGCCGAAACCGGTTTGGCTCAGTGGATAGAGCGTCTGCCTGTGGACTGAAAGGCCCCGGGTTCGATTCCAGTCAAGGGCATTTACCTTAGTTGCAAGCACATCCCCAGTAGGGTGCGTGCAAGAGGCAGCTGATCGATGTTTCTCTCTCATCATCGATGTTTCCAACTCTCTATCCCTCTGAATTCCTCTCTGTGTAAAATCAATAAAACATATTTTTTTAAAATTCAAAGTATCACAATTCACAGTGATGAGTAGTCAATACTTTTCAGGTATTATCCTAAATCAGAATATTTCTAGAGAATAATCCAATGTTTAAATGAATATAAGTAATTTTTAGTATGCTTGAATATATTAAAAGAAGCAATGTTTTCATAAGTATAATAACTTACAGTGTTGTATATTTTTTATTGACATTATTTGAGACATACTGAAAAGAAAATATTAATGTGATTCTGCTCCCATATCATTAATGCTACCATGTTTTATTCCTGGTGTTTGTGTGAAATCATGGGGTTGTTACTGCCTTAAAGACCTGTGAGGTCTTGTGTATTTCGTGAGTTTCACTGACATATTCTTTTCCATGGAATATTGCATATATTGTAATGCACACTGTTTGAAGACTATCTAAATGGAGATTGTGGTTGATTTAGAATGTTGTTTTATGTCATCACAAAACTTTGACTAAATTTTACAATTACACTTTCAGAAAAATATGGTGGTCGTTCATTACAATCCTGATGTATCTTCATAGTAGCCATAGGTAGAAGTGATGAACATTGGTTGATATGGTGAAATAAAGAAGATATGAGGCATATCTGAGAACATATTAGGCAACTCATCCCTAAGTGCATAAAATTATTGTACATTCATGTTCTCTAAATTTTTAGCCTCCGTTCAAAAGACTAAATGAAGCACAGTTATTACATTGTTATATCAGAATGCCATGACCGTCCCAGAGAGTTCAGGATGACTTGAAGAAGGGCCGACTACACAATAAATACCCTATACAAAAAATATCAATTTAGAAGGCATTTGGGGGGACAGGTGGACACGTCTTTAATGAACACCGAGATTGGATCCTGCCGACTTTGAGTACACATTTTTCCTTTAGCAATGCATACAGGCACATCAAAGGTAAAGTTTGGTTTACAATGTAAAGATTATCAAGTCAGGAAATAGCCTGCATCCATTGCAATCACAACAGGGCTTGTGCTGAATATCAAAATCCATTGGCCTTCCAATGTCTCTTTTGCACTTTTATGCTAAGTGCTGTTTGCTGTTGCCTCCAGCTTCAGAAGATTAGTAATGCATCTTAAATGTTTGTAATGTGCATTTTGACAAATGGTTGCACTTACAGTGTTGGTTTTCATACTTTTATTTAAGAGTTTGGGTGAACTACCTATTTTCTTTTTAAAAATATATATATTTTTGTTGATTTCAGAGAGAAAGGGAGAGGGACCAAGAGCTGAAAACATCAATAAGGAGAGAGATTTATTGATTGGCTGCCTCCTGCATGCCCCACAGTTGGGATTGAGCCTGCAACCCGGGCATGTTGCCCTATTGGGGAATGGAATTTTGAGGTCGACGCTTAACCACTGAGCCATGCTGGCCAGTCTGTTTACATTAATAAAGCTGAGTGAGTGTGGATGCGTTCATGTATCCAACCTTCAAGGTTGTAGGTATTGGAGTTGGCAATGCAGTGTAGTTATGTCAGTAGCAAACCCTTTTCCCAGAGGCCTTGAACTTTAAATAATGTGAAGAGATGTCTCCATTGTTGATGTATTTCTCTTGTTCTTGTATCTACGGGGACATTATGATCATCACAATAAATATGACAAGTGTTTTTGAGAGTTAAACTACGTTCTGATGTTGCTGCCACGGCCTTTTTGTTCTTCAGCAAGGAGCCGTGAAGTGACACCCCCCTCTTCCACAGTTGGGTGCACCACCTCAGCTCCTCTGTGCCCGCAGTCAGGCACCAGAGAAGTTCATGCAGGGGTTGGCCGCAGGCACCGGTCTGGGGAGCCCAAAGGGAGGATCTCCAGGTTGAGTACCCCGGCATCGCCTTGAGCACTGACTGGCCTTGGTTCTAGTTTAGAGCCACCAGAGGAGGAGAGTCGGAGCCGAGGTTCTGCCCCACTGCTGGGCACTATTGCCAGCTTTCTCTGCGTCCCTCCCTGTGTTAAGAGAAGTCTTCAACCCTGACTGGTTTGGCTCAGTGGATAGAGCATCGGCCTGCAGACTCAAGGGTCCCAGGTTCAATTCCGGTCAAGGGCATGTACATTGGCTGCGGGCACATCCCCAGTGGGGAGTGTGCAGGAGGCAGCTGATCGATGTTTCTAACTCTCTATCCCTCTCTCATCCTCTCTGTAAAAAGTATATATATATATATATATATATATATATATATATATATATATATGAATCAGTGAATCAGACAGTGTCCCTAGAGTTAGAGGACATTCTGTTCAGAATGCATATTTTGCTTTGTGGTGAAAACCTTAAAACTGAGATTCCACATATTTTTCATGACGCACGTTAACTAACTACTGAACCTCAGTGGTCCACCAAAATAAATAAATTGCCAGTTTGCTAAAAAAAAAAAAAGTCTAATTTTGACCCATGCACACTTCACAGCTCTTTACTGTGTTGGCTGTTGTCTCTCTCTCCCCCCCCCTCTCTCTCTCTTTTTTTTTTTTTTTTTTTTACAATCTATGGGCAATGTAGTCTTTGCTATTGACTAAACAGTTTCTGGTAGTGGTTTTAAAATTCTTGCAACTCTACCCCGAGTTGGTAGGGTAGCTTTGTGTGCTAGGTGTCTTGGCCACCCCCATTACCTGAGGTGGACACTCTTGGTGCACCCCTTTGTGGACTGGGTACAGCCTTGTTGTAGTTGAGTATCGATAGTTGTTGGTATCACTGGGAGGAATTGACCTCCCAGCCAACTGGTTGTGAAGATCAGCTGTGTCTACGCAGGGAGACAGCCGTATTTGCCCAGACTTGCAAAATTCCAAAAGCCTCTGTGCTCAGCTTGGATGGGGCGGAGTTTCAGGGTGGAGCCCACAGCCTTGGCTTCCTGTCAGCCCTGCTCTATGAGGTTCCTGGGTCTCAGTGTTCCTAGGTAATCACTTTGAGCACCTCTGAGTGAAAGGTGCCCTCGAGTTTTCCTGCTGTCAGACAGTCCAACCTCTTCCCCCAATGAATCTGGATTTCCAGGCTCTCACCCAGAACTGGGGCTCAGCGCAGTCCACAACTTTTATCTCCTTCCCACTAGAGAGCGCCAGCCAGGCGCTCAGCCGCCCTGTCCTCTCTCAGATCTCTTTTGCTTAAATTACAGCCAAAATTGCCTTAGAATTTCCTTTGGTAATCTACTTATGGTGTAGACACTTGGACATATTAAGGAATGTCCTTCAGTTTATTTGTATCTGCTTTCGTTAGCACTGTTGTGTCATTTTCAGTGTGGAAGTCTTTCACCGTCTTTGTAGAGTGGATTGTCTTTATGTGTTTATGCGTTTATTATATATGGTATGTCTTCTGGCTTTGGGTGGCAATGCTAAGAGGTGATATTTTATTGGCCTAAAGCAATTTAATTATATACAGTAGGGTAAGCAGAACCCTTTGTCTGGCTTACCCCAAATTATAGGTTTCTAAACAGGTCATATCTTTAAAGTAAATATAGATTTATACCACTGAAATGAATTTCAATATTTATGAGAATACTGAAATATAATAAAAATAACCCAAAAAATGGTGATAGGCCGAAACCGGTTTGGCTCAGTGGATAAAGCGTCAACCTGCGGACTGAATGGTCCTGGGCTTGGTTCTGGTCCAGGGCATGTACCTTGGTTGCGGGCACATCCCCAGTGGGGGATGTGCAAGAGGCAGCTGATCGATCGATGATTCTCTCTCATCGATGTTTCTAACTCTCTATCTCTTCCTCTCTGTACAAAAATCAATAAAATATATATTTTTAAAAATGGTGATAGGCCCTACCTGCTTTGGCTCAGTGGATAGAGCGTCAGCCTGTGGACTGAAGGGTTCTAGGTTCCGGTCAAGGGCATGTACCTTGGTTGTGGGCACATCCCCATTGGGGGTTGTGTAGGGGGCAGCTGATCGATGTTTCTCATCCATGTTTTAAGTCTTTATCTCTTTCCCTTGCACTCTGTAAAATATCAATAAAATATATTTTTTATATGGTGATGGGTCTAAGTAAAATGGTGATAATTATTATTCTTATACCTTTTAAATATTGTTGATTTTAAATTGTTTTGTTTTCCAAATATAAGGAAAGGTAACAGGAGACATTCTACATTAATATCAATGTCCCATTAACTAGGTTATAGGGACCACTAAAGTCAACATATTCATTTTAAAACTGCATTCACAGAACACAGACTTTACAGACCACCACATACAACTAGACAATTTTTATCCCTTGGAAAAATACGTAAATTAAATCTGTTTCCCACTTGATGGCCGGGACATTATCTCATCAGGTGTCTGACCATGAATGGATGTCTGGGTCTGTCTCTGACACCCCATCCACCTGCTTCCCTAACTCAGGCTGCCTCTCCATTCAGAGGGGAGACAGGGAGGGGCTGAGAGAGCAGGCTGCCCTTCCCCTCCCCTCCTCACTGAGGGTTTAAGGCAAATCAGAAGCAAAAAGTTTCCGGTTTCAAACCCAATCTGCCCGCCTTTTGAATTCTCTGTGACTTCCCTGTGAGAATGTGTCACCGCCTGTGAAGATCCCGGGAACTCACCTCCCTGGGGCGTGTGCAGCTGAAGGCAGGCCCGCCAGCAGCTGCAAGCACAGCCTCTGGGATCTGGACACTTCTGTGTGGATTCCAGATTCCTCCTCCCCTCTTTATGCGTTTGCCACAGCTGCCTTTCCTCGCTGGCACCCCAATAGGAGAACAGCTCCTCTCTGTGGGGAGCCCTGTGCCATCAGAGGGGACCTGGCCCTACTCCCTTTAAAGAAGCAAAATCCCCGCCCTCTCTGCGCCTGTCTCTTCTCTCCCTGTGATCCTGTCACAGCCGCGTCCCCAGCCAAACCCCCACAATGACGGGGACGCCCCCCAGGAAGGCTGTCCCTGTGGGAGGAGGTGAGGCCCCAGGCCGCCCCCTCTGGCCCCGCCCAGGCTTGGCCCCGCCCCCACCGCGGAGCCGCTCCGCCCAGGCCTGGCCCCGCCCACCCGCGGGGAGGCGCATGCGCAGGTCCCGGCGGCCGGAAGCGGCTGCGGAGGGGCCGGCGGCGGCTCGCTGAGGAGGCGTCTGAGCTTTAAAGCCGCCGCTCCGTCCCCTCCCCGCAGGGAGGGCTGAGGGCGCCGCGGGCGCTGAGGTCCGCGTGGAGCCCCGCCCGGAGCCCCTCCCGGCGGTGAGTCCGCGTCCCGGGCGGCCGCGCGGTGGGGGCGCCGCGTTCCTGTGGGGGAAACTGAGGCCCGGCCCGCGGTCTGTCCGCCTCCGGCTGTGGGCCCGCCCGCCGCGTGGTTTTCCCGCCGAAAACCGTCCCCGGGGCCGCCGGCGCCCCCCGCGGGGCCGGACGTCTGGTCGGCGGTTCCCGCCCTCCGCCCTCCCCCGCCCGGCGCGTTCCGCCCAAAGAGCCCGGATGGCGCCGGCCTGGGGGTCCGCGCCCCCTTCCTGGGCCCCCCATCGGTCAGGGTCCGAGTGCCAGGGGGGCTCAGGGAGAACGCGGTGTCCCCAGAGGAGGGGACCCCCCGCAGGGAGGTTTGGGGGGCGGTGACCGCGGGGGGCGGGGCCGGGCTCGGGGTCCGGAGAGGGAGAGACAGACACGGGGGGGGGGGGGGGCATAGAGAAGGGGCCCCCATTGGGGTGTTACAGAAGAGGGAGAAAAACCAAGCCAGGCTCAGAGAAAGGGAGTTACATTTTAATTCTTAAGTTCTGCATAGGCCCAGAGGAGAATGTCTTTCCCATTCTTGGTCCCTTGACATGGAGGAAACATTTTTTTTATTTATTTATACTTTTTTTTAAAAGCTCTTTTGTCTCCCAGTTTTGGAATGAGACTTCTGGGCCTTCTGAGAATGAATGCCTGCGGGCTGGGAAGGGGCCGTGAGACCCTATGTCCAGACCCGGGCTGGGGTCAGCACTGACAGCTCCCTCTGGGCCATAGATCATCGCCTCTCTGAAATGGTGGTAGCCTTCTTTTAAGCAAGCGGGGGTTTACAGAAGCCAAAATAGCAGGGATAAAGTGTCAAACAGCAGTTTTTATTTTTTATTATTTTTTAAAAATATATTTTATTGATATTTTTACAGAGAGGAAGGGAGAGAGACAGAGAGCTAGAAACGTCGATGAGAGAAACACCGACCAGCTGCCTCCTGCACACCCCCCACCGGGGATGTGCCCGCCACCAAGGTACATGCCCCTGACAGGAATCGAACCCGGGACCTTTCAGTCCGCAGACCAACGCTCTATCCATAGAGCAGAACCGGTTTCGGCAAACAGCAGTTTTTATATAAGATGAATGCTGCAAGAGATGTGGGAGGGACTGGACCGCGATGGTGGGAGGGAGGGGGTCACTGGGGAAAGTAGCTGAGGAGGAGGAAGTGGAGAAATGGGGGGAGGGGAGCCCAGAGAGAGGAAGGGGAGCTGAGAGGGAGGGGGTCCTGGTGAGCAGAGTGGGGGCCGCACAGGAGGAGGCACTTCAGACGGAGACGCCGGTTCCGGGGGAAGAGCCGGGGGGCGAGGGCAGGACGGAAAGGGGGGCTCAGGGTGGGGGGCGGAGGGGGCAGCACGGAGGCGGCCAGCTGTGGGGGAGGACGGACTGGAACCGGCAGCAGCGGGGACATGTGTGCAGATGGGAGCAATCAGAGACCGGGAGGAAGAGCCCCGGAAGGGAAATAGGCCTCAGGAGTCTCCTGGTCCAGGTGTGGGGACAGACGGAGAGAAAAGGGGGAGAGAGCAGGGAGGGAGGGGGACACAGGAAAGGACCACAGTGGAGAGAAAGGGAACAGGAGACAGAGACAGATCCATGGACAGAAATACATAGTAGTTAAAGGAGAGGAACCCTGATCTGGGTGAGTGGTGAGCTGATGGGGTGTGGATGGTTAAGTTGAGATACTATATTGGCTTGTGGCTTTGTGTGTGTGTGTGTGTGTGTGTGTGTGTGTGTGTGTGTGTGTTTTAAATACATTTCTGTTGATCTCCCTGAGGCATGAGGAGGAGGGAGAGAGAAAAACTTCAGTGACTAGAGACAATGGTTGATCAGCTGCCTGCTGACCTTCCCTCGCTGGGGAACAAACCTGCCACCTGAACCCGGCCACATGTCCTGACCAGGACTCTAACCATGACCTGCTGGTTCGTAGGTCCAAGCTCAACCAGAGAGCATGCTGCCAGAGCTTGGCTCTATAGAGTTCATTTAACACCTGAGTTGTCTTAGATCTGCAGATCTGAATGAGACTTTAAAAATCTCCAGTTTATAGCCGAAACCGGTTTGGCTCAGTGGTAGAGCGTCGGTCTGCGGACTGAAAGGTCCCGGGTTCGATTCCGGTCAAGGGCATGTACATTGGTTGCGGGCACATCCCCTGAAGGGGGTGTGCAAGAGGCAGCTGGTCGATGTTTCTCTCTCATCGACGTTTCTAGCTGTCTATCCCTCTCACTTCCTCTCTGTAAAATATCAATAAAATATATTTTTTAAAAAAATCTCCAGTTTATAAAACTTGGGAATATAACATGATAATAAAGTGATATGCAAAGTAACCATCACTCCATTACACAAGCCAAGCCCGCCAGCCAGTCAGGGTGGGTATGCAAATTAACCTAACCAAGATGGCGGTTAATTTGCATATCAAGAAAAAGCAGCCAAGCCTGCAGAAGGGAGCGAAGCTGGGGAGAAGCAAACAGGGTGGCAGACAAGGGAGGAAAGCAGGTGGGGCAGCGACCACAGCGGGAAGCCCTATTGCAGGAATCTTCTTGCATCCGGCCACTAGTTTGATAATAATTTGCTTGCAATTGCAACCCTTAGTCACTCAGAGGGGAGAGACTTGTCAGTTGGCTATGGGTCCCTTGTCATTTCCTGGGACGGCAACGAGGAGGTGACCTGTGTCTGTCACCAGCTGATGCTTTTTCAAGGAATATTAGAGGCCTTAGGTTTGTTGCTCTGTGTGTGTGTGTGTGTGTGTGTATGTGTGTGTGTGTCTTCCATGGACTTATTTTTTCTATCTATGATACTTGATTTATTATTTAAAAACATCCTGAGATAGTCGAAACCAGTTTGGCTCAGTGGATAGAGCGTTGGCCTGTGGAATGACGGGTCCCAGGTTTAATTCCGGTCAAGGGCATGTACCCTTGGTGGGGGGCACATCCCCAGTGTGGGGTGTGCAAGAGGCGGCTGATTGGTGTTTCTCATCAATGTTTCTAACTCTCCCTTCTGCTCTGTACAATAATAATAATAATAATAATAATAAATATAATTTTTTTTAAAGAAATATCCTCAGGTGTGCTTTTCCCATAGTGCGGGACAGCTGCCCTGGGTGGGGTAACATTGGTTACTGAGGTGCCCCAGTGATTGGAAGGTGGGGACAGGATTAGCAGGATGTCTTTGTGAGAGTGGGGGACAGGCTTTGTTCAGGGGAGGTGAGGGGGTGCTCTGTTTGGTTTGGGGGTCAGGACAGCAACTCATGTTCTCATTTCTCTGGGAGTTTGTGGAAGTCTTTGGGAGGAGAGACACATGAAGACACACACACCCCCCAAACACTCACAGTGTGGTCTCCATGTAGGAGCTCATTGTTTCTCCTATGGCGGACAGGAGGGCTCCACTTTTACTCAATTTGAGGTCCTTCTGCCTGTGAGGTGACCTGATAACCAGGCTGTGCTGGCTTCTCTGAAGGCACAATCTGCGACTCCTGAACATACTGTCCCCTGAGACAACATCCCAGGCCCCGATCAGGACCGGGAGCCAATGGCTGCTTCTCAGGGAAAAGATGTGTCCTGGGTGAGAGGCTGTTTGGTTGTCCTCTAACATCTGGTGATTTATTTCTCTACTTCTGATGTTCTTGCCTTTGCGGGTTGTTTTTCCTTCCTTTTATCATTACTTGTTTCATCATAGTCATTGTCAACACTTTTTATATTTCCCTTTTTTCATAATTTTTTCATCTTTTTTTTTTCTCCCTCTTTTTAAAAATATTTTTTTTATTGATTTCACAGTGGAAAGGAGAAGGAGACAGTCAGAAACAGCAATCAGCAGAGAGAATCATTGATCAGCTGCCTCCTGCACACCCCCCCACTGGCGATCCGGTGTGAAACTGCAGTGAGCCCTGACCAGGAATCCACCCCTGCCCTCCTGGCTCATAGGTCAGCTCTACCTCTCAGGCTCACTGGCCGAGCTCTAACTCTCTCCTTTGTCCCAGAGCTTTTTCTGTATTCATTTCATGCAAACTCTCCAGGTCAGGAAGCATTACATTTATTTATTTATTTATTTATTTATTTTTAATTAAAAAATTTTTTTTATTAAGGTATTATATGTCTACATTGCTTACCATTGCCCCCCCCTCCCATTCATGCCCCCCCCCTCCCCAGAGTTCTGTGTCCATTGGTTGTGCTTATATGCATGCATACCAGTCCTTCGGTTGATCTCTTATCTCCCCCAGATCACCCTACCCTCCCCGCTGTCATTTGACAGTCTGCTTGTTGCTTTACTGTCTCTATATCTATCTTTTGGTTCATCAGTTTATAATGTTCTTTGTTATCCATAAATGAGTGAGGTTATGTGGTGTTTCTCTTTCATTGACTGGCTTATTTCACTCAGCATGATGTTCTCCAATTCCATCCAGGTTGCTGCTAATGATGAGAATTCCTTCTTTTTTATGGCAGCATAGTATTCCATTGTGTAGATGTACCATAGTTTTCTGATCCACTCATCTGCTGTCGGGCACCTACACTGTTTCCAAATCCTAGCTATTGTAAATTGCGCTGCTTTTAACATAGGGGCTTCCCCGGGTCCCACCACTCCCTCGGGGCACACAGCTCTCCCCCCCCAGGTCCCACAGCTCCCAAGGGGCACACGGCTTCTCTGGGTCCTACCGCTCCCCCAGGGCACAAGGCTCTCCCTGGGCATTACCACCTCTAATTAATGACTTTTAACTACTCAAAACATCGCTTTTGTAACAGATCAAAGTTGGAAGTCAGCCATGTCTGACATCCTTACTGGGATGGGTTAGAGATTCTGGTATCAGTGAAGGAGGCAAATGTAGGTGTTAGGTTACAGTGGCTGTAGCATCAGCTCTAGATCACGGGTAAGAAGGTGCATATATGCCCTTGCTCAGTGGTCGGCAAACTGCGGCTTGCGAGCATGCGAGCTGGGGTTTGCCTCTCTGTTGACTAATGAGTTTGCTGACCACTGCCCTAGCTGGTCTGGATAGAGCTTTGGACTACAGACTGGAAGGACCCTGGTTTGATTCTGGTCAAGAGCACATGGTCCGGTTGCAGTCTCAATCCCCAGTAGGAGGGTTTACAGGAGGCAGCCAATCAATGATCCCTTCGTCATTGATGTTTCTATCTCTCTCTCTCCCTTCCTCTTTGAAATCGATAAAAAATATATATTTTTTAAAAATGCACATCTTGCCGAAACTGGTGTGGCTCAGTGGATGGAGCGTCAGCCTGCGGACTGAAAGATCCTGGGTTCGATTCCGGTCAAGGGCATGTGCCTTGGTTGTGGGCACATCTCCAGTAGGGGGTGTGCAAGAGGCAGCTGGTCGATGTTTCTCTCTCATCGATGTTTCTAACTCTCTATCCCTCTCTCTTCCTCTCTGTAAAAAGTCAATAAAATAAATTTTTTTAAAAAATAAATAAAAATGCACATCTTACTGCTCAGAATAGCTCAGAAAGTTCTGAAAAGAGAAGGGTAAATAGAAGAGACTTGCTTACTAGGCTAGGACAAAAAACTTGAAATGTACCAGTAGCTTATGGAACATGAGAGGTACACGTGGATTGACGCTTGCAAACATTAATGTGTGTTTGTGATCATTTTCACATCATTGTTTCTTTATTGCTGTATTTTGCCAGGACTGTCAGCAGTGGTGACATGGCCTTTGCTGGGCCTCAGTCACCTGATGCCCATTGTTCCAGTCACGTGATGCTCACGTGGAGGAGGTGCTCCCCTCACTGTAGGGTTGATGGTCTCCCTTTCTCTTTAGGAAAGGTTTAGCAGGGCTTTGTTGAGAGATGTGCAGAGGCCATCACCTGGAAACGCCCCGCTTCTTAGTTTCTATTTGCTTTTCTTTCCTACAGGTCACTGGCTTTTCTCATAGGAGCTTTAACCAATCAGACCATGTTCCTATAAACATCCATTATATTCTATATTCATGTCAGGGACATACTGTACAAGATCACTTTTTGAATATTTTGGGATGTTTACAAGAATCATATAAATATATTTTCTTTTAAAAAATATATTTTATTGATTTTTCACAGAGAGGAAGGGAGAGGGATAGAGAGTTAGAAACATTGATGAGAGAGAAACATCAACCAGCTGCCTCTTGCACACCCCCCACTGGTGATGTGCCTGTAACCAAGGTACATGGCCTTGACCGGAATCGAACCCGGGACCCTTTAGTCCGCAGGCTGACGCTCTATCCATGAGCCAAACCAGTTTCGGCGGGTCCAATGTTTTATGAAGGAATATTAGAAACACTGAATCTTTTTTTCTGTCCCATGGATTTGCATTTTCTATCTCTGATTCTTAATTCACGTAAATAGTCATTAACTTCTGAAATCACCGTTGGTAACATCTTACAAGCACCTCTTGTCATTCTTTGTCAATATAAGGCAGTCTCTCCCTTTTTAAATGCTTTAAACCTAGAAACCATCGCATTAAAAAGAAACAAGCCAGTTGTTTTTGGTTTTGAACATATTGTATGTAGTTCAGATGCTGAGCCCTGCCTCCTCTCTGCTGTTTACCATGTGGAAACTTGCGTTGGTGCTTAGTAACACAAGGGGATCTCAGCGTGCACGTGGTGAGGACGTCAGTGATCTCAACAGTCGGGAGCTAGTTGTGTGAGTTCATCTAATGTACAGCTCCTCTTTCCTTCCCTTCATGGGATCTGTTGACTTAGTGTCCGTGAGCCACCAAGGAGCTGGTCCCCTTACGTCCCTGTGGTCCATTCTGTGGAACTATGGAGGGGTGGACGGGGTTGAACTGGCACGTGGTTCCCACAGGCCCCTCTTCATGGTGACGTCATCTGATGAGCGCATTTCAGGAGCTGACTTTCCCCGAAGGCTTTAGCGGGAAGGCCTCTTCTCTGTCATTTCCTGGGAAAGGAGGAAGGAATCCCCCTGGGAAACCTGCACCCACACTAGTTCCTGCGTCCCCCCTCCCAGTGCCCCGGGGTCTCAGCTGTGCTGGGTGTGACGTCGGTGCCCTGCGCTACTGACACAGCTCTGGGGGCGCCTCGCAGGCCCCAGGAGGGGACTGGGTAAAGATGCCACGTCACGGGCCCCAGGGCAGGCATATTAAGAGACGCTCAGGGGTGTGCCGTTGGGTTTGGGGGTTCCGCAGAGCAGCCCATGCTCTCAGTGCTGTAGGAGGTTGTGGAAGTCTTTGGAAGGGCAGACACATGAAGACAAAATAAAACCCCTCACAGCGAGGTCTCCATGTGGGAGCTCATTGTTCCTGACTCTCTCCTGTGACAAAGAACAAGAGGTCTTGGTCTTTCCCTCATTTCCAGGTCCTTCTGACTGAGTGTGAGGGGAGCTGATTCCCAGGCTGTGGTCACCTCTGAAGGCACATTCTGTGGCTCCTCAACACAGTGTCACCTGAGGAGACAACCCAGACACCATCTGGACCAGCACCAATGGCTGCTTCTCAGGTAAGAGATGTGTCCAGGGTGAGAGTCTATTTGCTTTCCCTGAACATCTGTTGAACCATTTCTCTTTCCCTCCCTAAGCCTGTTTCCCTTTCTGCTCCCCCTGCTGCACTCTGTCCTGCTGCCCACAGCCGCTGACTCGGTGCTGCTGCTTCCTCTGCTCTGTCACCCCTACATTCCCCCCCCTTTCTGTCCCTGCACTCAGTCCCTCAGTTCTTCTCCTTGAACCAGCCTCTCTCTCAAGTGCATCCTCCCCTTTGCTGCCCCCACTTCTGTTCACCAGGACCCCTCTCCCGCTCAGCCCCCTTCAGCTTTCTCCTCCATATTCTCTACTTCTGGTGTTCTCGCCTTTCCAGGTTATTTTCCTTTCCTTATTTTTTTAAAATATATATATATATATTATAATTTTTTTTTTAAAGTACGTGGACATTTTAATGGAACTTCCCTCCAAGTAGCTTCAAGCTACCAGGACACAGGCCCCACCAACACCCTTAATCTTCTCCTCGGCTCTTTGCTGAAGAACTTGGCCTTCACGATGACAGGCTGCTTTGGGAGCTTTCCCTTCCCCAGAACTTTGTAGTAGCCCGATCTCACCACATCCATGATAGGTGCAACTCCAGTCTTGCTTTTGGCAGCATTTACCCGTGTCTGCTCACTGACCAGGGTCCACAGTTTATCAAGGTTGACAGTTGGGCAGAAGCTCTGGTTCCTCTTTCAGTGGTAATGCCTCACACCAACTTTCCCAAAGTAACCTGGGTGATATTTGTCGAAGTTGATCCTGTGATGACGCAAGCCACCAGCATTACCGCGGCCCCCCGGGTGCTTCCTGTGCTTGACGATGCGGCCGTGGCCGTGGCTCACGTGGCCCCGAAGTTTTCGGGTCTTCCTGAGTCTGGATGGCATGTCGGTGGCCGAGCTGCAAGAGCTAAATATATATTTTATTGATATTTTACAGAGAGGAAGGGAGAGAGATAGAGAGCTAGAAACGTCGATGAGAGAGAAACATTGACCAGCTGCCTCTTGCACACCCCCTACCGGGGATGTGCCCGCAACCAATGTACATACCCTTGACCGGAATCGAACCCGGGACCTTTGAGTCCGCAGACTGACGCTCTACCACTGAGCCAAACCGGTTTCGGCCCTTTCCTTATTTTTCCCCCTCTTTTCTTATGATAGTCAGTGTCAGAAGTTTCTATATTTCCCTATCTCTTTTAAATATATATATTTTATTGATTTTAGAGAGGAAGGAAGAGGAAGAAGAAGATCAATGATGAGAATCATTGATTGGCTGCCTCCTGCATGCCCCCAACTGGGGATCGAGCCTGCAACCCAGGCACGTGCCCCTCACCAGAATCAACCCGGACACCTCAGTCCGCAGGCTGATGCTCTATCCATTGAGCCAAACCAGCTAGGGCCCTGTCTCCTTTTTACTGTATGTTTTTATAGATTTCAAAATGGAAGCCCTGACAGGTTTGGTTCAGTGGATAGAGCATCGGCCTGCGTACTGTAGGGTCCCAGGTTCGATTCTGATCAGGCATATACCTTGGTTGTGGGCACATCCCCGGTGGGAGGTGTGCAGGAGGCAGCTGATAAATGTTTCTCTATCCTCGATGTTTCTAAGTCTCTATTTCTCTCCCTTCTTCTCTGTATAAAATCAATAAAATATATTTTTTTAAAAATAAAATGGGAAGGAGAGGGACTAGAGAGAGGTAGAAACATCAATGAGCAGAGAGAATCACTGATCAGCTGCCTCTTGGACACCCCTCACTGGGGATGGAGTCTGGAACCTGGAGTGTGCCCTGACCGGGAATGGAAACCTGCCCTCCTGGTTCATAGGTCAGTGCTCTACATCTGAGCCACTCTGGCCAGTCTGTCCTTCTCGCTTTTGTCCCAGAGCTTTCTCTGCAGTGATTTAAAAATAAAATTTAAAAAAAAAAAAAAATATATATATATATATATATATATATATATATATATATATATATTTTAATTGATCTTAGAGAGAAAGAAGGAGAGAGAAATCATGCATCAGCTGCCTCTTGCACACCCCCTACTGGGGATGTGCCCGCAACCAAGGTACATGCCCTTGACTGGAATCAAACCTGGGACCTTTCAGTTCGCAGGCCGACGCTCAGTCCACTGAGCCAAACCGGTCCCAGCCAGAAGTTCATTTTGTTGTGGTTGCTTTACACTTGAGAAGAAGTCCATGTACTTCCAAGCCAGCATGACATCTCCAGCTGAGAAATAGACAACACTGACCCTGTTTAAATATATTTAGGTATAGATGTAGATATATAGATATATAGATATTATTTTTTACAGAGAGGAAGGGAGAGGGATAGAGAGCTAGAAACATCGACCAGCCACCTCCTGCACACCCCTCACAGGGGAAGTGCCTGCAACCAAAGCACATGCCCTTGACTAGAATCGAACCTGGGACTCCTCATTCCACAGGCCGATGCTCTATCCGCTGAGCCAAACTGGTTTCAGCAATACCACTGACCCTTAACGATGCAAACACAGCACTCACAAATCCATATGCCTGTGTCCATGCCTTTATTTTATTTTTAACTTTTTTTTAAATATATTTTTATTGACTTTAGAGAATAATGGAGAGAGACAAAAAGAGAGAGAGAGAAACAATGATGAGAGAGAATCATTGATCGGCTGCTTCCAGCACATCCCAAACTGGAGATGGAGCCTGCAACCCAGGCATGTGCCCTTGGGTTGAATTGAACCTGCGTAGTCTGACACTATCCACTGAGCCAAACCGGCTAGGGCCATGCCTTAATTTTATTTATTTATTTTTATTTTTTTTATATTTCCAACAGATTGATTTTATTTTTTAATATTTTTATTAAATTATTATCTGTGTACATATATTACCATTGCCCCCCCCCATACATGTCCTCCCTCCCCAGAGTTTTGTGTCCATTGGTTGTGCTTATATGCATGTATACAAGTCCTTCGGTTGATCTTTTATCTCCACCAGATCTCCCTACCCTCCCCTCTGTAAATTTGACAGTCTGCTTGTTGCTTTACTGTCTCTACATCTATCTTTTGGCTCATCAGTTTATAATGTTCTTTATTATCCATAAATGAGTGAGGTCATGTGGTGTTTGTTTCTCTTTCATTGACTGGCTTATTTCACTCAGCATGATGTTATCCATTTCCATCCAGGTTGCTGCTAATGATGAGAATTCCTTCTTTCTTATGGCAGCATAGTATTCCATGGTGTCGATGTACCATAGTTTTTTGATCCACTCATCTGCTGATGGGCATCTAGGCTGTTTCCAAATCCTAGCTATTGTAAATTGTGCTGCTATGAACATAGGGGTGCATATATCCTTTCTGATTGGTGTTTCTAGTTTCTTGAGATATATTCCTAGTGGGATTCCCAGTGGGATTACTGGGTCAAATGGGAGTTCCATTTTCAGTTTTTTGAAGAAACTCCATATTGTTTTCCACCATGCCTTAATTTTTAAAAATAAATCTTTATGACTAAGATTATTACAATTGTTTCTTCTTTTTCTCCCCCAAAGCTCCCTACCACCCAGTTCCCTTCCCACCCTCTGCCCTTACCCCCTCTCCCCCCAATTGTCTTCATCCATTCGTTATACGATTTTAATCCAGTCTCTCACTGCTTCCCCACCCCCTTATCCTCCTGATAATTATCAGTCCACTCCCCTTCTTTGCCCCTGATTCTACTATATTCACCACTTTATTCTGTTCCTCAGATTTTTTTTTCCTTCTCTTTTCCTTTTTTCCGTATATGAATTTCAAGTGGGACACTCTCTCCCATTTGTTTTTGTAGGGAAATACAACAGAGTGTTCTGTAGCTAATGGCTGCAAACTGTCCAAATGTCTCAGGACCACACGAATAGAATCCACTCCTCCTCCGGTTCACACCGCCCCCTCCCCCCGGGTCCCACCGCTTCCCCAGGGCACATGGCTCTTCCTTGGCACATGGTTCCCCCGGGGCACACGGCTCTCCTGGGGCACACGGCTCTCCCGGAGCACACGGCTCACCTGGGGCACACGGCTCACCCGGGGCACACGGCCCCCTGGGCCATGCCTTAATTTTAAAGTTTATTTTCCTGAAAAGTAAAATCTGTACTATGGATTTGTAAACATATGTAATCCTCATGTATCAGTGTTTGAAATCACATCAGAGAATGTTCCTGCGGTAAAGAGATCATATTGGGTGATACAGGATACTTCTCTAGGTCCAAACCACTTCTCCTGACACTGTTTTCTTGGTGGGTGACGTTATGACCTCTTCTGGTGACCTCTTGGTAACTGTGTCTTTTCCTTCAGGGACCGTTGTCCTTTGGGGATGTGGCCGTAGACTTCTCTCAGGAGGAGTGGGAGTGCCTGGACCCCGCTCAGCGGAAACTGTACCTGGATGTGATGTTGGAGAACTGCAGCCACCTGGCCTCCCTGGGTGAGGATGACTTCCTTCCTGCGTTTCTACTCCACCCTCAGCATTTTGTTTCCTTTATTATCTTAACATCTCTCAGGGCCTTGTGCTTTCTGTGTTAGATCCTGCTCTCGAGGAACAAATTGGCCCGTAGCTGTTTTGGCTCAGTGGAGAGTACACCGGTGTGACACAGTGGATAGAGCGTTGGTCTGTGGGACTAAAAGGTCCCAGGTTCGATTCCGGTCAGGGGCATGTACCTTGGTTGCGGGCACATCCCTGGTGGGAGGTGTGCAGGAGGCAGCTGGTTGATGTTACTCTTCTCATCTATGTTTCTGGTTTTCTATCCCTCCCCCTTCCTCTCTGTAGAAAACCAAGAAAATATATTTTAAAAATAATAATATTCTAGAAAATGATTTTCTAAAATATTTTTTCTGATAGAACATTAATCAGTGTAGACAACATGTAAACACTGACTTCCTAATTCACATACTTCACAAGGCCTTTCTTCTCAATTCCAAGGGACTCAATTTGTTCCTTTTTAAAAAAACAAAACATTTTTTTTATTGCTTTCAGAGAGGCAGGGAGAGGGATAGAAAGAAACATCAATGATGAGAATCACTGATAGGATATCTCAGGAACGCCCCCTTACTGGGGAGTAAGCCAGCAACCCTGGCATTGGCCTTTGACCAGAATCAAACCTGGACCTGTCAGTCTGCAGACCGGTGCTCTCTCCACTGAGCCAAAACAGCTGGGGGCCAATTTGTTTCTCCAGAGCAGGATCTAACACAGAAAGCACAAGGCCCTGTAACAGTGCTGGGCTTTTTTGGTTGTTGTTATTGGCGGTTTGTTTGGTGAGCCTAACTTATTCTTTTGTAGTTTGATTTCTTTATTTTTTAGCTGCTTTGTTATACATCCTCTCACAAGTCTGGGAACCGCAGAGAGGGCAAAGGCTCCCGCCACGCCACAGCTTCTGGCCTAGTGGCACTCCTCCTGTGGGAGCACACTGACCTACCAGGGACCAGCTCCTGTGTTGAGCACCTGCCCCCTGGTGGTCAGTGTGCATCATAGTGGCCTGTCCTTTCTACATTGGGTCTATTTGCATATTAGGGTTTTATTATACAGGATGTTTTTTGTTCATTTATCAGTGCAGTGTTTTATTCATGCCCTTCCCACCCCACCCCCCAAAAAAAATAGTTTTCTGCTTAGAAACCCCCTAATGATCTTAGAGGAACTGTCTTTTCCATGCAGAATTATTTTTTTTTATATGTTTTTAGATAGTATTGTGGGACTCATGATATTTTCTTTTTTTTTGTTTTTTTGTTTTGTTCTCATGTTTATTTTTATTCTACTTAGAATTCAATGAGCTACTTACATATGTATGTCACTTTATATAAGCTACCTACTCCTTTTCACTGTTTTGTCTCCATGAGGTTTCCTTGGTGGTCAATTTGTTAATGTCTTAGGAACTCCTTAAATTCTCTTCATATTTCCACATATTTGTAGGCTTCTCTGAATCAAAATTTTAATGCTTTATACACAAATTTTTACAATTATTTAATTACTGCCGAAACCAGTTTGGCTCAGTGGATAGAGTGTCGGTCTGCGGACTGAAAGGTCCCAGGTTCGATTCCGGTCAAGGGCATGTATATTGGTTGTGGGCACATCCCCAGTAGGGGGTGTGCTAGAGGCAGCTGGTCGATGTTTCTAGCTCTCTATCCCTCTCCCTTCCTCTCTGTAAAAAATCAATAAAATATATTGAAAAATAAAAGTAAAATAAAATAAAGTTATTTAATTACTATTTGTTTTAAATGTATCTTTATTGATTTCAGAGAGGAAAGAAGACGGAGAGAGAAATATAAACATCACTGAAGAGAGAGAATAATTGATTGGCTATCTCCTCTACATTCAAGGATTAAGCCTTCAACCCATGGAACCAAACCATGACCTCCTAGTTCATAGGTTGAAGCTCTACCACTGAGCCACCACTGCCAGGCAAATTCTTCGATGTTTTGAGTTGATCATGTCTTTCATTAATTCATGATTCTATGTATTTTTTAGTTTTGGTATTATTTCAATTTCTCCTTTGGTGTGATATTTGTAAAATACTTTCTCGTTCTATTTTTATTTTGATGATATAGTATTTTGGTGATATTGTATAGTTGTCTTTTTTTTTCCTTCTTTCCAGCATTACGATATTTATTTGCCATTCTTTTTTTTCTTTTTTTAAAATATATTTTATTGATTTTTTTACAGAGAGGAAAGGAGAGAGATATAGAGTTAGAAACATCGATGAGAGAGAAACATCAATCAGCTGCCTCCTGCACATTCCCTACTGGGGATGTGCCTGCAACCAAGGTACATGCCCTTGACTGGAATCGAACCGGGGACCTTTCAGTTCACAGGCTAACGCTCTACCACGGAGCCAAACCGGGTTGGGCTTGCCATTCTTTTTGAGATAACTAATATATTCCCATTAATGTAGTACCAGATTGATTATATTTATTTTGTTTTCCTGATGGTACACTTTTCTTTTTTCATTACTTGGTATCTTTTGTTGAGATTCCTGAATTGTCAAGTAGCAGGCTTTTGAACATCTTTCTATAGGAAGAAACAAATAATAACCATCTGTGGAACAAAGTGTACTTTCAGTCAACACTGTTTTCAGTATCTCTAATATTGGTTCCGTTATCTGTTTAATTTCCCCGTTAGAAATGTTCTCTGTTTTCTTCTCAAGCACACAGTATCTTTCCAGGGTTGATATACATCTTCAGTACCACAGTCTTTGTTGTACTCGAATAATTTATCATTGTTTTTGTTGCAGCCATACAGGTCACTTACTGTGTATTGCCATTCTGTTCGTAGTCTGTGTCATGCCCAATAGACACTTGTTCAGGAGGCTTCAAAACAGGGAGATCATTGAGCATGCACTTTCCTCATCTCTCTCTCCAGCAAAAAAAAAAATAAAACTGGGATTTGGGAGTGTTTTTATAATATTGCCATGTGTGCTCGGGAGTTTGCGCAGGTATCATTGGCAAATGTAAGCAACTCTGTTCCTCTTTGATTTGCGTATTCCTCATTGTACCTATCTGAGCTTTGGTTGAATCCTTCACTATTTCTTGGAGTACTCAAAACTGTCACTTGGTCTACAGTTATTGGTAACTTCAAAGTGCCAAGTAAAAAAAATAAAACTGCTTGTCAAAACTGAAAATGTGTTTTATTTCAGCTATGTCATCTGAAGATGACCAGGCCCTTATGCCAAAGCCTGGAATACAAGATTTATTCTCTGAAAAAAAACAGGTAAGATATAAAGGTTGTCACTTCCATAATGTACACCTAATGAAAGTCTTGGAACTTCAGAAGAGTGTGATGAGAAGAGAGGATATTAACATAAACAGAACTAATCTGGAACAGTTATCAGAAAAATATAGTTTATACCTAAAGAGGTTAAGTGTAGTATTATACATTTGGAAAACCTTTGTTATTGAAGTTAGGTACATTGGCAGATAAGTGTGTTTCTGCATGTGAAGGTTGAAAACAACTTTTTACTTTTATGCATTCTTGGAAAGGAAATCTGGAAAACCTAGGAATTCACATTGTCTATAATGTAAATAGTCTTTTGAATTGTTTAAAATGTAGAGTGCGCCAAAACCGGATTGGCTCAGTGGATAGAGCATCAGACTTCAGACTGAAAGGTCCCAGGTTCGATTCTGGTCAAGGGCATGTACCTTGGTTGCGGGCACATCCCCAGTGGAGGGTGTGCAGGAGGTAGCTGATCGATGTTTCTCTCTCATCGATGTTTCTAACTCTCTTTCCCTTTCTGTAAAAAAATCAATGAAATAGCCAAAACCGGTTTGGCTCAGTGGATAGAGCATCAGCCTGTGGACTGAAGGGTCCCAGGTTCGATTCCGGTCTAGGGCATGTACCTGGGTTGCAAGCACATCCCCAGTAGGGTGTATGCAGGAGGCAGCTGATCGATGTCACTCTCTCATCGATGTTTCTAACTCTCTATCCCTCTCTACTTCCTCTCTGTAGAAAATCAATAAAATATACTGGAAAAAAAATGTTTTTTAAATCAATAAAATATGTTTTAAAAAATAAAATTCAAAAAATAAAATGTAGGGTGGGATTCTATTTTTATGAATTTATTTATAAAATGTAGAGATTTATAATGTACTTATAAAATTTAAATGTACTCAATTTGGAAATCTTATTAATATTATTATTACTTTTAAATAGATTTTTATTAAATTCATAGAGGTAGTGAGAGAGAAACATCAGTATGAGAGAATCATTGATTGGCGTCCTCCTGCATGTCTCTCTCCCTCTCCCCTTCTCTCCCCCAGAGAATTAAACATAACCTGAGCATGTCCCCTTGACTGGATTTGAATCCAGGATCCGTCAATCCTCAGGGAAATGCTCTATCTCTTGAAGCAATACACTGAGGGCTTTTATTTTTTATTGAAAAAAATATTTTTATGCCGAAACCAGTTTGGCTCAGTGAATAGAACGTCAATCTGTGGACTGAAGGGTCCCAGGTTTGATTCCGGTCAAGGGCATGTACATTGGTTGTGGCATGTACATAGGAGGCTGCTGGTCGATGTTTCTCTCTCATCGACGTTTCTAACTCTCCCTCTCCCTTCCTCTCTGTGGGAAATCAATAAAATATATTTTAAAAATAAATAAATAAATAAATATACAAATATTTTTATTGAGTTTAGATAGGAAGGTAGAGGAAAAGAGAGAGGCAAACATCAATGATGAGAGACTAGCCTAACCAGTTTGGCTCAGTGGATAGAGCGTTGGCCTGCAGACTCAAGGGTCCCAAATTCAATGCTGGTCAAGGGCATGTACCTTGGTTGCAAGCATAATCCCAGTAGGGGTTGGGCAGGAGGCAGCTGATGGATGTTTCTTTCTCATTGATGTTTCTGTCCCTCTCCCTTCCTCTCTGTAAAAAAATCAGTAAAAAAGATTTTTTTAAAAAGATGAGGGACAATCATTCCTTGGTTGCCTCCTGGTTTCCTCACACTGGGGACTGATTCCGAACCTGGGGCTTGTGCTTGATGCAGAATGGAACCATGACCATCTTGTTCATATCTTAAAGCTCAACCAATGAGCCATGCTTGCTCTACCATTTGGCAATCTTTTAAACAAGGATTTATTCTCCCTCTGAAAATTAATGTTTTTATTTTTATTTTTTGTGTATAATTTTAATAAATTGGAAACCTTTCTTTATAGAACTTTCTTGGTTTAATAAGTATAAAATGGTTCTTATGGAACAGTTGTACATGTTTAATGAAATTATAATTATCAATAATGGCCTTTTTGTCTCCCATTATCACCAGAGTACATATAATGGAGAGACAAGTTATCAGTGGTATGAACATTGGAAAAACTTTAAGCAAGAGTCATATCTTAATCAGTGGAGAAGCGAGCTTGCAGAGGAACATTATAAAAGTGGAAAAGTTATTGACCAAATGTGCAGTCACAGTTCGCGTCAGGTTATTCTTATTGTGGAGAAGACACACCAAGGAAGTCAATGTGTCCAGTCTTTTCAGCAGTCTTTAAATTACACTGAACAAGAGAATATGCATACTGGGGAAGAGACTTACAAATGGAATTCCTGTGGTAAAATCTCCAGTGAAATATTCAGTCTAAAAATGGAAAAAATTCATAATGGAGGAAAACCTTATAAATATAAAGATTCTGGTAGACCATCTAATGGGCCTTCAGGTTGTACTCTAAACCAGAGAATTCAGACTGGAGAGAAGCCTTACAAATGTAAAGCATGTGGCAAAGCGTTTAAATGTCATTCATCTCTTATTGTACATAAGGGAAGAATTCATTCTATTGCAAAATTTTGCAAACTTGAAGAAAATGGAACAGGTTTTAGTCAGTCTTCAAGATATACTCAACATCATAGAAATCATATAGGAGAAAAGTCCTATAAATGTTCAGAATGTGACAAGACATTTACCCGACGCTCAACCCTCAGTATTCATCTGAGAATTCACACCGGAGAGAAACCTTATGACTGTAGAGATTGTGGCAAAGCCTGGGGAAGCTTCTCAGACCTTACTAAGCATCAGAGAGTTCATACTGGAGAGAAGCCCTATAAATGTAGAGAATGTGACAAAGCCTTTAGATGGTCCTCAGATCTTACTAAGCATCAGAGAGTTCATACTGGAGAACAGCCTTATAAATGCAGAGAATGTGGCAAAGCCTTTACACTGTCCTTATACCTTAGTAGGCATCTGAGAGTTCATACTGGAGAGAAGCCTTATAAATGTAGAGTATGTGGCAAAGCCTTTACACTGTCTTTATACCTTACTAGGCATCAGAGACTTCATACTGGAGAGAAGCCTCATATATGTGGAGAATGTGGAAAAGCCTTTAGATGGTTCTCACACCTTACTGCGCATCAGAGAGTTCATACTGGAGTTCAGCCTTATAAATGTAGAGAATGTGGCAAAGCCTTTAAATGGTCCTCAGACCTTACTACTCATCGGAGAGTTCATACTGGAGAAAAGCCTTTTAAATGTAGAGAATGTGGCAAAGTCTTTAGCCGGCCCTCAAGCCTTAGTATTCATCTGAGACTTCATTCTGGAGAGAAGTTTTATAAATGTAATGAATGTGGCAAAGCCTTTACACAGTCCTCACACCTTACTTATCATCAAAGAATTCACACTGGAGAGGTGTCTTATAAGTGTAGAGAATGTGGCAAAATCTTCAATGGAGCATCAGACCCTACTTTTCAGAGACTTCGCAGTGGAGAGAACCCTTATATATGCGGAGAATGTGGCAAAACCAGTGTAGAATCTTACGTTTCTTATCAAAGAGTTCACACTGGAGAAAAGCCTTATAAATGTACTGAATGTGGCAAAGCCTTTAGCCAGTCCTCACATTTCACTTGTCATCAAAGAGTTCACACAGGAGAGAAGCCTTATAAATGTAAAGAATGTGGCAAAGCCTTTGGAAGCTCCTCGGGGCTTACTAGGCATCAGAGAGTGCATACTGGAGAGAAACCTTATAAATGTGGAGATTGTGGCAAAGCCTTTAGATGGTCCGCAGATCTTATTCCACATCAGAGAGTTCATACTGGAGAAAAACCTTATAAATGCACAGAATGTGGCAAAGCCTTTAGAAGGTCTTCAGATCTTACTAATCACCACAGAGTTCACACTGGAGAGAAGCCTTATCAATGTAGAGAATGTGGCAAAGTCTTTACATTGTCCTTATACCTGACTAGGCATGAAAGAGTTCATACTCAAGAGAAGCCTTATATATGTGGAGAATGTGGCAAAACCTTTACACTGTACTCATATCTTACTAGGCATCAGAGACTTCATACTGGAGAGAAGCCTCATAAATGTGGAGAATGCGGCAAAGCCTTTAGATGGTCTTCACACCTTACTACACATCAGAAAGTTCATGCTGGAGAAAAATCTTATAAAGGTAGAGAATGTGGCGAGGTTTTTTGCCAGCCCTCAACCCTTAGCATTCATCAGAGACTTCATACTGAGGAGCAGCTTTATAAATGTAATGAATGTGGCAAAACTTTTACACAGTCCTCACACCTTACTTGTCATCAGAGAATTCACACTGGAGAGGAGTCTTATAAATGTAGAGAATGGCAAAATCTTCAGTGGAACATCAGTCCTTACTTACCAGAGACTTCACAGTGGAGGGAACCCTTATATATGTAGAGAATGTGATAAAACATTCAGTGTAGCATCGACCTTATTTACCAGTTTACACTGGAAAGAAGGCTTATAAATGTAGATAATATGGCAAAGCCTTTACACTTTCTTCACACTTGTCATCAAAGAGTTTACACAGAAGAGAAGCTTTTTAAATGTAGACAATGTGGCAAAGCCTTTGGCAGCTCCTGAGGTTTTATTAGACATCAGAGAGAGCACTGTAGAGAAGCCTTATAAATGTAGACAATGTGGCAAAGGCTTTACACAGTCCGCAATTCTTAAGAGAATTCACACCAGAGAGAATATACTAAGGTAGAGAATGTGGCAAAGTCTTTAGCCACTCATCCTTTACTTCTCTTAAGAGACTTCACACCAGAGGGAAGCCATATAGATATATGGCTTTACACTTGATAGATAGATATAGATAGATAGATAGATAGATAGATAGATAATGTGGCAAATCCATTGGCAGTTCTTCAAAATTTACTACGCAGCAGAGAGTTCATACTTGAGAGAAGTCTTAGAGATGTGTGGAGTTTCCTATGTCCTGGACCGGCAGTGAGAAGGTATTGAACATCACAGAATTCATTCTGGAAAGAAGCTTTATGAATGGGGGAGGGGAAAAAAGCGTTGGAAAGTCATTCAGGTATTATTGTACTTGAGAGACTTCCTAACAGAAGGAGACCTTACAAATGTAGAGAATAGGCTGGAGCCTTTACCTACAGCTCAAAATTTACTAAACATAAGAGATTTTATACTGGAGGGAACCTTACTCTGTTGAAAATGTGAGAAAGCACTAGCTGGCATATCTCAGTGGTTTAGCTTTGACCTGTGAATCACAAGGTTAGGGTGCAATTCTTAGAGCACATGCTCTGATTGCAGACTCAAATCTCCATTGTGCACATGCAGGAACTAGCTAACCCATGATTCCCGTTTATCATTGATATTTCTATCACACAGTTCCTCTCTGAAATCAATA
Organism: Vespertilio murinus; assembly: GCA_963924515.1. Taxonomy (NCBI): domain Eukaryota; kingdom Metazoa; phylum Chordata; class Mammalia; order Chiroptera; family Vespertilionidae; genus Vespertilio; species Vespertilio murinus. Next base: position 47,558,911 of record OZ004716.1, on the reverse strand, counting down.
AAAAATATTGTTTGAAAAAAGAAAAGAAAATGTGAGGACAGCTTTAGTCTGTGTTTATTCCTTCCTGTAAATCAGAGAGTTTATACTGGAGAGAAACCTTGCAAATATAATGAGTGAGGTTAATCCTTTTCTTATCAATGGAGTCTTAACACCAGAGAATTCATTGTGAAAAGAAAGCCTTACAAATATGAAGAATGAAACACAATTTTTAATTATCCTCTTGCTCAACACAAGCACTGGAGGGAACACCTATAAATGTACTGTGTGGAACTTTGTTATGCAGTGGGGTTGCCCACACTGTGTTGCTTCTTGGTAGAGTGTCAACCCATGAACCGGGAAGTCAGTGCTCATTTCCCAATCAAGGCTTATGCCCTGTTTGTGTGCTAGATACCCAGTAGGGTTCGAGCAAGTGCAGTTGATTATTTTGTGTTGCTGTTTCTATTTATCTCCCTCTCCCTTCTCTTTTAAATCCAATACCAGTGATGTTTTAGTATAAGGTAGGAGATGTTTTAGACCCTGGATGCAGAATTGCCATGAACTCTGCATTGGAGAGAGGACACCTGTTTCCAAGCTGTACTCTTAGCTGAACACAGAAATTAGTTTATTTCTCTGTGTTGTGTGGTGTGTTTTTCTTCTCATTTTTCTACCTAGCTGATACTCTTTTTCTGTAGTGCTATAACAATGGCATCTAAACATCTTCCTCTCACATCAGCCCTTCTGGCCCCTATAGCTTCTGTAGTTTAGAACTTTACGAATGCAACAACATCAGAATTTTGGCAGAATTTTGATTTGTATTCATGGAGTAGGAGGACTAATATTAAATGTTTCATGCCGGATTCTAGATTTTGAATGTGAATATTAATTTTTGAATTACAATAAATTGGCTTCTGGGTACTTTATGACTGGAATTATTTTCCTTGTCCTGGTTTTCATTGGTATCCTTAAGAATTTCTTAACCAAAACCAGTTTGGCTCAGTGGATAAATCATCAGCCTGCGGACTGAAAGGTCTTGGGTTCAATTCCAGTCAAGGGCATGTACCTTGGTTGCGGACACATCCCCAGTTGGGGGGTGTGCAGGAGGCAGCTGATCAATGTTTCTCTCCTCAATGTTTTTAACTATCTCCCTTCCTCTCTGTAAAAAAAATCAATAAAATATATATTTTAAAAAATAATAAGAAATAAAGAATTTCTTAGTGTATTGTAGTTGGTTTGGCTCAGTGTAGAGAACATCTGCCTACGGACTGAACAGTCCCAGTTTAGATTCCGGCCAAGGACACATTTCTGGATTGTGGGCTCAGTCCTCAATGTGGGGCGTGTAGGAGGCAGCCAATTGATGATTCTCATCATTGATGTTGCTATCTCTCCCTTTTCCTTCCTCTCTGAAATCAAGAAAAAACACAGAATTTCTCAGTGTTACCTCATTAACTTCTTTCTTGGGATGGACTCAGCCTGTGTTAACAGGTTTTATTGTCAACTACTTGAATGTCCCTGGATATTGGTCATTCTTTGAAGAGGAATCCCAGAGACCATGGCAGATTTGCAGTTGAAAATTTTTATTATATTGCATCAAAGTTATGTATATTGACAGCATGACTACAGTTATGTTCATTGGCATTAGTTGCCTCTGCAGCTTTTTACAAACCATCACTATAAATTTCAGGGACAGCAGGTAAGCAGAGGTAGAAATGAAAACCCCACATTCCTTCTTCAGTGTACTGTTGTAAATGTGTACAAGTGGGTAAATATCAGTTCTTTTACATGGGCCATCCTTAGGATCATACAGTGATTAATGATTAAGTTGATTAAATACACTAGATATTGGATACTAGTTCCTGACATTCCTATGGACATTCATACTGATATTTTGTGACTAGGTCTCTCTCTGGACCAGGTTTTTTATGATTTTGTTCTATTCAGGACAAACTGTTGGGTCTGGATCATTCATAGGAATTTGATGTCACATAGACAACAGTTCCATTTTCTGGTACAGTAATGAGGAATGCTGAGGAGGTGTATTGGTGCAAAATATACATAGTTTGTTTTTCACATGGTCATTAGAATAGATGAAGCAGACATTGTTCCTAGGTTTAGATGGCCTTCTGTCTTCATTTTGTCCAGAATGCATTTTTTTCTGCTTTGGGGTGAAAAGCTCTAAGAGATTTCAACATTTTTCATCTCATGGCACAAATGGAATAATTACTGAAATTCAGAGGTCCACCAAAATATATATTTTTCCAATGTGTCACGAAAATGACTAACTTTGATTCATGCACACCATACAGCTATTACTGTGCTGCCTGTTGGTACTTATTTTAATTCGACAATCTATGGCTAATGTAGTCTGTGGTATTGACTGAACAGCCAGGTGTTGCTTGTTCTAAAAAATGTTGAAACACACCAATTTCCTTGTGTACTGATAATCTGTTATAATCACTGTTGATAACCGCTTTTTCTGTGTTGACTTCTCTTTTTTTTTTCTGGCAGATCTATCCATTGATGTCAATTGGAAGCTAAAGTCCCCTGCTATGACTATTAATTTTAAAATGCCAATAACTACATACCTGTCAATAATCACAATATAAATGAGTTAACTGCTTCAACCAGAAAACACAGAGTAGCTCAATGGATATGAGAACGATACCCATACTTCTGCTGTCTAAATGAGATCCATTTCAGATCAAAAGACACCAGGTGAAAGTGAAAGGTTGGAAGAAATTTACTTCATCTCTACCTTTGGGCCCCAAAAACTACGCTGCAGAGAATTTTGTTCTATTGCAAGCTCTAATTGTGGACATTTTATAGGTATGAGGATAAGCATGCTCAGAGTTAGCTAACCCATGAGGAAGTGGCGCCTTTTAGTGAAGTCAGCATGTAAACAGTTTTTCATTCCCCAGAAATTTGTTTTGGAAGAAAAAGTAGGAGGAGACATTCTATATACATTTTTATCAATGATCCATTGATGAGATTATAGGAACTACTAAAATAACATTCATTTGACAATGTACTCCCAGAATACAAAGACTTCAAAGATCACAATTTATTACTAGAATATATTTATCCATTGAAAAGTACACTACATTAATTAGGTGAAACTGGTTTGGCTCAGTGGATAGAGTGTCAGCCTGCGGACTGAAGGTTCCTTGGTTTGATTCCGGTCAAGGGCACATACTTTGGTTGCAGGCACATTTCTAATAGGAGGAAGTTGATTGATGTTTCTCATCAATGTTTCTAACTATCCCTCTCCTTTTCGCTCTGTAAAAAATAAATAAAATATATTTTTTAAAAATACATTATAATTTCCCACAGTGTTGGAAGGTACATGATGTTATCACGTGTCAGTCCGTAAATGGACATCTGTCTCTGTCTCTGACACTTCCCTCATCTACAATAGAAATCAGACTGTTCAAAAAGGAACAGCCCAAACATCACAAATAGACGGCCATCCGAAGACACTGGTGTGGCCTGTCAAATGAATGTTATTGCTAATAGTAGTAATTAATATTAGTAATAATAGGCTTCTGTCAAGCCTACATATACACTGGCAAGATTTTTATGATCTCTGAACGCAAAGTAATCTGGCCACTCTGTGTGTGTGTGTGTGTGTGTGTGTGTGTGTGTGTGTGTGTGTGTGTGTATTTAAAAGGCCTGGTGCATAAATTTGTGCATGGGTGGGGTCCAGCCAGCCTGGCCAGGGGGAAGGGTCTTGAGCAGTTGGCTGGCCTTCCTGCTGGTCAAACTCCTGGTCAAGGGGGCAATTTGCATATTAGTCTTTTTATTGTATAGGATATACACTGGCCAGATTATTATGCATTCAGAGATCATAATCTGGCCACTCAGTGTATATGTATCACAGCTACTAAATTACTGATGGTGTATTATATGCCCTTAGACTATAAGAAATATAATACTTAAATATATATAATACTAAACACAATATATAACAAGTAAAACAAAACCCGAATCATAATAACTTATACATTAAAACTAATCTATTGTGCCAAGCCAGCATGACTCAGTTATTGAGCATAGACCTAGAAACTGGGAGGTCACAGTTCATTCCAGGTGAGTGCATATACCAGGATTTCTGGCTCCATTCCCAGGGAGAGGCATGCAGGAGACAGCTGACCCAGATTCTTTTTTTTTTTTTTTTAAGTATATTTTATTGATTTTTTACAGAGAGGAAGGGAGAGGTATAGAGAGTTAGAAACACAGATCAGCTGCCTCTTGCACACACTGGAGATGTTCCCACAACCAAGGTACATGCCCTTGACCAGAATTGAACCCGGGACCTTTCAGTCCGCAGGCTGATGCTGTGTCCACTGAGCCAAACTGGTTTAGGCTCCGCAGTCTTCTTGAAGATGATCCGCAGTGGGTGGTTTCGGCCTTCATATTTTTTTAATGTTTCTTATGTCGACAGGAAGATGTTAAGATATAAGGAATTGGGCAATGTATTTAACTGAGAGTTAAACATCACTAAACATCAATAAATACACATCCAAGAGAAACCTTAAAGGTATAATGTGTGTGAGAAAGACCTTATCCAAAATTGCATCCACGAAGTATCCCCATATGATTTTTGAAAGCAATGTCACAAATGACAGAAGTGATGATTGTCAGGAGGAAAACGGAAGGCCTCCCTTTTTCTGTGCTGTAACCTCCCATTCGCTATGAAAAGCACCTGGGAATTGCCCGCAGAGATGGCCGACTTCCTTAATTCCAGCTGCCTCTCCTTCAGTGGCACGACAGAGGGGCTGAGAGAGCAGGCTGCTCCTCCCCCACCCCCCTCCTCACTGCAGTGTTAAGGATTCAGGGGAAACTGGAGGCAGGAAGTTTCTGGTTTCAAACCCAATCTGCCCCACTTTTGAATTCTCTGTAACTTCACCCAGAGAATGTTACAGGCTTGGAAGACCCTGGTAAAATAGACCTCCCTGGGACACCTGCAGCTGAAGCGTTACCAGGCGGCTGGAAAATGCCCACAGGAGTTCTCGGAGATTCGGGAAAACCCCTTTGTTTCCATCAGTACTAATGCAGTGACTCAGGGATCAGTTCTCCAAACCCTGAGTGAGACAATATCAAGGAAGCCTGGCCCCCACATGTCTTAAATATATTTTATTGGTTTTTTTTTTTTTAATAGAGAGGAAGGGGGAGGGATAGAGAGCTAGAAACATCGATGAGAGAGAGACATCCATCAGCTGCCTCCTGCACACCCCCTACCGGGGATGTGCCCGCAACCAAGGTCCATGCTCTTGACCGGAATTGAATCTGGGACCTTTCAGTTCGCAGATCAACGCTCTATCCCAGCCTTGGGCAAACTTTCATTGATGTTTCTAGCTCTCTATCCTTCTCCCTTCCTCTCTGTAAAAAAATTAATAAAATATATTTAAAAAAATAAAAAGAAAAGAAAAGAAAGGAAGAAAAAAGAAAGAAAGACCAGTCAGCCAGATTTGCAGTCTTCTTCTTCTTTTTTTCTTTTTAAAAATATATTTTTTTAAAAAAAATATATATTTTTTAATATATATATTTTATTGATATTTTACAGAGAGAAAGGGAGAGGGATAGAGAGCTAGAAACATCAATGAGAGAGAAACATCGATCAGCTGCCTCTTGCACACCCCCCACTGGGGATGTGCCCACAACCAATGTACATGCCCTTGACCGGAATCGAACCCGGGACCTTTCAGTCCGCAGGCCGACGCTCTATCCACTGAGCCACACCGGTTTCGGCTTTAAAAATATATTTTATTGATTTTTTTTACAGAGAAAAAGGGAGAGGGATAGAGAGCTAGAAACCTCGACGAGAGAAAAACATTGACCAGCTGCCTCTTGCACAACCCCCACGGGGGATATACTCTCAAACAAGTTACATGCCCTTGACCGGAATTGAACCCGGGACCCTTCAGTCTGCAGGCCGATGCTCTATCCACTGAGCCAAACTGGTTTCAGCTCCGCAATCTTCTTCTTTTTCTTTTTTAAAATATATTTTATTGATATTTTACAGAGAGGAAGGGAGAGAGATAGAGAGGTAGAAATGTTGATGAGAAAGAAACACCAACCAGCTGCCTCTTGCACACCCCCCACCAGGGGGATGTGCCCGCAACCAATGTACATGCCCTTGACCGGAATCGAACCCGGGACCTTTCAGTCCGCAGGCCAACGCTCTACCCACTGAACAAAACCGGTTTCAGCAAGATGCCTCTCTTTTATGTGAACCACTTAATTGGTGGCTTTACATTCTGTTTCTAAAATTTGGAAATCCAATAAAGAAAAAAACTGTGCCCTTGGAGGGGAAAAAGTGATTTTATGGAAATGAAAATATCAAAATGCCAGGATTGCAATATGAATGTCAGACAAAATATAGCCTTTAAAAGAGAGGCCAAAATGGAGGAATATTTCTCTTTTTTTTAATATATTTTATTGATATTTTTTTACAGAGAGGAAGGGAGAGAGCTAGAGAGCTAGAAATATTAATAAGAGAGAAACATCAACCAGCTCTCTCCTGCACACCCCCGACTGGGGATGTGCCCGAAACCAATGTACATGCCCTTGACCGGAATCGAACCCAGGACCTTTCAGTCCGCGGACCGACGCTCTACCACTGAGCCAAACTGGATTCGGCTGGAGGAATATTTCATAATCATAAAGGGATCAAGTTTTGCATACAAAGTACCTGGTATATGAAGCAAATATCGGTGGACATGAAGGCAGAGACTGATCTTTTAAAAAAATATATTTTGATATTTTTACAGAGGAAGAGACGGGGATAGAGAGTTAGAAACATCTATGAGAGAGAATCATCCATCAGCTGCCTCTTGCACACCCCCTACTGGGGATGTGCCCGCAACCAAGTCACATGCCCTTACCGGAATTGAACCCGGGACCTTTCAGTCCGCAGGCCAACACCCTATCCACTGAGCCAAACCGGTTTTGGCACAGAGACTGATCTTTTTAAAGTGTTTTCTATTTTTATTTTAAAAATAAATATTTTGTTGACTTTTTGCAGAGAGGAAAGGAGAAGGATAGAGTTAGAAACATCCATGACAGAGAAAAATCGATCACCTGCATCCTACACACGCCCCACTGGGGATGTGCTCACAACCAAAGTTCATGCCCTCTACGGAATCGAACCTGGGACCTTTCAGTCCATGGCCGGATGCTCTATCCACTGAGCCAAATCAGACAGGGCTCATTGTTTTTTAGGATGTTGATTTATAGGACTTTGTGAAATACGGGTATTTGATGCTTTAAGATGTGTGACTTGAAATCACGTTTTCCCAGTCTTACAGGCTATTTTAACTCATGGGATAGAGTCCTTGAATGCACAGCGCATTAATGACAACTACTTTATTTCAACCTTTCTTTCCAGATTCCTTCTCCCCATATATATATATATATATATATATATATATATATATATAGTTAGGAATTGAGAAGGATAGAGTTAGAAACATCCATGAGAAACATCTATCAGCTGCCTCCTGCACGCCCCCTACTGGGGATGTGCCCGCAACCAAGGTACATGCCCTTGACCGGAATCGAACCTGGGACCTTTCTGTCCCCAAGCCGACGCTCTATCCACTGAACCAAACAGGTCTCGGCTCCATCTCCCCTCTTAATGCTTTTGCCACATCTGTCATTTACTTGCTAGCAAACTAATAAAAGAACCGCCAACTTTGGGTGCCTTGTGCCTTCAAAGGGCACCTGACCCTCCCCCCCCCTTTTAAATACATTTTATTGATTTTTTACAGAGAGGAAGAGAGAGGATAGAGAGTTAGAAACATCAATGAGAGAGAACGACCAATGATCAGGTGCCTCCTGCACATCCCCCACTGGGAATGAGCCAGTGATCAAGCAAGGTACATGCCCTCAGTCCACAGGCCAATGCATTATCCACTGAGCCAAAACGGTGTCGGCTCTTTCCTCCCCTTAAAGAAGCAAAATCCCCGCCCTCTCTGCGCCTGTCTCTCCTCTCCCTGTGATCCTGTCACAGCCGCGTCCCCAGCCAAACCCCCACAATGACGGGGACGCCCCCCAGGAAGGCCGTCCCTGTGGGAGGAGGTGAGGCCCCAGGCCGCCCCTGGCCCCGCCCCCACCGCGGAGCCGCTCCGCTCAGGCCTGGCCCCGCCCACCCGCGGGGAGGCGCATGCGCAGGTCCCGGCGGCCGGAAGCGGCTGCGGAGGGGCCGGCGGCGGCTCCCTGAGGAGGCGTCTGAGCTTTAAAGCCGCCGCTCCGTCCCCTCCCCGCAGGGAGGGCTGAGGGCGCCGCGGGCGCTGAGGTCCGCGTGGGAGCCCCGCCCGGAGCCCCTCCCGGCGGTGAGTCCGCGTCCCGGGCGGCCGCGCGGTGGGGGCGCCGCGTTCCTGTGGGGGAAACTGAGGCCCGGCCCGCGGTCTGTCCGCCTCCGGCCGTGGGCCCGCCCGCCGCGTGGTTTTCCCGCCGGAAACCGTCCCCGGGGCCGCCGGCGCCCCCCGCGGGGCCGGACGTCTGGTCGGCGGTTCCCGCCCTCCGCCCTCCCCCGCCCGGCGCGTTCCGCCCAAAGAGCCCGGATGGCGCCGGCCTGGGGCCCCTCAGACGGAGACGCCGGTTCCGGGGGAAGAGCCGGGGGGCGAGGGCAGGACGGAAAGGGGGGCTCAGGGGGGAGCGGAGGGGGCAGCGCGGAGGCGGCCAGCTGTGGGGGAGGACGGACTGGAACCGGCAGCAGCGGGGACGGGGCGGGGGAGGGAGAGACGCGGACGGGTGTGGAGACGGAGCGGAGAGACCGGGAGGAAGAGCCCCGGAAGGGAAATAGGCCTCAGGAGTCTCCAGGTCCAGGTGTGGGGACAGAGAGAGAAAAGGGAGAAAGAGCAGGAGGGAGGGGGACACAGGAAAGGACCTCAGTGGAGAGAAAGGGAACAGGGAGACAGATCCATGGACAGAAATGCGTAGCAGTGGAGGGAGGGGAACCCTGATCTGGGTGATGGGTGAGCTGATGGGGTGTGGATGGTTAAGTTATTTTATTGATATATATATATATATATATATATATATATATATATATATAATTATATATATATATATATATAATTGATATTTTACAGAGAGGAAGGGAGAGAGATAGAGAGCTAGAAACGTCGATCAGAGAGAAACATCGACCAGCCGCCTCTTGCACACCCCCTACCAGGGATGTGCCCGCAACCAATGTACATGCCCTTGACCGGAATCGAACCCGGGACCTTTCAGTCCGCAGACCTACACTCTACCACTGAGCCAAACCGGTTTCGGCTGGTTAAGTTATTAAATTAAGACATTTGGGGTGTGTGTGGGTGTGTGTGTGTGTGTGTGTGTTTCTATTGATTTCGGAGAGGGAGAGAGAGAGAACATAAATGAGGAGAGGTAGTCATTGATCAGCTGCCTCCTGCCCTTCCCTCACTGGGGATCCTGTAACCTGGACCTATGCCCTGACTGGGAGTCTAGCCATGACCTCGTGGTTTATAGGTCCAAGCTCAAACAGTGAGAGCTGGTTGAGGTTGGATCTATATATTTAATTTAACAACTGAATTGCTATCTATAGGTTTGAATGAGAGTGACGAATCCCCAGTGTGTAAGGCTTGGGGATTTTATAATAATTTGCTTCCAACTGTAATCCGTGTTCACTCAGAGGGGAGACTTGTCTGTTGGTCATGGGTCCCCTGTCATTTCCTGGGATGGCAACGAGGGGGTGACCTGTCTCTGTCACCACCTGATGCCTTTTCAAGGAATATTAGAGGCCTCAGGTTTGTGGCTGTGCTTGGTGGTGTGTGTGTGTGTGTGTGTGTGTGTGTGTGTTTCTTCCATGGATTTACCTTTTCTCTGTCTGGCACTTAATTTATTATTTAAAAACGTCCTGAGGTAAATCCTCTGGGTCCTCTCAGATCCCTGAGGAGCTTTAGGAAATGCCCTCAGGTGCCCTGTCCCCTTGGAGGCGGACAGCTGCCCTGGGTGGGGCGCCATTGGTTCCTGAGGTGCCCCGGTGACGGAAGGCGGGGACAGGACTAGCAGGAGGGTTGCAGGACGCCCTTGTGAGAGCGGGGGACAGGCTTTGTTCAGGGAGGTGAGGGGGTGCTCTCTTGGTTTGGGGGGTCAGGACAGCAGCTCGAGTTCTGATTTCTGTGGGAGTTTGTGGAAGTCTTTGGGAGGAGAGACACATGAAGACACCCCCCCCCCCAAACACTCACAGCGTGGTCCCCATGGACAAGCTCCTTGTTGCTGACTCTCCTGTGACCGCGGACATGAGGGGTGACCTTTTCCTCATTTCCAGGTCCTTCTGACTGAGTGTGAGGGGAGCTGTGCTGACGTCTTTGAAGGCACATTCTGTGGCTCCTCAACATACTGTCCCCAGAGGAGACAACCCAGACCCTGATCATCAGGACCAGGACCAATGGCTGCTTCTCAGGTAAGAGATGTGTCCTGGGCCCCCGGCCGGGTTTCCCTTTCCCCTGACATCTGTGGATTAGAGCCTGCCACTCCCGATGTTGGTGCTATTCATGTTCTTTTCCTTATTTAATTACTGTTTTTCTCATGAAAGCCAAGGTCAGCAGTTTATATACTTTTGTCCTTTGGCCAGAGCCTTCTTTGCATTCATGTTACGCAGGCTCTGCCATGTAATGAAGATTTCCCACCTTCAATTGATGACTTTTACCTTCCGAAAACATCCTTCTCGGACAGATCAACCTTGGGAGACGGCCATGTTTAACATCTGTAATGGGATATGGCCAGAGGCTTGGGTATTCCTGCAGAAGGGAAATGTAGCTTTTAGATTCAAGTGGCTGCAGCATCAGCTCTAGAATAGGAGTAAGAAAATGCACATCTTGCCAAAACCGGTTTGGCTCAATGGTAGAGCGTCGGTCTGTGGACTGAAGGGTCCCAGGTTCGATTCCGGTCAGGGGCATGTACCTTGGTTGCGGGCACATCCCCAGTAGGGGGTGTGCAGGAGGCAGCTGATTGATGATTCTGTCTCATCGATGTTTCTAACTCAATAGCCTTCTCTCTTCCTCTCTGTAAAAAATCAATAAAATATATTTTTAAAAATAAATCTTTATTGTTCAGATTATTACAAATGTGTTCCTCTCCTCCCCACCATTGCTCCCCTCCACCAGGTTCCCACCCCACCCTCCTTTCCCCATCCCCCAATGTCCTCATCCATAGGTGCACAGTTTATGTTCAGTCTCTTTCTGCACCCCCAGAACTCCCTTTTTCCCCGAGAATCGTCAGTCCACTCCCCTTCCATACCTCTGTTTGTAATATATTCACCAGTTAATATTGTTCATCACGTTTTTTAATTCCCTTGGTTTTTAGTTTCATTTGTTGATAGTTACATATTTGTTGTTCATAATTTTTATTTTTATCTTCTTCCTCTTCCTAAATAGCCCCCTTCAGTAATTCATATAATTCTGGTTTGGCGGTGATGAACTGTGAAGCTCTTTATCTGGCCTTCGATTCTGAGTGATAGCTTTGCTGGGTAGAGTATTTTTGGCTGTAGGTTCTTGTTATTCATCACCTTGAATATTTCTTGCCATTCCTGTCTGGCCTGCATGGTTTCTGTTGAGAAATCAGCTGACAATCGTATGGGTGCTCCTTTATAGATAACTATCTGCTTTTCTCTTGCTGTTTTTAATATTCTCTCTTTGTCTTTTGCTCTTGGGATTTTAATTATGATGTTTCTTGGTGTGGTCCTCTTTGGATTCCTTTTGTTTGGGGTTCTGTGGGCTTCCTGGACTTGCAAGTCTATTTATTTCCCCAGGTGGGGGAAGTTTTCTGTCACTCTTTCTTTCAGAATTCTTTCCGTATCTTGCTCTTTCTGAGACCCCCATAATTCTGATGTTGGTTTGCTTGAAATTGTCCTAGAGGTTTCTTACACAATCTTCAACTTTCTGGATTCTCTTATCTTCTTGCTTCTGTAGAGGAATGTCCTCTGGCTCTTAGTGTTCTAAATCTTTGTCTTGCATCTTGCGATTTTCCAGTCTGTTTTTAGGCCTCTGTATAATATTTTTTATTTCAGACAACGTTTTTTTTATTTTTTTATTATTTCTAGTTGATCCCTTTTCATATCCTCATAGGTCTCATTTATTTTATCGGCCTTTTTTTTAGGATATTCTTGAAAAGCCTTATAACTGTAGTTTTGAACTCAATGTCCATTCTTTTCTTTTCCTTCATCTCCTTCTTTTCCTGCCTCTTGTCTGCATTTTAGTTGTTTTCCTGATTTGATGGAATAGTTTTGTGTGCTAGGTGTTCTGGTAGAGCCCAGTAGCACAGCCTTCCCAGTGGACAGTCGTGGTGTAGCCCTTTGTGGGCTGTGTGTGCAATCTTGTTGGTGTCACTGCGAAGCGTTGATCTCCAAGCCACTTGGCTGTGAGGATCAGCAGTGTCTCAGCTAGGAGAACTTTTGTGCTCAGCTTGGATGGGGTGGAGTCTCGGGTTGGTGCAGCCAAGCTTTGTTTTCCCGTCGGCTCCTCCACAATTCCCGCAGTAATGGCCTCTGGCTTTACACACCTCGGGGAGATCTCTGCCCGCTGCCTGACAGTCTGGCCTCTCCCTGACTGGGGCCGTCTATCAGAGCAATAGGGTGATTCTGTTTTCCTCTCAAACAAGAAAGCCAGCCACGAGTTAGCTGTCTGCCCTCTCTGTGCTCCGGGAGTAAGCCAGCAGCAAATTCAGCTCGGCCCTCCCTCTCCGCGCACAGTTCTCTGTACCTTCTGTACCTTCTGTACCTTCACAGTTTCTGAGGGTCAGCACGCCTTCTCTCTCCTTCCCAGATGGCAGAGCCTCCTCTCAGCTAGCCGTCCGGCGCTTCAGGGCAATGCCTCCCCTGTTTTCCAGTTCTAAATCCAAATTTGTTGTGGTAGGTGCATTCGGGTGTCTACCCTATGCCACCATCTTGGTTTTCCTAACCAACATGGTTTTCTGTTTTGTTTTGTTTTTCTTCATATTTTTCTTATCTCCTAACACTGTTTTCATGTTGGGTGACATTATGACCTCTGCTGGTGTGTCTTTTTTTCAGGGACAATTGACTTTCACGGATGTGGCCATCGACTTCTCTCAGGAGGAGTGGGAGTGCCTGGAACCAGCTCAGTGGAAGTTGTACCTGGACGTGATGTGGGAGAACTACAGCAACCTGGCCTCCCTGGGTGAGGATGACTTCCTTCCCGAATTCCTCCTCCACCCCTGGGGTTTTTTTTCCTTTATTTTTAAAAATATTTTTAGGAGGTATCTGCTTTCTAGGGTAGACTTTCTGATTTTTGCTCTTAGGGAACAAATGGGGGTTTTCTGGTTTAGAAAAGAAAGGCTTTGTTATACATGTGAATCAGGAACTCAGCATTCGAAAATTTTACTTGTCTAAACTAAGGTTCTGTCAATAAACAGTATTTAGGAAAATAGTTTTCTAGAATTATCAAATATTCTGCCATGTCTTCTTGCCAGTGGACAAACTGGATTGGAAATAGGAGATTCTATATCAAAACTTCTGTTCCATCTATACATATAAAAGCCTAAGCTATCTTTACAACAGAATGTCCATAATGACCAATCACTGTGACACACACTGACCACCAGGGGGAAGACCCTCAACACAGGAGCTGTCCTCAGTTCATAGGTCCAGATGGCCTATGGGGCCTGCTGGCCAACGTCCCAGTCCCTCCCCCTGGACAGCAGGACCCCAGGCTGAGTCGGGAAACTGGGGGCGGGTGACAGTGTACACAGCCCCTTACCGAGGGAGGCTGAGGGCTGGCTCCTTCCTCGGGGCCAACCTTCTGGGTCCCTCCACTCCCTCCCACTAGCAGGCTCTAATTGGTGGTGAACCTCTGGCTGCCTTCAGCACAACCCCTAAGGTGATCAAGATCACAACCTGGGCACATGCCCTGACTGGGAATCAAGTCAGTAACATTTGGCGAATGAAAGATGCTGTTCATGGAGGCACAATTACACTTAGAATGTATAGTTATTATAAAAATTCTTTTCCACTAGTACATGTATTTAGAATGCACAATTTTGGGGAGAAATGTTCTATTTTTGTCTTACACATTTAAAAAAATTTTTTTTTTTAATTTAAGAGGAAAGAGAGTGGGAGAGAGAGATGGAAACATCAGTGGTGAGAGAGAATCATTGATTGACTGCCTCCTGCACACTCCACTCTGGGGATTGAACCCACAACCCGGGCATGTGCCCTGACCAGGAATCGAACTGTGACACCCTGGTTTATAGGTAACCATGTGTTCCAGGAACCCACTTTTTCTCTTTAGCAGCCATTACAATGCCTTCACCATCTACCAGTAATGCCATTAGTTTAGCAGTCTGTGTCATACAAAACAGAAACATGTTATTCAAGATGATGCAAAACAACAAGATCGTTGAACACACACAGTCCCCTCATGTCTATCTCCTCAGAGAAGAAACTGGGAAGTGGGAGTTTTCTTGTGAAACTGACTGTTTGCCAGGGTGTTTTCAAGTATTGATGGCAAATATAAGCAATTCTTTAATCCTCTTTGATGCGACTTTTCCAAATTGTACCTTTCTTGGTCTTGCTGTGAACATTTAACTTACTTTTGGGGTACTCAAAAATGTCATTTGGTCAGTAATGGCTGGTAAGTTCAGTGTACATTTTCCTAGGTGTCATAACTGTGAAACTTTATTTCATATCTTTCAGCTATCTTACCTGAAGACAACCAGGCCATTCTGAAAAAGCCAAAAATAAGAGATTTATTCCCTAAAATAATACTGGTAAGATATGGAAGGTATGGTTTTGATAATGTACATTTAGTGAAAGCCTTGGAATTAGAGGAGGAGTGTAAGATAAGAAAAAAGTATTTTAACTTGGACAGAAGTAACTTGGTATAGTTATTCATAATAAAGTCATTGTCACTTGATGAAGTCAAAGGTATTACACATTTGGTAATACTCCCAATTTAAATGAATTATATTTTAAACTAATGTGTTTCTAACTGTGAAGACCAAATAAGAGTATTTTAATATATTTTATTGATTTTTTTACAGATTGGAAGGGAGAGAGATAGCTAGAAACATCAATGAGAGAAAGACATCAACCAGCTGCTCCTACACACCCCCTACTGGGGATGTGCCTGCAACAAAGGTACATGCCCTTGACCGGAATCGAACCTGGGACCTTTCAGTCTGCAGGCCGACGCTCTATCCACTGAGCTAAATCGGTTCTGGCCAAATAAGTGTTTTTAATATTATACATTGTTGGTTTGAAAATAGTGAAAATCTATGCATTTACATAATATATGCTGTAAATATAAGAATTATTACAGTGTAAGCCCTGACTGGTTTGGCTCGGTGGATAGAGCGTTGGCCTGCGGACTCAAGGGTCCCAGGTTCGATTCCTGTCAAGGGCATGTACCTTGGTGGCGGGCACATACCCAGTGGGGAGTGTGCAGGAGGCAGCTGATCGATGTTCCTAACTCTATACCTCTCCCTTCCTCTCTGTAAAAAATTAATAAAGTATATATTTAAAAAAACAACAACGAATTATTACAGTGTAGTATGGAATCAAATTTTCAATCATTTCTAGAATATAGTGATGTTTAATGCACATACAAAATTTAAATGCAGTTTGTTGAATTCTGTCTTAAGGTATCATAATGTTTTTCATAGAAATATCTATAATTTTTATAAACTTAGTAATCCTTTTAAAATATGTCTTTATCGCCCTAACCGGTTTGGCTCAGTTGATTGAAAGGTCCCTAATGGCTGAAAGGTCCCAGGATAAATTCCAGTCAAGGGCATGTACCTTGGTTGGGGGCACATCCCTAGTAGGAGGTGTGCCGGAGACAGCTAATTGATGTTTCTCTGTCATCAGTATTTCCAGCTCTCTATCCTTCTCCCTTCTTCTTTGTAAAAAATCAAATATATTTTTAAAATGTGTGTGTGACTTTATCGATTTAAGAGAGTACGAGAGAAGAGAGAGAGAGAGATCAATGATGAGAGAGAATCATTGACTGGCTGGTTGCTCACTCCCTACTGTGGATCAGGGCCACAGCTGAGGCATATACCCTGACCAGGAATCAAACTGTAACCTCCAGATTCGTGGTTTGTGGCTCAATCCTGATTCACACCAGTGTGGAAAGAGTGTTGTTGTTGTTTTTATACACCATCATGTTTTCATAGTTATGAAAACATGATGGTGTATATTTGAATGAGTACATGTTTAATGAAATTATAGCTGTCACTAAAGGCCTTTCCATCTTCAATGATTACCAGAATTCATGCAATGGAGATAGAAGTTACCAATGCAAGGAGCACTGGAAAAATTTTAACCAAGAATCAAATTCTAATGTACATCAAAAAATTCAACTTCCAGAGAACCATTATAAGGATGGAAAAGTCTTTAACCAAGTGTCAAATCAAAGTATACTTCAGTTTATTCATTCTATGGCAAAAACAAACAAACGAAGAAAATGTGACAGACTTTTGAAACAGTCTTCAGATCACACTGAGCGAGATAATACTCATACCAGTGAGAAAGCTTACAAATTTAATTCGTGTGTGAGACTCTTCAGTCAAATACTCAATCTATATAAGCTTAAGAAAATCCGATCTAAGTTAAAACATAAATGTAAAGAATGTGGTAAGACATTTAATTTCCTTTCAAATATTATTGAACATGAGAGAATTCATACCGGAGAGAAGCCTTATAAATGTGGAGAGTGTGGCAAAGCTTTCAGGAGGTCCTCAAAGTGTCGTCGTCATGAGAGTATTCATACTGGAGAAAAGCCTTATAAATGTAATGAATGTGGTAAAGCCTTCAGTGAGTCCTCAATCCTTATTCAACATCAGAGAGTTCATACTGGAGAGAAGCCTTATAAATGTAAAGAATGTGCAAAGCCTTCAGTGCTGCATCAAGCTTTGCTCATCATAAGAGAGTGCATATTGTAGAAAAGCCTTATAAATGTGCAGAATGTGGCAAAGCCTTCAGTATGGTATCAGCACTTACTATTCATCAGAGGGTACATACTGGAGAGAAGCCCCTATAAATGTAGAGAATGTGGCAAAGCCTTCAGTATGGCATCAGCACTTACTATCCATCAGAGAGTACATACTGAAGAGAATCCCTATAAATGTAGAGAATGTGGCAAAGCCTTTAGTAAGTCATCAAGCTTTGCTTATCACCAGAGAGCGCATACTGGAGAGAAGCCCTATAAATGCGGAGAATGTGGCAAAGCCTTCAGTGCAGCATCAACACTTACTTTTCATAAGAGAGTGCATACTGGAGAGAAGCCTTATAAATGTAATGAATGTGGCAAAGTCTTCAGTGACTCCTCAAACCTTAATCGACATCAGAAAGTTCATACTGGAGAGAAGCCTTATAAATGTAGAGAATGTGGCAAAGCCTTCAACAGGTCCTCAATCCTTACTGTACATCAGAGAGTTCATACTGGAGAGAAGCCTTATAAATGTAGAGAGTGTGGCAAAGCCTTTACCAGATCTTCATCCCTTACTTATCATCAGAAAGTTCATACTGGAGAGAAGCCCTATAAATGTGAAGAATGTGGAAAAGCCTTTAGGAGGTCATCCGTGTGTATTCTTCATCAGAGTAGTCACACTGGAGAGAAGCCTTATAAATGTAGTGAATGTGGCAAAACCTTCTGTAACTCCTCAAATCTTAAGCGACATCAGAAACTTCATACTGGAGAGAAGCCTTATAAATGTAGAGAATGTGGCAAAGCCTTCATTGTGGCAGCAGACCTTACTTATCATCAGAGAGTTCATACTGGAGAAAAGCCTTATAAATGTAGAGAATGTGGCAAAGCTTTCCACAGGTCCTCTAGCCTCACTGTACATCAGAGGGTTCATACTGGCGAGAAGCCTTATGAATGTAGACAGTGTGGCAAAGCCTTTAGGAAATCCTCAAACCTTAGTAATCATCAGAGAGGTCATACTAGAGAGAAACCCGATAAATGTAGAGAATGTGGCAAAGTCTTTAACCAGTGTTCTTGCCCTATTGTACATAAAAGTGATAACTCCTTACAGTTTCAAGGAGTGCCATTAGTACTTTACTAGCAGTGAGAACTTAGCACCATAGAATTCATGCTTGGATGAAGCTTTATGAATGAAAAATGGGGAAAAACCTTTAAAGATATTCATTATTTATTGTACACGACAGACTTCATAGTGGAGATAAATCTTACAAATGTAAGGAGTGTGGCAAATCCTTTCCTTGTTGGTGTGATCTTATTGAATATCAGATAATTCATTGTGAAGAGAAGCCTTACAAATGTGAAGAATTATGTACATTTTTAAATAACGATTAGTGTCTTTCTCAACACAATACAATTCTTACTGGAGAGAAGACCTATAAAAATAGAAGTTTGTCAAAGCCTTTAATGAGGAGTGGTGTCTCACTCAACAACAAAAAATATAACGGTGTGAAACATTACCAAAGAGAATGTGGAAAAGCTTTTAACCTGTACTCAAACTTACTAGTAATTGGAGGGAATCATTCTAAATAGTAATAGTAAAAGTATAGAGTTTGCCCAAAGATTTAACCAATGTTCCAATTTCATTGAGCAGTATCAAATTAAGCTTTATAAATTGTAACACGTGTCAAAGTATATTCTCATTTTTATTTTATTCAACATCTGATAATTATTGCTGGAG